>CM049807.1:23488791-23822259 GCA_027422405.1 Ptychobarbus kaznakovi
ATTTGTTTGTGAACTGGATATCACTCTGGACCGCTTGCCTGAGGCTATGAATTACAGGTGATAATGTTGTAAATAATGTTCAGTTTCTTGCACAGACTGTTCGTTTTGCTTCACAAGACCTCAATACATTGTTAGGAGCTATGGGTATTTATCTTGTTTTGCCTGATATGCCTTTTTTGACTCTTAAAGTAACAAAAGTTGCTGACTTGCATTTTATGAATCTCTTTACTGTGTAAAATCACCTTTATCTTGGAAATTAAGATTTCCTATTACAATTAATAGCAAATTTTCATTTTTGGGTGAACTACCTCTTTAAGATGCCTTTTCAAATACATAGTAAACCTTTGAAGAGAAAGAAATAGCATGTGTCCCTTTTCGGACTCTACTCTGGAAGGTAAGAGCACTTTCACAAAGACATACAGCATCACCCTAATAACTCTCAGAGGCCGCCAGACCCCTGCCAGCCCTCCCTAATCAAACCCCCACCATTGACCACAGAGACTGTTATGGACCCTTGCCCATTTTGTGCTCGGCCCTCATGACAATAGCACCAGTAGTTGCCCAGGAGACTGGCCTTTCACGGCCCATGTGATAAAAAAGATGTATTCGCGCTCCACCCCCGTCTCTTGTGTCTGGATCATGGGGATCGGTTGAGCACATGAGAGCTGTCTGAGACATCAGCGGCTTGTGCTACACAGAAGCAGAATACCAATGGAGTTGTGCGGGAAACGGCGCAAACCCCGTCCTGAAGCAGTGGCTCAAATTCACAACAATGTAGTAGGTCCAGCCTACTCATCCCACAGTCTGACGTCTGACAAACGGCCTCCCGTTACAGTAAAGGCCCGACCTCTCTGATATTTACTCTCCTTTCTGAATCTTTTCTTTCATTGAGTAACATTTCCCTGATGTGACGTCAGTCAGACTTGAGGAAAATTCAGAATTTGAATCGAATTGAATGAAGAGCTATTTGCTACCAGATTAAACCCATTAACATTTTTTGTTGCCATAATTTGATGATTTTAAATGGATTCAGTGAGTTTAAATGAAAATTTTGGCTATTTAATAAAAATCTAATCTTGTGTGTTCTATTGCATTTTTTGAAAATGCTTATAAATGTCTCTAAATCACGACCATTTAAATGTTTGGGTCAGTAACATTTTTTTTAAATGTTCAAGGCTGTATTTATTTGATTAAAAATAGCAGTAATATTGAGAAATATTATTACAAAAGAACCGTTGTCTATTTGAATATATTTTAAAATGTAATTTATTCCTGTGATTCAAAGCTGTATTTTTATCATCATTACTCCAGTCTTCAGTGTCACATGATCCTTCAGAAATCATAATAATATGCCGATTTGATGCTCAATGAACATTTCTTATTATTAAAAATATTTTGATGCTTTACAGATCTGTGGAAACTGTGACACATTTATTATGATTACTATTCTTTGATGAACAGAAAGTTCAAAAGAACAGCATTTTATTGGAATATATTTTTGTAACAATGTAAAGTCTTTACTGTTTTGGTCAAGTTAATGCATCCTGAATAAAACTATTCATTTATTTGTGTATAAAGTAAAACAAAAATTGACCCCAGCTGGTATATAAATTAATGCTGTATATGAAATCATAAACATTCATCAATAAGATCATTTAATGTTTCTAAAATATTTTGCGTGTATGATGTTTGCAGAGAAATTGTACTGAAAAAATAAAACCTATATGAATTCTTAATTTCATTCCATTTTAAATCCAAATTTCAATTCTAGATTTTAAATTCAATGTCAGTGTAACTGATATCCTCAGCTTAGGTTTGAAACACACGACCCTGGCACTAAACAACAAGACGTTATTGCTCGGCTGTATTTGGATTACATTATCTCTTGCTTCGAAAGCTTTTTACACTTTTAGTTTTGAACATTGTTAGAGTGGAAGACAAAAGCAGCCGGTTTAGCATTTCATCAGTGTGCTCTCCTTACCTGTAGCTATCAGCAAGACTGCAGGATAATACCTGGATCTGGTTACAGGGCCTCTCATCTGACCAAGCCACCACATTATAATTACGAGTACACTTCACCTGAAAAGACTATTCCAGCGTGGATTGGTTATCCCAGACCTCTCCTGAACCCAACGGATACAGTACACCCAACCATCCGAAAGGAATTTAGTTATTTGTTTGCTTGTTTGCTTGCTTGACTAGAATGTTAATTTAACAGATTTTTATTTACAGTTTGTTTGTTTGTTTGTTTGTTTATTTATTTGTTTGTTTGTTTATTTATTTATTTGTTTGTTTGCTTGCTTGACTAGAACGTTCTTTTAACAGAGATTTATTTACAGTTTGTTTGTTTGTTTGTTTGCTTGACTAGAATGTTCTTTTAACAGAGAATTATTTACAGTGTGTTTGTTTATTTATTTGTTTGTTTGTTTGTTTGCTTGCTTGACTAGAATGTTCTTTTAACAGAGAATTATTTACAGTTTGTTTGTTTGTTTGTTTGCTTGCTTGACTAGAATGTTCTTTTAACAGATAATTATTTACAGTGTGTTTGTTTATTTATTTGTTTGTTTGTTTGTTTGCTTGCTTGACTAGAATGTTTTTATTTACTTTTTGTTTGTTTGTTTGTTTGCTTGACTAGAATGACAGATTTATTTACAGTGTTTGTTTGTTTGTTTGTTTTTTATTTAACTTGTTGAATTTATTTGTTTGTTTGTTTGCTTGCTTGACTAGAATGTTCTTTTAACAGAGATTTATTTACAGTTTGTTTGTTTGTTTGTTTGTTTATTTGTTTGTTTGTTTGTTTGCTTGCTTGACTAGAATGTTCTTTTAACAGAGACTTGTTTGTTCTTTTAACAGAGATTTATTTACATTTGTTTGTTTGTTTGTTTTTGTTTGTTTGCTTACTTGACTAGAATGTTCTTTTAACAGAGATTTATTTACAGTGTGTTTGTTTGTTTGTATTTATTTATTTGTTTGTTTGTTTGTTTGCTTACTTGACTAGAATGTTCTTTTAACAGAGATTTATTTACAGTTTGTTTGTTTGTGTTTGTTTGTGACTAGAATGTTCTTTTAACAGAGATTTATTTACAGTTTGTTTGTTTATTTATTTATTTGTTTGTTTGTTTGCTTGCTTGACTAGAATGTTCTTTTAAAAGAGATGTATTGATAGTTTATTTATTTATTTATTTATTATGTCAACACATTTGACTTGAAATATTATTTTGACAGAGAGGCAGTGATAAATTATTAAATACTAGAAACACCTGTTTGTTTGTTTGTTAATTTATTTATTCATTTATTTATTTATTTATCAGAAATTAAATAGGCATTGTATTTACAAGAGGGTACATACAAAACTGTCAAAGTTTAACAAACTGAAAGTCATGTAAACGTATCCTACAATCAAAAAACTAAATGCAATAAGCTTGAATAGTTCTAAAATAGACTTAATGTTCTTTAAGGGAAATGTAAATTCTTCGATTTTGATCAAAACCATGTTGTTGACAGATTATGTGAGAGTCTCCCAACAAATGACCGTTCAATACAGAACAAAAACATTTTATGAGGTCCAAGCCAAGTGCTTCCCAGCTTCCCAACATGAATGCCAGGTCCTGTTGATCTATGTAAAGCGCAGTGATATATGAGGGCGTGGGACGTCGTCCCGTTGGACCCCACATGGGCCGAGTGAGGGCAGGACTGACTGGAACTCTGGGGGGTACAAGAATCTCACTGAGCACAAACAAAGCACCCACACACAGACAGCGACACCCCCAAAATAAGACAAGCAAAGAAATGCTTGTGTAAATCACACACACGCTGTCTTGCTCTATTTGACGTCCCTCCCATCACATAATAAAAGCAAGAGCACAAATGGAGCGGAATCAAGCATGGACTGAGTAAAAGCTGTTGCTTTGAGAAAAAAACTCGGCTTTAGATCTTTTTTATGCCCTTTTACACAACACACACACAACATGAGCTAATGGTCTTACATTTTAATCTTAAGTACAGTATGTTCAAACAGGCCAAACATGATTCAAAAGAAGGTGATGTTGAGGTGAGGTTGTCAGTCTCTGAAATAAGGCAACACTTTGTAGGTATCATTGCAGGTCAATGGGGGGAAACATAAAGTAAGCTGAATTATCAAAATTAGGAGCCGGAAATGTGTAAAACGTATATAGAACAATGACAAGCACGATAATACAAATGATTAATCAACCCACTAGTATCTTTGGAAGAAGTTTTGTTGTAGCACAATATATATATATATACGTAGTTGCATTACCAAATTTGGCCAAATTTTGGTACATGACAAATTCAGAACAAACTGGCATAGGAATAGACTCGGATGTTTTGACATAAAAATAGACTCGGATGTTTTTGACATAAAAATGTCTGTTTTTCCATTATTTTACTTGGCACATACAAAGGTTTGATATTACCAAAGACTATAGAATACCCAAGCCATGTCACTCGTATAGTTTTGAATGTGGAAAAATGCAACGCTCAACATGGCCGCTCAATCGCAGGAAGCCCCGCCTTCTGAATGAATGAACCAATCGCTAATCAGTAAAGTCAGTGCGTCACTGCAGCTGCCGTTAGAAGTCCCGGTTGCTATAAAAGCAGTCCGCGTTCTGAGACGTGCGCTCAGGACTGCACATGCGCACTGGTTGATCTAGAATGAAAAATACGCTTTTTAAACTGCTATTTGAGCAAAAGAAACTAAATTTATGACACAGTTGTTGTCAGATTTCTTTGGTGATTTCAAAAATGAAATTTAATCGTGAGCTTAGTGAACAGTTTGGGAGAATTTGATGTTTCCCCATTCAAAGAGATAGGAGCTGCACTTGGATGCCCGAGAGGCGTTTCAAAGATGGCCGCCGAGTGACATGACTTGTCTTAAAGAGACTTTGATTGTACTGAAACCCAATGAAATGATACAAAATAATTTTACAGAGTGGGGTCCATGTTTGAGCACATATTCTGGATAAAACAAACAAACAAAAAATGTCTGGTATATTAGAGCCTTTTTTTATTATTTACTTTCAATGACATATCTTCCCAAGAGATTAACTCATCCCATTTAGCTTTACTTAGTACTAACACTCTAAATAAGAAGATAAAAGTAGTCTTGATGTAAAATATCATTTGTATGAAGTAACACTCATAACACAATATGTGCGTGAAAGTGGTTAGATGTGCATGTAGAAATCTATCAGAGCCAGAATTCAGCTGCAAGAGAGAAAGTTTGGCACATATATTTTACCTACCAAATAATCTAACATGGGTAGGAACCCCCAAAAAGGTTCACTATCAAAATACACCATTTTCATCATATCAGCCATTCAGCGCTATAAAACATCTCATTTGTTTTCTATAAACCTAAATAAATCAGTTTCAATATTCTACACCAGTGGTCTTCATACATGGTCTGGAGGACTCCAAACACTGCACATTATGGATGTCTCCTTTATCTGACACCAGTGAGCTGATGATATAAATCATCCCTGGGGCCATTCTGAGATCAACTACTTAAATTCGCAGTAATGCCAATAAAGTAATGCCAGAAAAAACACTTTTGGTTCCCCAAAGATCCTTTCAGTGAACAGTTCTCAAGAACATTTTGAACAATGGAAAGATTCCATGGACGTTAAAGGTTCTTTATGGAAGCATGAATGCCAATTAAGAACCTTTATTTGTAGAAGTGTTCACTGACAGTACATTGTTGGCAGTCACAAGGAAGGCTGCATAATGCCAATTCCATTTGCACAGTTGATTAAAATTTCTGCTTAAAGAGTTTGTTTGAGTATGATACAATATGTCTAACATCATTGACTTCATCCACAATGTGTTTCAGCTATTCAGTTCTGCTATGTAAATTTGAATTGTAAACAACAAACTTGCATCTCTCTCTCTTTTTTTGTCTACCTCCATACATGCTCAGTCAGAATCCCACGTTCCAAGCATTTGATAGATGATTTTAAGGACTCGCTAAGGATCTTGATTAGATTAGCTTTAATGCAGGTAGATAACATGTCAAATACAAAAACATAATCATAAAAATCAGTATTAGAAATAGATATGCTTTTAAAAAAAACATCTTCACGTGGGCTTCATGGAATCCAGCATGAAATCTTTGGGGGAAAACAGTCCAAACCCTCTTTGTTCGTTGACTTGTTTGTGTCCCAAACGCCTGAATCTCAAGTGTCACCGATGACCTCTTTAAAGTAGAGACTCGATCTTACTGCTTAAGTCTCCTCCGAGAGAGTCTCCCAGGTCAAAGAGTTGATCGATGTTGACCGTTGAGCTACAGAGGAAGTCGGGACGAATGCCCTCTTCTACCTCCGACCAGGGACTCTGGAGAAATGCAGTGGCCAGGAAGGTTTCCTCATCCAAGTCTGCTTCGCTGCTCCTCTGAGTTTCCATCAACACATGGTTCTCAACGACGCCTCCAGGAAGTTCGAGGGGGCTGATATGGGTGCCTCTAACCATCAAGTCCTCGTCTTGTGGGATAGGGCTCAACGGACCCCCTTCGTTCAAGCTTAACTCTCCATTCAGGGCCGAGTCTAGCAGGGCGTCCCAGTCAAAGTTGCCCTTCAGGGAGCTTAAGTCCTCCTGCTCGTCCATGGCCAGCAGTGGGGAGCTTGAGCGTCGTAGAGCTTTGCTCCCACCAGTCCTGTGGGTGTACGACTGTTTCCTCTTGCTCCCCTTCCCTGAGACCCAACAATTCAACATGGTGGCTTCAGCCAAACGAGGGTCCCAGTTCTGATCGGCTCCCGTGGCTTCCTCGAACTCTTTCAGGAGCTGCTGGGACTCGGGACTCACGCAAAGGTTTCTGGCCATCCCTGCGGCGGCTGCAGCTTGTCCAGCGTGAGAGTTCATCCTGAGGCGGTTCTGAAGAGCTGGGTTGATCTGCACAGGGGGCATCCTGCGCTTCTTGTAGGCACCGTTGAGGAGACGTTCTGCGTACTGGGGGTCGATCTTCCAGAACCCACCTTTGCCTGGCTCATCCTTTTGCCTTGGGACTTTTATAAAGCATTTGTTCAGCGACAGGTTGTGGCGGATGGAGTTCTGCAACGATGAAGGAGAAAATCTATGATAATATGTATTAATATCCCATCTAATCTATAGTTCAGTTGTGTATTGGAATTTGGCTTCATTATGATGCTCTTAAATATATGGAAGTCATACATTAAAGACCCTGGGAAATAGCTTGAGTGCAGGTTTGTTTCTTATGTGGATGTATTTCTTATTGAAAAAATAACTTTGGGCAGGACATATCACAGGGATTGTTACTTTTGATTACTTTAGGATTTAGTTTTCAGGTAACTCTTTAGTCTATGGACCAATTCTCAATATTAACTAGTTGCTTATTAGCATGTCTATTATTATCATATTGGCTGTTTATTAGTACTTATAAAGCACATATTCTACATGACCAGATCCTACATCCTAATCCTACCCAACACCTAAACTTAACACCTACCTTACTAACTATTAATCAGCAGAAAATGTGGAGTTTATAGAGGCAAAAGTCGCAGTAGAAGTGTAACTAGTTTTCACATCCTTCAACCATGACATGTAGCACTTTACAGGAAGGTTTAATACTTATGAACAATACTTTTAATGGACATTTAGTAATCTAGGTTAACGTTAATTTCAGCATATTTAGCTTTTCGACATTCTGTATAAATTGAGTTATATTAAAGTTGTTGTCGCATTTACTCTACAAATGGGCAAAATCCATTTAATTCCATTCATTTCAATAGAAACCTGCAGAATTAGGAATTTTATATTGGGTTTAAGTTTTTCATGCAAATTTGCTGCATCGACCAACATAAAGCTGTTCAGTTTTAAAGTAACTTCAGTCTGAACATTAACATTGCGAGACTATTTTTAAATTAACATGAATAAAATGAATAAATTCTCTAAAATGTGCTATTTATAATGTACCACGCATTAACTAATGTTAACAAATTATAGCGTATCTGCTATTTCTGATCAGAAGTAGGAGGTATTATTGAGACGGACATTCTCATTATAAACAGCATTTGATTGGAAAACAAATTTGATATGCAAGTAATAAGTATAAGTTAGAAATGCATTGTCAATATTAGTGGCCATTTCCTAAAAGAGGAAGATTGTATAATTTAAAAGTCTATATCTCAATATATTAATAGACTAAATGGTAATTTTAGTCAACTTTCAGTAGTATGCAAGACCACAAAGCTAACAAACATGGACTATTAATAGTCCAATTTTGATTTCGTAAGGTCTTTAAAGGCCTCCACTGTGTATCAACAAATCAGGCATGCCAACCAACCAACCACCACAAGCTAATTACATTTAAATGAAGCACTGACCTCTCAACCCTGGTTAAACATTGTTTTGAGTTTAAATATCTAAAAACTGAGCGAATGTCTACGTTTTCTTCAGAGAAAAGATGTTATGGCTAAGCGATTAATTAATAATTCACCAAACCATCTAAATCTTTTATAGAAATCCCCTTTTTTTGTAAATATCCAACTTGTGAGCTCATTCTTCCTCCTCGCCTCACTTTGAAAAGCAGTTTAAATTATAAACATGTCTTAAAGGGATAGTTCACCCGAAAATGAAAACTCTGTCATCATTTACTCACCCTCAATTAGTTCCAAGACCTGTATGAATGACTTTATTCTGCTGAACACAAAGGAAGATATTCTGAAGAAAGTGGGAAACAGAGCAATTTTTACCCTACTATGGAAGTCAACGGTGTCCCAGAACAGCCTGGTTACCAACTTTCTTCAAAATATCTTCCTTTTTGTTCAGCAGAATAAAGACATTCATACGGGTCTGGAACTACTTGAGGGTGAGTAAATGATGACACAATTTTCATTTTTGGGTGAACTATCCCTTTAAGGAGACAAAAGCACAACTTTTTTACACTGCACACTCCTGTTGCAATTCTTCGAGCACACGTCATTAGTAGAGCTCTTACTCTGTTTGGTGGTCATCCAATAACTAAATATATCAAGCCTCTAAACAAAAACAGGCTTCTGAAAGGTTTTTGTTGGTCTCTTTCCAATACACAACCCACTTCAGCAGGTGCTTAGAAGGCTTTCTCTCACTCCATTCTGCTCAAACAATAGCTAAAAACCTTTGCCACATATGCAAATGAGCCATCTATTAAGTGCTACTTTAAGTGCAAATGATTGTAAGGCATTAAAACAGTTGTAAAGTTCAACTGCAGCATCGTACCTGCCAAGTGGGGTCTGCGTGGCGGAAGTAGCAGAAGTTGTCTGTGATCCACTTATAGATGTACGAGAGAGTGATTTTGGTTTTCTTACTGGCCTGCATGGCCATACAGATGAGAGTTGCATATGAGTATGGTGGCTTGATATGAGGGTTGGACTTATAATCGACTTCATCTGGACAGTGTCCGTGAGCAACCAGGCTGGGAAGAGCAGACGTCCTGCAGAAAGACGCCGCTGTGGGTTTACCTGGGGTCAGCGGCATACCTATGGATGCCGGATCTCCTGCTAAAGGAGACGAGGGTGCATCCGAGCCTACTTGGCTCCCAAAGAAGTGGCTGTGGTGATGGCTGGATTGGGAGGCGCTGGCGTTGAGAATGGAGAACTCCTGCAGCCACTGGAGGCTGGTGAGGCTGTCGTCTAAATTGTCGGAGCTGCAGCTGCTGCTGTTGCAGTCGACTGAGCTCCAGTCCAGCTGCTCGGCCTGAGCGGCGGCCGTGACCACCTCCTCCTCCAGCCCCACCGAGCCCTCCGGCCAGGGGTCCGTGTAACTCATGGAGAGCATGGTCCCGTCCCAGCTAGATCCTGAGGAGGAGACATAACATTTGAGTGCAGTCAAGTCACGTGGCTTTACTTGGATCCTCCAGCTTTTAGAGGTCATAGACGTTCCCTGAAACTTCACAGGTCACACTTTACAACAGCTCATAACTGGCGTCTGTGAGCACACAATAGAGCAGATCCCAAACCAACAGCATTCCTCAGCACGGCAGGTGCACCAGGATTCAGGAAGCTCCCAAAATACTGCTCCACCATCAATATTCAGAGAGCTGATCTGCAACTGTTAGATAAGAACTAACCAGCTATTTCTTGATTTAACCTATAAAACTAAGTTTAAATTAATATATTTAGATTGATTCAGTGATATTAAATATAATTTTGACTTGAATAAATCCAGTTAACTTAATCTTTCCATTTTTTAAGGCCGTTTTTTGTCAGTGTAACGTTAGTTTAACAAAATGTAATAGATTATTATTATTATAAAGTAAGCTTACTTCCTTTTCTTTTTAGTTCTACATCTATATTATTATTATTGACAATATTATAAGTAAGCTTACTTAATGTTTTTAGTTCTACAACTTTATTGTTATTATTATTAAGTAAGCATACTTCGTTTTCTTGTTAGTTCTACTAAATAACTTTATTATTTTCACCATCATCATCGTCATTATTATTATTATTACTTAAAAATAAGCAATTTTATCACGCTAGTAACTAGACCAAGATATACATGTAACGTATACAACTGATTTGTTTTCATATAAACACATTTTTGAAATGATAATACGTTTGTCATGTCTATTCAAAAAAGGACCAACTCACCTGTCTTAACTGATAGGAGGCTTGAATGACAGGGAAATAGCATCCAATAACACAAGAGCTGTTTTCAGAGAAGAGCAGCACAAACGTTATCCGGTGAAGGTGCACTAGCTCCGGGAGAGTGTGTCTCTGCACGTCTCGGTTCGAGGTCTGCGGGGCAGCAGGGGCTCCGTTTAATACCTGCCGCAGGACGTTTGTCCGTCACCCCAGCAACGCGACACCCCTCTGTAAACAGCTTCCCGTTCTTCTATTGGCTGGGCGGTTGTTATGGTGACTGGGCTTTTAATCGCGAGCGCACAGGTTTGTGCTTTACGCACGTCCGTTTCTTGTCTTAATGGCAAAGAAAAAACGACATTTTGCAAACAAGAGACGAGAAAACACAGTATGTTGTTAATAGTGAAATGATATAGTTCCTTGAAGGAAATAATCTAACGAAAACAACGTTAAACGCACATTACAGTGACCTGTATACTTTTGAACTGTATTTCTACCTGTATACTTTTGGTATTTTTGTAACAGTTTTTTTTTTAAATAGTCTATTAATACAAATCAAATGTACTTTTGTTACAATAGTTATTTCTACTTGATCTTATGCTTAAAATGACTTTGGGTATCCCAATATTGCCAGGTTGATTCAGTCGTATTATTATTATTTGATGGTGATGATTTTTGATGATTTTTGATAATATTTTTTTTTTCCATTTCCAGTTGAATGTCTTGATCAGACCCTTAAAATAACTTTGGATGTCCTAATATTGCCAGGTTGGTTCATATATTTAGATTATTTTATTTTGTTTCATTGTTTTAAATGGCATAAAACAGGTTAATTTAATGCTACCCCTTTTATTTATTTAAATGTATTATTATTATTATTATTATTATATTATCAATGTATAATGCCTATGTTAGTTTCAGCAGTTTCTGGATTACTACAGTAAGTCTGGTCCTGTGTCTGAAAACCTATGTGATGATTTGCTTCTCTTTCTCTCATTCAGAGTCCGTCTGATTGGAGGCTGTCACATGTGAAGAAGGAGCAACGGTTGCTTCTGCAGAGTTTCTTTTGCAGGAAAGTACTCCGCCACACTAACAGAGCTCTCATGAGGACCATCGGTCTTGTATCTTTTTATCTTCCCTCTATGTTACACACAAAAAGTGCACCCCCCCTTTGCTATCTGAATAGATGTGCTCAAACTCTTAACACGTATCACCCTAAATCTGTCCCGAGAGCAAGTTTGAGGTGTATCCCCTTGACTGTCAGTATCATTCATTTAAACACATCAGTGACTAAAAGGACTGTATAATGTGTCATTTGTGTGGAAACAATCCTAATACGTGCTACACAGTGTTGTTGAATGCAGTCTGCCACCTGAACTCTTGTCAAGGAGGCTTTAGACTGTCTCAGTGCCATTAACAAGCATTGTATTGAGAGTATAGAGTCCTTTCCTCTCTTGCATTAGTGACAGTCATGCGTGAAAGCACTCTAAACATGTTTGTTTTGGGTCTGATCTGATTGTTCAAGAGCATTTTAGACCTGTTCTTCCACTTCAAGTAATCAACAGGTGGCTTTGATTTGATTAACAAACTGAGTAATTTCATAAATTCACACTTTTTAACCAAACTCACGTTTGGATCAATCTTTTGTTTTGAGTCTAAAAAGGAAAGCAGTCTCCTGCTATTCTTCAATGGCAAATCGGTCAAAGTTTACTAAATTGTTCATGTTATTATCATCAATGTTTAATTCTAATATGCCAACCCAATACAAAGATATACATGGTTTTATTGATAATAAGTAGTTTACCACTAGAGGACGCCAGCTCACAGCTGCTCACTACATATTTTATGATATGTTTTATTGATTTTTTTAATCCATCATATCAACATTTTTCTGTAGCTTTTGTTTTATTTGTTTGTTTAGCTATACATGCTTTCAGTAAATAGGCCTTTAAATTTAATATTAGCCCATAATATTATTAAAAACTTTTCTCATGCTTAATTAAACAACAAAGATCAATCCAAATATAGCATTTATTTTAAATAACGAAGCAAAAGCTTAAAAGCTGTTTAAGTTAAAACGTTTCCAAAAATTAATATGGATATGATAAAACAATAGCCTAAGTCGGACATAATAAAGCAGTAGGTTTTATTTAAACTAAAATATACTGTTTAAAATAAATCTGTGGTTACCAGAACATTTGGAAATCTAACAGTCACTGACACACCATGCTGGTTTAAGATGGCGCTTGATATCCGTGCATTTTTAATCATGACTTTAGTGTTGTGGTACTTTAATGCATCTTCTCTAAATCACCGTGCATGTGAAAGTCTGAGCAAAGAGACAAGAAGAGAGCGAGCATCCGCTCTGAACATGGTCTAAAGATGGTCCACTTAGTTTCATTTCGATCAATCAAACACCTGTCACCGTCGCCTTTTAACTTGTGTTGTGCTATGTTCAAGAGTGCTAATAAAAAGATGTGTGGCGGCTGGCCAATAGAGGGCCAATAATTATTATAAAATTATAGAAATGGAAATGTATATGATAGAAAATCATTGTGCAAGATATAAGCTTTCCCTGTCTCTGCATGTCTGCATGTCTCAAGACAAGCAATAAAAAAAAATCATCCACACAAACAAGGTCCAATTGCTGATTCAGGCCACTTTTAATCAAAGTGACTTACATTGCATTCAAGGTATGCAGTTTATAATGTCTTGCTTTCTCTGGGAATCAAACCCATATTTCATTGAGCCTCACAACAAGCCTCTGCTAAAGTCAGGACAAGTCTGGATGAAGTAGACCAGCGTCTCGCCAGTGAAATATTGATGGATGACGATTGCAAAGAAAGGTAAAGGTGATTAAAGTGTGTGGCATACAGGAGACATATATTAGGCACGCATGAGTCCCTGCCGATAAGGGGGGCCCAAGTCAATGCTGTTTTGGGGGCCCAGAATCCCAGCGGTGCCCCCTGGTTCAAACAAACTGTTGTATGTGTGCTCTTGCCGCTCTCACTGCTTGTATTTTCCTGTTTAGTAATTAATTAAATTTTTCCTTCTGTTAACTTAAAAATATAACTTTGTCTTTAACTTTAACTGTTTATCATTACACAGCACTGAGATATTTGCTGAAATTGCTGGATGTGACACAGCCCTACCTAGACTCTCTTCTAACATCATGTCTCAGAGTAGATTACTGCAGTTGAAGGTGCGGTTTGTTGCCTTGCCATATATCCAGCGTGCAGTCTCTCACTGCTAATACTAAAGTCACTGTATCCTTCTCACAACCAGATCACTGAGTTACAACTCAATACACACAGAACGCAGAAGAAACGCCCAGCATCATTACATTATAGATAGCCTTCTCCATAACAGTCTTTCTCTGACACCCGGTCTGAATTATTCAGGCTCTCAGCTGGGTGGGTTGAAAGAAGCTCCTGAATTCATTTCAAAGCACTTGCTAACAAAAGGCCCGTGTACACCTGACTGAAGCCTTCATGCTCTTGGGACATTAGGAAAATGAATCAGTCAGTCAAATGGATTCAAGGATTCAAGGTTTAATTCGTCACATACTAAATTATACAGAAATGGTTACACATGTCTTTCACTTATTATTTATTTATTTATAATGTAACTAACTACTATTACAGTTTTTGTTGATCGCTTTGGTACTATCATCTCAAGTATGTGGTAAAACCTCACAACTGTTAGTACAAAACTCAAAGCAGATCATCAAAAAGGCTGTTTTTTCAAACATGGAATCACATGTTCAATTGACTAAGTACAAAAACTCATTAAAAGCCTAATCAGTGTGTCATCAAAGAAATACCTTTCATATGAAACTTTCTTTCAAATGTAATGCTCACAATTCTTTTGTTTTTTTCTGATTTGAGTAAAACATTTGGACCAACACTTAATCCACTGCTCATGGTTAATCACAACCGTTTGTAAACCTATACATTTTAAATTGGTTTGTTAGTATGCATGGAGAACTACACAAATAAAATGTGTTTGTATAAACATCTAAATACATGTAACCACACACGTTAACTTTTTCACACAGTGTTGGGAGTAACTAGTTACACGGAATTACTAATTACAGTGTAATTACAGTTACAGTTACTAAGAAAAGATGTGTAATTAAATACAGTTACTTATGAAAATTTAAGGATTCAAAGAGGGTTACATCTGATTTTTTTCACACACACTCCCACATAAGATTTACTTTTCTTTCACAATGTAACTGAAATTTATATCTCATGCTTTTTTTTAAGATTAATTCTTTTGATATCCTTCTCTTCTGATTCAAAATGTATCATAGCTATTAAAAAATATGATTTTAAATCTGTATTTAACCATAATGATTTTAAAGTAAGTCTGATTTTGAGTGGCTGTGCTCAAAGGGGACATCAGATGCCCATTTTCCACAAGTTGGTATGATTCTTTAGGGTAATCTTGAAATGTCTCGGTGGGTGTTAAAAGAACACAGCGACTCGTTTCGGTGCATATCTCTTTACATGTTAATGAGCTCTGCTCACTCTCTTCTGTGGAAGAGCAAAGGCGATTTGCAGATAATCATAAAAAAATATAAAGTGGGAGACTTACTTCTTCTGGAGGTGCAGCTGGATCATGAACAATGGTTGCTGATCCATCCTTTAGTTTAACTTTTTAACAAAACTTGCCTTGAAATTCAGAAAGGTCTGGAGTAAAATGTTAGCTAATTTAGTGAAAGTGAAGTGACGTGTGGCCAAGGATGGTGACCCATTCTCAGAATTTGTGCTCTGCATTTCAGTGAACACACACACACACCGTGAACACACACCCGGACTGGGCACACAAGCAGTTGGGGGTTCGGTGCCTTGCTCAAGTGTCTCACCTCAGTCGTGGTATTGAGGACGGAGAGAGTGCTGGTTATTCACTACAAAATCAAAATTGCTTGATAATTGAGACTGTTTAGGCTTTTGGGGGATCAAAAAAGGAGTGAATTTTTACCATTGTATTGTGTCCACACACTGCAAAACACACTTATATGCAAATGAAGATATTTTGCATCCAACATCTCCTTTAAAATTATAATATTATAATCTTAATTCAAGTGATGAAGGATTTGGAAAGTCTGACAGTAATTAGTGTTAAACTCTACTGTAAGGTTAACCCTGCCTGCTTTGCATGTTTGAAAATGATTAATAGTTGAAAATATTAGAAATTTAGAAAAGTAATCAAAAAGTAATCAAATGTAATCAGTTACTTTACTTTTATAAAGTAATTGAAAAGTTACACTACTTATTACATTTTAAGTAGGGTAACTTGTAATCTGTAACCAATTACATTTCCAAAGTAACCTTCCCAACACTGGTCACTATATATAAAAGTGGGGGTGTAAACACTGGAAATGTATTTTAACATGGAGCAGGATAGACAGCAAGGAATAGGAAAAGCTTGTGGACAAGGGATCCATCAGAAAGGAGGGCATGGGTACCAACAGAGAGGTCAGAGAGGAGGGCATGGGTACCAACAGAGAGGTCAGAGAGGAGGGCATGGGCACCAACAGAGAGGTCAGAGAGGAGGGCATGGGTACCAACAGAGAGGTCAGAGAGGAGGGCATGGGCACCAACAGAGAGGTCAGAGAGGAGGGCATGGGTACCAACAGAGAGGTCAGAGAGGAGGGCATGGGCACCAACAGAGAGGTCAGAGAGGTGGGCATGGGTACCAACAGAGAGGTCAGAGAGGAGGGCATGGGCACCAACAGAGAGGTCAGAGAGGTGGGCATGGGCACCAACAGAGAGGTCAGAGAGGAGGGCATGGGTACCAACAGAGAGGTCAGAGAGGAGGGCATGGGTACCAACAGAGAGGTCAGAGAGGAGGGCATGGGCACCAACAGAGAGGTCAGAGAGGAGGGCATGGGCACCAACAGAGAGGTCAGAGAGGAGGGCATGGGCACCAACAGAGAGGTCAGAGAGGAGGGCATGGGCACCAACAGAGAGGTCAGAGAGGAGGGCATGGGCACCAATAGAGAGGGCATAGAGGAGGGTATGGGCACCAACAGAGAGGTCAGAGAGGAGGGCATGGGCACCAACAGAGAGGTCAGAGAGGAGGGTATGGGCACCAATAGAGAGGTCAGAGAGGAGGGTATGGGCACCAACAGAGAGGTCAGAGAGGAGGGCATGGGGCCCGTCAAAGGGTTGGTCATCAGAGAGAGGGAAGCAGAACTGTTGTCTCTAATGAAGTTCGGGCCATAGTCGTTGATCATGTGGTGAACCGAGGCCTTACTATGGCAGAGGCTGCCAGATTATTTGATCCAAATCTAAAAAGATCAACTGTAAATTCTATCATCCGAACTTTTCGCCAAGAAAACCGGTAAGTGTGGAGGATACTATGCTTTACCATTACATTTACAGTAAATTGTAACGCATGTAAATTCATCAAACATGTTACAGTACTCTTACAGTATGATCTTTACTTTACTGTGTCAATACAGAATACTCTGTTCTATGCTTAGAATTGACAGAAAATCCCATAGTGGTGGCCGTGGCCGTGTGCTGACCGCCCAGCAGGAGTGGGCAGTGGTGGAAATGGTGAGAGCCAGGAATGATATACGGCTGTCAGAAATAAAGCAGGCAATTGAGGAGGATAATGGCACCTTTCCCAATGTGGCATCCATCAGCCTACCAACAACAGGTCGCCTTTTGAAGAGGCACCATGTATCAATGAAGCACATTTACCTGGTGCCTTTTGAGAGAAACAATGACCGGGTAAAACAACTGAGGGTTGAGTATGTTCAGGTACGGCACTATATATTGTATTACTGATTCTATTTGATACATTGCCTACTTCATATGTATATTGGAACAACACTGTAAAAAGAATTAACAGAAATATATTTTTTAGCAGGTGATGGTGTTTGATGCTGATGTGAACCATCACAAGTATATATTTGTTGATGAAGTGGACTTTAACCTGGCCAAAACTCATCGGCGTGGACGGAACATCATCGGCCAACGGGTCACTGTCCAAGTGCCGGAACAACGTGGAGGAAACATCTCCACGAATCTATGGCCAAATGATCAAGCCAGGCTTTATCCAAATTAATGTAGTGTGTGTGCATTGATCCTTCACTTGATTACACATAATATAGATATTATGGAAATGATGGATTCTGTAAAAGTTGGGTAATGTAAGTGTATTGTCTAATGTGAAAACTGTGTAATCTGTCTTTTACAGTACTGTAGCATACTAATTTCAGCACTAAGGCTGATTTGAAACACATATCTTGTATTGTTTGCTGTTAAATGAACTGATTGTTAAAAGTACTAAACTGAAAGAAGATCGTACTGTTGTGTTTCGGTTATTAAACCAAATGTTGTCATTACATATTACAGTAATCTTGTGTTTGAAACTGTGATTATGTGGACTGAAAATAAGTGCAACTGAATAAAAGCATTACGTCAGGTTTGGAAAGAATGACAAGCTGTGTAACAAGTGCGATTATTTTGGATTTTTGTACTAAGAGTTTTGAAAAAGTACACCTTACTTGTGAAATTAGTACCAAAGCAAGCAACAAAAACTGTATTATTATTATTATTATGCTAGTAGTTTTAATGTATACAATTGGTTTTGTCTTTACTCACATTAAAGTCTAAAGGAGTAAAGTGCACAGTATACCATCTGTGTATCCAGTAAAAGCACGTAAATATAAATGTTTTCATCATTCTTACATTTTGTCTTTGATGGGCATAAAAAAAATAATTCAAAAGTCAAAAATAGCTTTCGATGTTTAACCTTGTAATATAATATATATTAGCCTATATATAGGCCTAGTATAATTTCCCCCCTCTGGTTCATGTTATTTAATTTTTTTTTCTTTTAAGTTTATTTATTTTACTTTCTTGCATAATTTGTTAGACATAACACCAGCTTTCTCTATTATTTCTCTATTATATCTTATGTTCTTTTATTTATCATAAAAATGACCCCCTAACATTAGCGTTCCCCATTTTTTTTCTGTTCCATATACGTGTTTCTTTATATATATATATATATATATATATATATATATATATATATATATATATATATATATACACACACACATAATAGATAGATAGATAGATAGATAGATAGATAGATAGATAGATAGATAGATAGATAGATAGATAGATAGATAGATAGATAGATAGATAGATAGATAGATAGATAGATAGATAGATAGATAGATAGATATTATTGCTCTTTTGTTGTTTTTGATTGCTTCTATTGCCCTCACATAAAAGCGTCTGACTTAATGCAAATGTGATATTTTGTCCTCTATTGCTATCGATATTGTATCGTTTTGTACTTGTTATATAGTATTTTGGCATTAATAATAAAAAAATAAATGTTTTCATCTGACCAATAAAAACGCGACACTTTCCTGTTATTCTGACCAATGAGAGAGCTCGTGCCGCTTGCTAGCGTCCAACCACGCACGACGCGTTGCTTTAAATTACGTCACTTGAGCCGATTGCCCAATCGTCGATGGACCAATGGAACGCCCGTGTGTACTCGCTGTTTTGGCTCCGTAGCCAATCAGAGAGCGCGTTCGGGTTTGTTGTTGGTGATGATGACATGAGATATTTGTTATTACTGGAAGGCGAGCGAGGAGACAGCGTGAAGGAAGAAGGGCCTTGGCAGCGACGCTCGCTTTCAACGAACACGCACGCATCGTACGGAACTTTCCGTTCACGGGAGTCGCGGAGGAGCGAACAGCGGCGATGTCGGTGAATATGGACGAGCTGAGACATCAAGTGATGATCAACCAGTTTGTTTTGACCGCGGGCTGCGCGGCGGATCAGGCGAAGCAGCTTCTGCAGGCGGCGCACTGGCAGTTCGAGGTAACCTAACCTAACCAGTGATTAATAATCGATAGCACCATTGCCCTCCGCGAGCGATGGTTTATTCCAGCGTATTTTGAGGTGGGCTGTGTATCACATCCCGGTGATCTGCTCGGTAGGGCTCGAGACAGCCGCGAGCGGTCGTTTCCGTCGTGTCGACTGCATTATATTAAGTCACGTCGCGTTTGTTTACTAGTAAATGGCGCTTCATGTTTACTACATCGGGTTCAGATGGCCAATGTTTTCATGCTATTGTGAGGGCTAGCCTGCTGTTTTTACCCGGTTAGCCAGTCTGACTCTTAGAGCAGCTTTGTGTTTGAATCCACCACACTCACCAAGATGATCTGTTTGTGTGACACTAAAACAAAGATGTGTTTTATAGTCGTGTAAATCAAATCAAAGCTGCTCGGGGAGACTTATTCAAGACATTTCGGCTTTGGTGGATATGTAGATGGATGAAGAGGTGCATTAATGTACAGTTGGATGGAGAATGAAGAGCTGGATGGATTGATGGAAAAAGAGATATGGATAGATAAAGAGTTAGATTTTTACATATATTTATAGTGCTGTCAAACGATTAATCGCATCCAAAATAAAAGTTTTTGTTTACATAATATATGCATGTGTACTGTGTATATATAAATACACACACATGCATGTATATTTTTAAGAACATTTTTATATTTTGTTTATATATTAAATATACTTTAATTTAAATTATATGAATATGCATGTACTATTTTCAAAATATATACTGTGTGTGTGTATGCGTTTGCATTTATATATTCATAATAATATATACAGTACACATACATGTATTATGTAAACAAAAACTTTTATATCGGATGTGATTAATCGTTCGACAGCACTAATACACTGCCTATCCCAAAAAAGTCACACCACCTGGATTTAACTAAGCAAATAGGTAAGATCCTCCCATTGTATAATTACTGCATGGATGATTGTTATGTGCCCAAAGAATGAGACCAGCTGACTACCTGAATGTCCAGGTTATTCCATCAATGGGTTTGTTTCTTCCCTGATGACACGGACATATTCCAAGATGACAATGCTAGGATTCATCGGGCTCAAATTGTGAAAGTGTTTCAGGGAGCATGCGACATCATTTTCACACATGCATTGGCCACCTCGGAGTCCGAGAGTCAGACCGTAACCCCATTGAGCATCTTTGGGATGTGCTGGAGAAGACTCTCGCATCATCAATACAAGATCTTGGTGAACAATTAATGCAACTCTGGAGGGGAATAAATGTAGTGAAATTGCAAAAGTGTTATCAAAATGATGCCACAGCGTATTTGTGCTGTAATCAAAGCTAAAAGTGGTCCAACGAAGTATTATTATTTTTGGACAGGCAGTGTACTGTATATTCACATATATTAATGTATTTTGCTGATGCTTTTATCTCCAGTGACTTGCATAAAATTCAGTGTATACATTTTATCAGCTCGTGCATATATTGGGAATCGAACCCATAACCTTGGTGTTGCCAGCATCATACTGATTGTACACATGAATAGACAAACAGATGTATGGATAGACGTTTGATATGACTATAGACATTGACTGAAAATACATGCGCACAAAGTCACTCACACAGAGATGTTTATATCAAAGATAAGTACAGCAGTCAGAATATTACCAAACAATCACAGCAGAAGCACAAAAGTGGTACGTAAAGAAAAGTAATACATTTCATATCCATTTGTGTTTGATGGTTTATTAATAAGTGTGAGCCAGTTTTATGGCTGCTCACATTTGAAGTGTCGTGTGGCTGTTTTGAGTGTTTCATGCAAGGAGGAAGTGTTTGCCACAAACGGACATGCCTCAGAAACGATCTCATCAGCACTGTTGCAACACACTCGCGCTCAGTTTTTTGATTTACGTTCCCTGTTGAGAATGCAGCCAGATGAACCCAAGTACACTTTAATCATTGACATCGGCTCACGTGTGTTTGTGTTGTGTTCTTACTGTGGTATGTGTTTTATTAGGTAGGTAGGTTGTGTTGATTGTTTGAAATGGTCCAGTTATTGAGTACAACACACACTGGTTTGACTAGTTAATGTGTGTATTGTTTTTAAAGTGAACATGCGTGTAGTAAGCCAACGAGTGAGTCGATTCCCTTCAGCTACACCCTAGGAAGTAGGGTAAAGGTTACTCTACTCACAACAGGCTATGTTTGGACAGGAATACTGCCTGTTTTTGAAGAGAATAGTATGTGAATCAGCTTTTATTGATTACAGTAAACATTTCAAACAGTAGTACGCTGTGTTGTTGTTACATGACCTTATTATGTACATATTTAATTTAGCTTGTGGTATCCAGTTATCTTATAGATTTAAAAATATTGTTTTGTTGGGCAGACGAATCCAATAAACGGTCAAGAAAAAAAGATGGCTGAAGTGACATTCATTCATGTCACTGGGCCAGTTAAGTTGAGTGCACTGCATTGTGGGACTTTCGTGCGGTGTGCTTTGTTGTATAGTACTGTGGATGATTGGAACAAAAAATAAAAAAGTAAATGTTTGGGAGAATTTAGTTGTTGTTTTGTTTTTTTACCTCAAATTTTGGAGTCCAGTTATAAATTCATAATTATGAAATAAATATTCTAAACCCTTTTTAATCCCATGCCAGAAACAAGCCTCCACAATGCACTGCATGTTTAAGTGATTTTTTTTTCAGAAATCGATCGCATATTCTCTGCGTCTTTGCGAAACCTAAAAAGTATGTTCTATATAGTATGAATTTTCGGCCGCCGATAATTTTCCGCCCGAAAATAGCGTTATTGTTTTTTGGCCGAAAGAAAAAATGCTGAAAATACAAACCGAAAGTATATGTCGTCTTGCCCCTTGTCCTCAGCGTTAAA
Organism: Ptychobarbus kaznakovi; assembly: GCA_027422405.1. Classification (NCBI taxonomy): domain Eukaryota; kingdom Metazoa; phylum Chordata; class Actinopteri; order Cypriniformes; family Cyprinidae; genus Ptychobarbus; species Ptychobarbus kaznakovi. Next base: position 23,511,135 of record CM049807.1, read on the forward strand.
ATTAATTTCATGTGTGATTTTATTTTATTGGTTTGTGGTTTTTCATTTCAGATTTGTTCAATTTCATGAAATGAAAAAGCCTGATATTAATACAATCAGTTATACAAAAAATGTTTTAAAAATTAATTTTCAGTTTTTTTTTTTTTTTGGCCAAGTGCTTCCTGATGTTTTGATTTTGGCCCAGTCAGTCATTGTCAGTTTCAACGTTTCACTGCATTTAGTTTTTTACTATTATGAAATTGGACATATATATATACTGCTAGTAAGGAATATTCAGATGCAGCCTAAATATTTGTCTCCTGTGCATAGTACTTCTGGTATATAGTGCACTAGTTTGCACTAGGGCATAGCATACTGGTGTTGTCATAACGCTTGCCTCATGCACGTCACTGTGGTTAGTGTTTGGTAACATTTGGTTTGTTTTTCTTTTTTCGATTGTGAAAGAAAGGAAGTCAACCACACCTTTCACTAACAGATATGCATGAGTTTACATTCCCAGCATTGACGTGTTTATCCTGAAGTATCTGCAGCGTCCAGATGGTTTCTCTGATGTATCTCCGTCTGAGCGATCTGTTGTGGCCGCTGTAGTTTGAACAGCTGGTTTAACAGGGTCTCTCTCTCTCTCTCTGGAGTTGGTAGTTGTGTGATTGATTGTACCAAGTGCTTGTCTAGGACAAGTGTCCCCTTTGGATCTCTTATACGACGTATAGCTTCAGTGACAGATGAAGCAGTCCGAGAGCTCTTAAACTTCTGATCTCATTCAGTGATAACATTAGGACGGAGAGCAGCCAGGGACGGCTAAAGCTTACATGCTGTGAAAATATCCGCGCGTTGACCAGCTGTCGACAAGTTTATTTATATAGCACATTTCATACACAGTGGTAATTCAAAGTGCTTTGCATAAAAGGAAGTGAAATAGACATTAAAAATAATAATACAAAAAAAACAATCGCAACAATAAAACCAAAATTATATAAACATTTATTTAATTTAATTTAAACCGGTTAAGAATATAAAATGATTATATATAATGCAATCAGTTTGGATGTAGCACAGCACTCATTCAACAAATGCACAGCTAAACAGATGAGTTTTGAGTCTGGATTTAAATGTGGCTAATGTTTTAGCACATCTGATCTCTTAGCATAATAGCTAAAAGCGGACTCTCCTTGTTTTGTTTGAACCCTTGGTATTTCTAACTGACTCGATCCTACTGATCTGAGTGGTCTGTTAGGTTTATATTCAGTGAGCATATCTGCCATGTATTTAGGCCCTAGGCCATTGAGTGATTTATAAATGAGTAGAAGTACTTTAAAATCAATCCTGAATGTAACTGGAAGCCAGTGTAAGGACCCGAGGAGGACTGGTGTGATATGCTCAGATCTTCTGGTTCTAGTCAGTATCCTGTCAGCAGTGTTCTGGATGAGCTGCAGCTGTCTAACGGTCTTCTTTGGAAGGAGACCATTACAATAATCCACCCTGCTGGTGATAAAGGCATGGACAAGTTTCTCCAAATCAAATTCTTGCAATGTATGTGAGATGATAGTATGCTGATTTAGTTACTGCTTTGACATGACTACAATAACTAAGGTCTGTCTCCAGAATCACCCCAAGATTTTTGACTTGATTTTTAGTTGTTTGACCCCTAGAGTCAAGGTATGCATTCACCTTGAGAACTTCATCTTTGTTTCCAAATGCAATGACTTCAGTTTTCTCCTTGTTTAACTGAGGAAAGTTCTGTCACATCCAACTGTTCATTTCATCAATGCTTTGGCAATGGGCCTATAGTCATTTGGAGATAAGGCTTTAGTCTCTTGAAGCTAGACATTTGATAGTCTCATCTAGATGTTTGCTTATTTTGGTAGCTTATAAACATGACTTTGTTTCCATGGCCTTCGGTGAGCATCTTGCATTCGTTGCATCTCGTGCATCTTTGACAGACACAAGTGGCGTGCTGTTGTGGCAGTAAAACCAAAGGACAAAAACATGAATTAAACAGTGAAACCGTTACCTAGTTACAGTGGTAAACATCTGTCGCTAGTACTCGCAGTGTTACTCACCAACCATGCAAACCTATCGCAAGTCAGCAGCACCAAATACTGTAGTGTGGAACGCCATCAAACCAAGCGTGAAAACGGCACCGGTGACATTTTCGAGTGTTTGTTGCTATTCTCAGAGCGGTCTCCACATTACAGTGCTGCGTGGAGCAAAGTGAGTGTGATTCGCTCTAGCAGCTTCTGTGTGGATTCTCCATTTGTCTCTGTCCCTTTCTGCTCATCGCTGACCTGGTTTATTGTGAGTGTGTTGGTGAGATGGCTCACTGCGGGCTTGTTCTGCACCCGCTTATTCCCACTGGAGCGGCAGAAATCATTCGCAGAGAGGCTGGATATGACGCTCTGGCTGTGTGTCAATACCTCGCGGGCTGCCTGATAGAAACGGACAATAATCACAATTGTCAATTGTTTTTGTTGATATTGTAATCATGCTTGTAATTTACATGATAATACCTTTTTGGGCCAACTGAACGCCCAAACTGAATGAGTAACTTTTCTTTTTGTGCTGCAACAGTTTCTCGAGGTAACTCGAATACAAAAAATCATTGAGGCATATTATGTGCCTCGAAGAATCGTTTTGTCCATTTACTAGGGATCCACTGAATTTTCGGCAGCCGAAAATAAATGCCGTGCTGCACCGCCCAGCAGTGTTCAGGTTACTCTCCCTCAGCCGTCATTACTGCGCCGTGTGACGCTCCGTTCAATATTCCGCTCTATCATCCTGCTCCGTTACCGCTCATGCTCACCGGAAAAGCAGTCTGCTCAAATAATACGCCGACAAGAAATGTCTCTGTAACGTTAGTATACTTGTACCTGTTTGCAGTAGAGCTGCTGTGCTGTGACATGCTGTGATACAGCTGATCTGGGCAACGCTGGTCAAAATCTCCTTCACTGCTAATGATCTGCTCACATTCGCTGATAATACAGCTTTGCCAGGATTTTTATACATGTTCAGTTAATGTTTCCTTACACCAAATCATAATTTCTATTCATTTCCCACTGATTTACGCGATCTGATGTGCATTAACTCATAGTGCACGATCATATTTATGTATGAATGGATGATGCGCATTTTCCTTTAGCGTGCACACACACACACACACACACACACAAGCTCGTGTGGTGTCTCGATGAGGACATAAACACACAAACAACATCCCCAGAACTGCTCTGAGAGTCGCTTCATGAGCGTTTCACCGTTTCATTTGAGTAAAAGTGTTTCATATCAGAAATGTAAAGGTATTCACGGAAACCCGTCAAAATAAAAGTCAGTTTTTTTGAAGTACATACTACTACAGTGCAGCTTTATTTTTTTAAGGAATGAAAAATTTGTTCAGCAGAATGTACATACTACTACTAAAATTATGAAAACTTTATTTTTTTTAAGGAATGATCAGAATATTTCCAACATATTTTAATAGTAAATTCCCTTTGTTTGCCAAACATTTTTTAATTGTCAATAATTTAAAGATAAGTGAAAACCAGAGTTCACAACACAGCAATAATTAAAAGATAATGCCTTCGTTGAGGAAAAATGAAAACCATTTAATTTCACAACACAGCTATTTAAAAAAAACTAATAACAATAAAACGTTAGGTGAGAGAAAATAAAACAACTTTATAATTTGGTCATTTTCTTCAATCATATAATTATTTAACACTAATAACAATAAAAGTTAAAATGAGGAAAAATAAAACAACATTTAAGTGTTTGTTTCAGGTCATTTTCTTCAATCATATAATTATTATAACACCTAAAATAAAACGTTAGGTGAGAGAAAATAAAATTGTGTGCATGTAAAGTGTTTGTTTCTTTATAATTGTCATTTTCTTCAATCATATAATTATTATAAACACCTAAAATCAAGGGTGCATGTAAAGTGTTTTGAAAACCTCAGGCAGGATGGACTAGGGTGCTTTGTGTGCACATTATTTGGACCTCTGTTGCAGGATTGGTCAAAAACAACAACAACATTATTTGGATAATTCAGAGAAAGGTCAAAAAACAACAACAACTGATTCTGTTGCATAAAACAATATTGGATAATTGATATTTATATTATATAAATTATCTCTCCAATTTTCTTTCAACAAAAGTGTGGTTAGTTGTCTGATTGGTTTGTGTTTTTTGCTGATATTTAATATTAATAAATTATCTCTCCAATTTTGCTAGAACAAAAGTGTGAATAAAATAACATTTTATTGGTTTGTGTTTTTGCATTGATATTTGATATTAATAAATTATCTCTCCAATTTTTTCTTGCTCAACAAAAGTTTTTGTGCACAAAAAATTGGTTTGTGTTTTTTGCTGGGTGCTATTTTTTTTCCTTGTTTATTTTATTTATTATATTTTTTATTTTATGTAAGTTTTTGTGCACAAAAAACTTTTTTTTTACCTTGTTTATTTTATTTATTATATTTTTTATTTTTAAGTAAGTTTTTGTGCACAAAAAAACTATTTTTTCCTATTTATTATTTAATGTATACATATTTTTTTATTTAAATTATACAACCTGTTGTGCACTGATTGGAGAGGTATACATATTTTTTATTTAAATTATACTTGTTTTGTTTGATACATATTTAATTTAAACAATTTTATGTATCACTTTACTTCTTATTACTTGACTTGAGATGAAAAAGAAATAAAGAAAATCGGCCCAAAAAATCGGCACCATATATCGGCCATCGGCTGCCCTGATTTCTAAATATCGGCATCGGCCAGAGAAAAACCCATATCGGTCGACCTCTAATTATAATCAATGACTGCAGGCCCAAAATTGGGTTGCTTTTACAGTTGCTTGCTGAAATTTTGTGAAATCTACATGTAGGTAAACATTTCTCAATGCATATTTCATATCGGTTCAATGTGATTTCACCACGTTGACCAACAGAAAGCTGCTTGGTTCAAAAGTTGCATCATGCATCACTCTTTTTTGTAATTTTGAAAATGTGGCCATATCTTTACTCAATATGAGCTCTGCACACCGTTCAGACTCTCATGAATGATTTATACCTTGTCTAGTCTTTGATTACAATAGGATTGTTCTAGATTTTTTTCCACATTGTTTATAGTGTGCTTACTTGTGACATGTAACATATCCAAAATGATATTTTATCAAAATTTTTCATTATCCTGATTCAGTTCGCTTTGGTTTTAAAGATTTCTTTTTTTTGATTTGATTTTTGAATGTTGTGTGAATATAATTCTATCAGACTGCTATTGCATTGTTCAACAGAAATGTCTGTGATTGGTTACAGTGGAAAAACATGATGTAGCCTATGTAGAAAAGTTTGGAGCAATGAGTTTAAAACCCCTTAACTGTCTTCCCCCCGGTCTCCCCCCCCCCATTTTGTTAAAAATGGGCATGAAAGTGCACTATCAAACTTAAATCGTTGTAATTTATGAACACTTTGGAATACAGACCGAAGGTTGGTCTCTTTTAAAAAAGAAAATCAGCAGATTATTGCAAAAGTGGATTTAAAAAAACAATTGAGGTATTAAAAAGTTATAGAAGTTTAAATTTACTGTAAAGAAAATACACTTTCCATAAAGTGAAAGCCTTATGTCTAAATAAATTATGTTCCAAATTTGAAGTTGATATGAAAAAAATTGAGGTTCCTGTGACATTTAATTTAGGGCGTTATACCACAAACAGCTACCGGGTGCCATCCAAACTCCATTTAATTTTTTATGCATTTTTCTGTCACAAATGTTTAGATTTATCTGTCAATATTACTTCTATCACAAAATCCTGAGATTCAGACCTTTCCAATTATGTTTTTTGTCAAGATTGTAAAACGTTTTGATTCTAAAAGACCGTAATGCATTGTGTAAAATGATACTTGACACCGCCTGCTAAGGGGGAGGAGACCACAAAAATATTTTTAAGTACCATTTCCATGGTAACGCAATATCCGATTTTAAAATGGGTTTCACAGGATAAATCTTGAGATTGTAAGCTTTCAAACGATAGAGAAAAAAGACAACAACAAAAAAGAACGCCAAGCGTCCCACAGGTGGGACGGTGACCGTTAAGGGGTTCTAAATATGTGACCCTGGACCACAAAACCAGTCATAAGGGTCAATTTTTCGCAATTGGGATTTATACATCATCTGAAAGCTGAATAAACAAGCTTTACATTGATGTATGGTTTGTTATGGTCTTAAATTATTTCATCGGCAAAACGTTTTTGAAAATGACCGATAACCAAGAAAATGCTTAATAACGGCACCGATAATCTACCTGGCCGATAATCTGTTGACCCATACTGTTGGCCAGTTTTATGTGCAATATGCATCAGGTAGTGAGCGAACAATCCAATATTACCCTATTTTGGATGGGTAGCTCACCAGGATCACAAGCTGGCTTGTGTGTAATATTTAGCCGTTCGTCTCAGGATAGACTCATTGTTAGTGCGGATGCCAGATTGAGGAACCGTCCTTTAGCAGTCAGTGCCAGCGTTAACACAATACAGATGCTCTGAGGTACAAGCGAGCATTGTTTAGAGCCATAACCCTGTGTGTGCAGTAGGAAATGAGCAATAGTCGAGCACTTGAATGGGAACAGTCTCTGTACACATGACAGTGTTTGGGGGAGGGACGGAGAATATCTGATGACAAAGTACTGTGTGGTTCTGTAGCAGCGGAAACAATGGCGGATTGGCGAGTTCATCTTGATATGTGTGTCACGTCACGCCGCAGACATTCCTGCACTCGCCGTGGCTGTTGTTAAACAAAACGAGAGAGCAGGAGAAAGACAGGAGAGGGGGAAGGGGCCAGACGGGGGGAAAGAGCTCACTGAGGGAAGTGTTACTAGACGAGGGGTTGAGCGAGAGAAGGACAGACACACATGTGTTGGGCAATATTTTGACTGTATGTTGAGTTCAGAGAAGCACTGAACATGTGAATCATCGTCCAATCATATTCTGAAACCGTTTTAAAATGATAGTCTACTCTTAAATGGGCCATTTGCATGACACTATTTTTTCACCCCAAATCGAAGTGTTTATTTGAGATAGATTAGTAATTATTGCATGGACCTTTTTCACATGCATTAAAGTGGAAGTCATCATAGTGTGAACTTCAATAATGTGAAAGTGACGTGACATACAGCCAAATATGGTGACCCATACTCGAAATGCGTGCTCTGTATTTACCCATCCAAGTGCACACACACACCATGAACACACACCCGGGGAGCAGTTGGGGGTTCGGTGCCTTGCTCAAGGGCATCTCAGTCGTGGTGTTGAGAGTGGAGAGAGAGCTGTCCCCACCATGACAATCCCTGCCGGCCCGAGACTCGAACTCACAACCTTTCGATTACGAGTCCGACTCTCTACCATTAGGCCACGACTTCCCTGTATTAGTAATTCCCAATATTAGTAAATGGAAACTACAATAAATGTTTATTTGTTTGTTTTGCATTCCCATTTGCTCCAATTGCAAAATAAATAATACCATTCCCCCATAAACTTTCATTAAGAGGAAAAAACTAATCAGGAAATTGATTATGTTTGTTGAAGAGAGAAACATGACCAGTTTCCTCGGCTATTGTATTAGAAACACTCATGCAGCAGCGGTAACTAGCTTTCTGTCATTCCAGTGTAATATAATGTAAAGTATAGAGTTATAAATGTGCATTAATTAAAAAAAAACAATATTAATAATTGTGATGAACACTTCATCGTATTCTGTTAAAAGGCTTCATTTGTTTGCATACTGTTTGAAATAATTTGAATACACCGTTTTAATTATTTTTTTTAAGTCAAAAAGGTCATAATGTTACAATTACAGCTGTCCTGATATCATAATAAAGGAAGAAGCTTCGAAATGATGTTTACACAATCTTGAGAAATAAACCCCATTCTTTGGCATAAACTTTTATTATCAAACACTGAACTTTTTGTTAAATTGTTAATGATGAAATGTATAAATGAATATTTGAAAACATTTTGTCTTCCAAATCAAATGTGGTGCAACCCAGCAGACAGAAACTTGGAGAAGAAAAAAAATCATAAAATCGGAAATGATGTCTATAAGCGTTGTAGTAGGAGTTGATGATAAAATATCAGGGGTCCGTTCTTCGTACGTCGTTAACTCTGTTAGCTGGATTTGATTGTTGCTGATTTCGCTTGATCTTGGATCATTTGGTTCTTCGAAGCTCATCCTGGACTTGCTGTCATTGCAACAGATCCGTAAGATTAAACCTGCTCGGGAGCAGCTTATTTCATGTAAACCAGATTAGATTGCATTGTTTTAAGCAGAATTGATACTTAAAACATGTCACAGCCACTGCTATAAGAGTACCCTGCTGATCCAGGGACAATAATAATAATACTATAGACCCAGCCAGTTTTACTCATTGAAAGATTTATTAATGATGAAATAATTACTTTATTTGAGTCTGACACACATGCTATACAGTTAATCTGAGCCGTGCAATAATTTGAGTGATGACAGATATTATGGGAGGGGCTTGATGGAGAGCAGGAGATGTACAAATACTATAAATCATAAATATAATTGGTAATCATGTAAAAAATTACAAATAAATTAAAAACAGAGCACATTTCATTTATATATATATATACATTTATGTAGTTTTGTTGGCTTGGCTGTTTCCTTATAGAGGTCCAGAAATTTTCACGTTTTTCATAAGTTGTCTTTTTTTAATGATATGATGTCATTACGTTGCTGTCTTGCCGCCAGCCAATCGCTGCATTGCTGATCGTGGTCTCGAGTATCGATACATCTGCCCTTTTCGGGGAACACAAGAACGCGCAGTAATCTTAGACCACTTAATCCAGGTATTTTAATCTAATACGCAAATTAGTTTGAGACCAGTTATCACGATTAGAAGATCTGGCCTCTCTCAAATCATCTCAGATGTATTACGCGAGGTACGAAGAACGGACCCCAGATGATTAAGTCAAGGTTAGTTCAGGTAACATGTCATGTGGTGCGACTCACCAAAAAATGTGATGTTATTTAGCAAGCAAGTCATTATATTTGTTAAAAACACTTTTTATCATGAGAAATATATTACTTATTGGAAATAATGATTGTGTATACACTGACTCGCATGTATTTAAGGTGCAAGGGAAATGTTATTAATCGATTAAATAATATTTTAGAGTCATAAGGGCTTGCCTGTGCAAAATATAGCAATGTAATGTTTTGTATGTTGTAGTTTGTGGTCGTTAAGGTGTTTTGGGTGAATGCTTAAGTACCTTGAGTCCGAAATCTTTGTATACGTTTTTTATTTGTTCTAGCTTTTTTCGTATTCGTCATCCTTTCCTATCAAAATGCTTGCTACGGATGCTAAAACACAGAAAATCAAACCTGGTCCAATTTTTATTTATTTATTTATGGCAGACGAAAGTTTCAGAGGCAGTGTGTAAACGTGAATGTATTTTTTGACATGCAAACATTTCGGACTCAGTGTGCAAAGCCTTCACTCCGTTATCCCAGGTCCCTCCTTCACTGCAAGTCTATGGGTATTTTTGCTCCATTTATCATCCACTAGACTCAGATCTCCTCAAAAGCTGCACAATATGCGGCATCATTAATTTCAGATGTTCAAAAGTCTAAGCAGTAGCAGTAGCGATGTTTGTCTTAGAAAGGAAAGCTGGGGTTTGTGTATTTTCCACTCTCTCATATTTCTGCATCTCTGAGCCTGCGTAGTGTATTAGTTTCTAGAATCAGCACAGGTTGCGTGACAGCAACCCTCTACGGACACCTTGGCAATTGAATCGCCATTGGCTAGTAAATTGTTTAGTTTACTCGCCAGACTGATATACAAGGCCTATATATATGTGTAAAAGGGTACAGATTTTTAAATATCTGAAAGTACACTATTAATATCAGTCTGTCAAGCATTATAATGTGTCATTATGATAATTAGAAATAAAGTAATTAGAATTAAAACTTAGTAACCATGTATAAATGCATAGACCTTTTAACTGAATTTAGGACTGGTGGTGGTGTTTGTGGGTTATTCAGTGTTTCTGTTAAAAAAATGGGGAAATAACTAACCATAATACTGATAAGACGATGATAATAATAATAATTTTAATTCTGCTAAAAAGAACAGTATAAAACGCACTAAGGATTAACGAGCTGCTGGGTTCATGAATATTAATCTGGTTGTGCGCGTTCACTTGAAATGATTTGCTGAAATCAAAACAGGGACGATAAAAGGTGAGCGCCAGCCAATGAGATTGCCGTTTGCGGATTAGCTCCGCCCACTGCCAGAAAACCTGGCAGTTCTTAAAAGCTGAAAAAATCCAAAAAGGAACTCCGTTATTTTGACTGGAAAATACAACAAAGAATATCGTTTACATGTAGCGCGTCAATTCTGCATGTATGTAAGACTTGCTCTCTCTGCTCTCACCAAAGTGACGGCGACGGCGAGTTGTGCGCCTAGAGTTCACGGTAACGTTACGTCAAATACAGGTGTGCTGCGCATCCAATCTGATGAATATATATCTGTGCTAAACTTATACTTAGCCTCCAACTCACACACTGGCGAATACAATCTGAGAATTTATTAGCCATTGGCTAATATTAAACATCATTTAGTCGCCCAGAGTGAAATTTAGTCGAATATGCGAGTGATTTACTTGCATTGTAGAGGGTTGGACCGTTTAGAAACCCTCATTTAGATGTCCGAGTGCTTGGACCGGTCGACCCGCGCCCGTCACAGTCCGGGAGGAGGGAGCAGAGAGCGGCTGTTTCTAAACCAGAGTTGTTCTGCTCATTCATGTTGTGTAACAGATCCCTCCAGCTCATCCCCATCTCTCTCTCTCTTTCTGCAGACGGCTCTGAGCTCCTTTTTCCAGGAGGCCAACATCCCCAGTCATCACCAGATGGTAAGTGTGTTTATTTCAGAGAGAAGGAAGAAGAGCAGCGCCGCCGTGTTCAGCATCCTGTCATTGTCATCAGGCAACATAGCATCTGAGAGAATAATGAGGGGCTGGACTTCCTGAAGGCCACAGATGTTATTAAAGAGCCTGAAATACACTTATGCTAGTCAGGGCTTCTTAGAAACAGTCCGACTTGTTTTTCATGCCCAGTTTCCAGCATCTCTCTGACTCAGATGAAATTTGACGTCCTATCAGGGCAATTTCTGGATGAGTTGATTTCGCAGTTTCAGTAAATGGTCGACTAGGAAGGAAGTTTTGAATTGTTTGTATTTGCACTGGATCTTTCTTGCTTTCTTTTATGAATAAATACTATTAAAGCAGACGCAATAGGGAGAATATTAAACTGCCTTTTGAGGCGAGTTATTCTAGCCAAATTCAAAGCATTGCGTTCATATATACTTTCAGGCTGAGGCAATCCCACAATGCATTGCAAACAGTGTTGTGTATTTATTTTGAATACACACACTCATTTTGTAATTTATTTATAATTAAATGTTGCTAAATTTCAATTAGACCTGGAAATATAAAAATAAAGTTCCTTCAAATATGAATACAAATTATAATGGTATGTAAATAAATCTAAAATAACACTGATTGCGACAAACATATTGCTAAAAAACAAGACCAAGCAAGCTGATTATCGTTGTAATTCGTCCAATACAAAATATTGCACTGTTTATGTGCACCGTAAAATATCATGGTATTAGCTTCAAGCACATAACATCAAAATACTAAAAAGTCTCATGTGTTTGATACAATAGCACTATTTGTGTGCCTTGTGAAGTTTTGAATCTGTCATTTCACTTCTTTATTGTTCAAAAACAGCTAGACGGAGCACAAAGAGATGCTTGTTACTATGTTTAACTTGCCATGCTGTCTTTATGAACACTTATGATGCCAGACTCTGGGCTAGATGTGACGCAATGACCTAAGAATTCAGATGAGGGTCTGGATGCTTTTAACATGCTGACGGTTTCATCCCCTTTTAAGCAGTCTGGGAAGAATAGACTAGTCGAATCTCAGAGATTCTTCTACAGTCTGAACATCTTCCAGCCGTGACTCCCACTCATCTGTCCACATCCTGTCTTCCTGGATATGTAGCCTCATAAATCAGCCATTTGAAGACGTGCTGGACAAAGCCCTCAGAGATAGGAGCAGATCTGACCCAGCCGTTGACCGTTCGATCAGTCATGTGCTCTGGGGCTTGATGAAGTGGTTTTTGGGTCTGTACACACAGACACGCAGCTGTTTTTGAACTTCATCAGACGGCTAAAACACGAGTCGTGCTGTTTCCTCTTTGAAAAAACAGACGTGCAACCGCTGTTCTTCAGTCTGCTGAGGGTTACACAATCCGTTTTTCTTCTCACAAAAGCAGCCCCCGTGGACAAGCCGCGATATGATTCCTGCAGTTTTAAAATATTGACGTCAGCCTCCACCCACGACATGTGCATGTGTGTGTGTGTGTGTGTGTGTGTGTGTGTTGTTCTTCTCTATGGCTGTATGTGAGGGGAGTGAGTTTGAGAAAGGCAGAGGCAGGAAGTCTATCTGTGTTTGTTTTTATTTTGAGAGCAGCCATTACATCATGCAGCTGGGGACCATATATGGGCGGAGCAAAGACATAGAGCAGGATCTGATTGGATCAGAAGCAGTGTTTGTGTGTATGATATAGATGCAGTTAACAATGAAGTCATTTATAAACACAAGGGACCCATTTCCTGAGGGCCGCAGATGTACATGCTTACGAGTCACTTCCGTTTAGTTCTCCACACAAAATAAATAAATAATATACACTTGTTATTTTTATCTTAAGTGGACTGTTAGTATCTTTTTCTCTTTTGAAAGATTGGCTTTAATGATTTATTTTCCTTCTGAAGGAAATAATTTGAACATTGTTTCCATATTAAGCCATCAAAATACACATTTTACAAATAATTTATTATACAGTGGTTTCCTGAGAATTACAAAATATTTATTTCTGGTAAATTAGGTTTAGTAGTTATTTGATGAATGCCAGTTATCAATGTTTATCTGAATTTCCATTAAGAAAAATATTCATAAGAAGAGTTCTTGATGTAAAATAGTTTTTAATAGTATTTCTGTTTAATAATTCCAATAAATGGCTATTTTTAATGCAAAATTAATCTGAACATACAACATAAGGCATACAATATAGTTTAATAGTTAGATTAAAGTTAAATACACATTACAGATTTATTAATAAGGCATTTACATAATGACATAATGACTCATTTCTTGTCAAATTAAAACATGGCGTGAATGCGAAACTTAAAAAGGTAGCTGGATACATTAAAACTACTAAAAGAAACTAGTACTAGTAGAAACTAAAACTGCTTGAACGTTGAAGTCGGCTAATGGATGTGTTTGGTCTAGTCCGGTCACAGCGCTCTAAATAGAACAGAGACAATATAATCATGGTTACTCTCCATTTCTCTGTGGAATTTACTAGCAATTTCTGAGTGAATATTGTTTTAAAGTAAATCCCACACCATTTTTTCCAGTGTTCGAGGTCTGTAGTCAGATCAGCTGTGGCAGTAGAGCCCAAAGTCACGAGTCTGGACCTGTCTTCCTGTAGAGGAACCTGCTGAACTAGACTGCCCCCTCTTCTCGGCAGCGCCGGGCCTGTTATTGGCACAACCCTCTGTTATTGGCACTCCTGGCTGGGCCCAGCACAAACTGTTTTGACTGTCCTTGAAAAGAGAGTCTCGTAGCGAAACACTCCACCCTCCGCCAGCCTGCGCAGTTTCAACCGCTCGCTGAAGCCTGTGAACATTCATGCTGTTCGTCAGCTCAAATCATATATTTACTGCACTGTAACAAAAACACAACCTGCATGTTACTGCCTTTACTGAGACTTGGCCCAGTTAGCTTCCATGTGTGACATTATCGCTTAACTTGTATTGAGTCTGGAACATTCCTTTATTATCTGCGATCTCTGTCAAGACCATTTTAAACATCATAACTCGTCTCCGATTTTTAAGTACCTCAAGCAATCTGTAATATGTTGTCATGAAGTATCTGCAATCTTCTCAAAGTATGTAAACTACTAATAAAAGGTGTGTTTCCATGTTGGCGTACCATAATTGTCAGATTACAACTTGAAACATCAAAAAGCATTCATAATATAAAATGGATTTTAATGTAAAATTTAGTTAAATGGTATATTCCCATTTAAAAATAGTTTAATAATAATCAAGTTAAAATAGTTTAATAATAATCAAGTTAAAAAATAGTTTAACTTGAATCTTCGACATTTAGGGGCAGTCGTGGCCTAATGGATAGAGAGTCGGGCTTGTAACCTAAAGTTTGCGGGTTTGAGTCTCGGGCCGGCAGGAATTTAATTCAATACCACGACTGAAGTGCCCTTGAGCAAGGCACCGAACCCCTAACTGCTCCCCGGACGCCGTACGATGGCTACCCACTGCTCCAGGTGCGTATGCGCTTAGGATGGGTTTTCTAATGGAAGCGCGTGGACTTGAATCCTATAACCCAAGTTGGTTCATCCCGGCTCCGACAGGAATATACTGCTCCCGGGCGCCGCACAGTCGGCTGCCCACTGCTCCAAGTGTTGCACTTGGATGGGTTAAATGTAAAATGTAGTTAAATGGTATATTCAAATTAGTATGCTATAATATTTGGTAACCTATAGCTTATTGTAATGTTACTTGACATATAAAATAAAAGTATATTTTATTTCAGCTAGATTCCAAGATAACATTTCTTGATGTACTAAAATAACTAAAACTGAAATAAAGAGGAATAAGAACTGTATAGGCAACTTAGGCAAAAACATACAACAAAATGACTAAATCCTCAATTAAAATGGAAAATATAACAAATAAAAGCTCATTCAAAGTATTATTAAAACACTGGCTCAAGGCCCGTTCACACTAAGCATGATAACTATAAAGATAACGATAAAGATCTAGTTCTAAAAATCGTTCTCAATATTAAAGAATAGCAGAGTTCACACCACAGCTATAACGATAAAGACACAGAGAAACTATATCGCTTTCGGAACAATTTTTTCCAGCTGATGAACGATTCAAGCGTTTACAGCCAATCAGAATCAATCCTGCTGTAACGAGCTGCGAGAATTTAAAGCAACAGACGCGCGTGTGCTGGAGAATAAACAGACGATATCATTCGCTGGTGTGGACGCTAATATCGTTATCTTTATAGTTATCGTTCTTGGTGTGTACGGGCTTAACACAGAGTTAGATATCTGCTAAAAAAGCTAAACAAACTGTATTTATACGTTTATTAAGAAGGCATTTGCATAACTGTAACTTGCTGAATTGTGTTTTTGTCTATTGATTACTCAACTATTTTTGTAATTGTAATACATTCTTGTATTTTTGTTCAACAGCACTATTTGTGGGGAAAATAGCTAATTACAGGAAAGAACTACACCATTTATAAAATGGCTAATATGCTAATTTACTTAGCGGTGTTATTACCTTTTAACTAGTAATGAGGTATACACTGAGTGATTGTGGCCAGCGGATACAAAAACATCAGTCAAAATACAGGGTGTTGCTTAAGATCTGTAGAAGAGCGTAGTTCAGCTGTGTTTTTCCAGACGCAGTGTTGATGTAAACACTGAGGAGGGTGAACATGTGACCTTTGAGTGTTTATATCCACTGAACTGCTGTCTGGATGACCTACTTAACAGACGGATGTGTGTTTGTCCCTTTGACCGGCATCAGAGCTGCTCCACCGAAATAAAACGTAATAAACTCCTCTGCTGACAAACCCTTCCTGCTCTTATATCAGTCACCTGATCTGTGTGCGTGCGTGCGTGCGTGTGTGTGTGTTATTAAAGGAGCCGTTATCAGGAGCTGAAACTGCTGTAATTATGTGGCCTACTTTACCTTCATAACACACGGATGGCAGAGAGCTCCAGTGCAAACAAATCTCACGCTTTATGGGAATCATGGGACTGATGCTCAGCACAGTGTTGTGCAGCGAGCACATCCTTTTGTTTAAGATTCCCATAATGCCTCATCTGTAGCTGACATATGCATCTGTGTGTGATAGAATTAGAAACCTCACATGGGACATATGCTATGAGGCTACTATTATAGTATGTCGGTCACATATTGTAATGTAGCACAAAGTGCCCTTTTCAGACACTTGTGGAAAACTTCATTTTCATTATGTAGAGGATGTCCAGTCAGTCATAAAAGCGATTCAAGTACAGCAAGCCATGCTGTTTATTATTAAGGGTCAGACGCTGAGATGTCATGTGCAACAAGATTATTTTGGTGCCTTGACTAACAGAAGACATGTTCTGCCCTTACATGGGTCCATAATGTGACTTCTCTGTTCATTTTATACAAATATAACTCATACATGCAATCACCTCGAATACACCTTTTCTACAATGTGCATGCGTTAATTTCTCTATTAAAAATACATTTTGATGTTTCAATTAAAATTGATAATGATTCTGCTGTTCTGAAATTATTTATTAAGTTTTTCAAAAGATGTTGTTTGGCATAATCTTTTATTAGTTTTTCATAGAAATATATGTTTTTTTATTTAAGGTAAATAAATAATATATATTTATGTCTTAATAAGGCTAGATTAATCTGAAAACACATAATCCAAGTCATATTTGAACAAAACTGATTATTAATATTTGGACAGACGTTTATCCTCCAAGTCAAAGTCATGTGACCAGCATGCATTAAAAAACAAAAACATAAAAAACAGGGAAAGATACAGACATTTATGACCGTGTTTGAAGGTCAGTACGTTTCTTAAAACGTTATATATATATATATATATATATAATTATAAATAATTATCAGTTTAAGGTTATTTCAGGTTGTAAAATATCATGTGGTGCAAATCCCTAAAAATAATTATTTATACATTCATAATATTTGTTATAAAAAAGCATTTATTTATTATTTTGACAGTATGGTGTAAGGAAAATTTGTTATTACTTTTTATTTGTTAATTATCATGACATTTTTTAAATCATAAGAAACAATATAGCAGTATATACTATATGAATACAGAGTAGTCCAATTATTTTGAATTTTATTTTATTTAGGTATTTTCCCTTTTACTTTTTATAGTTGTAGTACTTTTCCGTGTAGTAATTTATATGTATATGTTCATTCTGTGTTTTTTTTATCTATTGTTATCTAACCAAAATCAGCTCAGTTTATTTGATCCTTTTTTTGTTTGTGCAGATGTGCACTCCACGCAACACTCCCGCCACGCCGCCCAACTTCCCCGACGCCATCACTATGTTCTCCAAGCTGCGGACGTCTGAATGCACGGGCGGCAGCGGAGCCAGCGCTTCGGCCCAGGTGTCTATGCCGTGTTCTCCTCCTCCACACTCCTCCACACAGGGATTCGGCTCGTTCTGGGCCTCCTCGCCCCCCAACCACCAGCCCGTCTGGCTGCCGCCGTCCTCTCCCACAGGCCACCACGCGCTCCATCTCCACCACCATCACATGCACCAGCCGCCCATGTGGCCGCCCGTCTCCCAGCCCGCCAACGGCCAGCAGACGCCCGTCATTTCAGCCCTGCACGGCCAGAGATGAGACTCTGCGGGGGGAGGGCCGGAGGTGTAAATACACGGTTTAACGGGGCAGGAATTTCACTCACTGAGACTTTGCATGGCCAAGGGGGAAAGCCGTGGTACTCTTTAATTTTTCTAAAGATGAACACTCTCTTCTTTCGGAGATCTCGTTTTGATCTTTTACCTATTGTCGCTTTCATTTCTGTCCAAACCTGGGAAGAACCACTATGAGGAAAAAAAAAAAATTATGAAAGTTATTAAGAGATGTTCGAGTCCCAAAGAAGCCTCTTCTGTTTCACTATCCAACAGCGAAAGAAAGCCACGGAGTCGCCGGCAGTGGACGATCAGGACGAGTGTGTGCGTGTGAATCTTCGTTCGTTCACCGTGTTCGGACTCTCCTCCTTTTGTAGCGCTGTGTCGGCAACAAGCACTCGCAATAAAACGGCTGACAAACAATACGACTGAATCACATATCATGGTGGTCGTGCCGTTCTGCATCCCAGGAAGCATCAGGAGGACATTTCTGCATAACTAGTGTCTTGAGTTCTTAACAGAGGCTGTTATGAGATGATTAATCACCTTTTATTTGTTCGAAATGCACAAGTGCGTTGAGTTGAATTTATTCCGAATCAACAAAAAACTATTGGTCCAGATATAAATGGAAAAATCAGGAAGAGTTTGCAATAATCCTGGTCGGAAAGTTTATTCTTGTTTGATAAATGCGCAACTTTTAGCATGTTTTTGTGGTTAAATCAGGAAAGCTTGTTGTGTTTATACTAAAATCGTTATGGAGGAATACAGACTCCAAATAGTTATTTTTTTTCACCCCCAAGAACTATAAATGCTAGCAGACTCTTGTAAAGACCCGAGCGGTCTGATGTTTGGAGGTCCAGCGCAGCCGGCGTAGTAAAGCTCAGCTCCACCTACCTCAGCTCCAGCCGTGGCCTGATCCTACCTCCGGCGGCTGAATGGGCTCTCTGTGTGAGCTGCTGCGACCGAGGGCTCAAATACCCCATGCTCTCTGCCGAACGCGCTGTGTGAAGGCGATGAGACGTCTCCGTGGACGAGGACTGATCTGGTGTCACATATTGGCGTTTGTGTTGTACTGATTGTCGAGCGGGAGGACATTGATTGGCAGTGGTTTTCTGAGATGAAGTGTTTCTTTAGTTTCGCATGATGTCACCTTCCCTTCATTCGTTCATCTTAGACGATCACTTTTGCCGTCTTGCGGTTTGAATTCGTGGTTTAGTACCTCAGTCAGGCTGGACGCCATATTTAACATGAAGCGACTGTAAACGAGGCTTTGAGGAGATAAATGTCGTTTTTTTTTCAACGTCGTCTGTTATATCAGTTGCTTAGTTGATGAAACATGCCCCAAAAACTTTTTTTTTTATTACTATGTGAATTATTCATAGCAATTAAGCAATATTGCATACATTTCAGTTTAAGAAAGAATGGATTAATGAACCATGCACACAGGAATTAGTTTTCTGCTTGTTTCATACTGTATATTCACAAAAAAATCACTGCGTAAATTGAACTCTTTTCAGTTTATGTGAGAATGGATTTATGAATGGTGTACGAAGAACCTTATAAAGGCAAATAGATCAATTATTGGGGTGAATTAAAGAGTCGCACATTTTGCCAATAATTAATTTGTGAACATTTACACATTCTTAGTTAAATTGTTATTATATAGATAACTAAAAAATCAAGCAAAACAAAGTTGTGTTCAGAAATCCATTCTCTGCTAAATCAACGCTATCTCACGACCAAGGTCGTATGTGTTTTACAAGGTGGCTAATTCGTACACTTTTTTTTTGTACGTACTTATTTGTATGATTTTGTTTGATTTCTGAGGGGTACGGTTGGTCATTAATACGAAATACTACAAATTTGCCATCTCGTAAAATACATACGATTTTTCACAAAACTTCAAAAAAGTGAGCTTCGTATGAATTTTTACGAATTAGCCACCTAGTAAAATATATACGAATTGGCGTGAGATCGGCTTAGTTAAATATTACTGATGAGCTTCAATGCAAAGAAAACAATTGTGAACTATTTACAATTTAAAATGTTCATTTTACGAACTATTTCCCAAATTCATCCTGCTTGTGATTAAGTTCGCTGTTATGATTTAAACGTGACTGAATTTACAAACTATTTGTACGTTCTCAAATACATAGTTGCGTTCGATTTAAGCGCGCACAGATTTGCAAATCTCTACAAAATCATTCTTTCGTAAATTTTCATATAATTTAAACACAAGCAGAATTTTTTTGTGTTTTACGAACTATTTACCCAAATTCATTCTGCTTGCATTTAAGTTCATTTTATCGTGTCTGGGTTTACAAACTTTTTGTACGTTCTCTGATAAATCATCACTTTAAGTTTAAGCGCATAAATAATTAGCAAATGTTCATAAAACCGAGCTTGCGTAAATTCTCGTGACAAAATACATCCGTTTATTGTTTACGAAACGACGTCCACTGAATAAACTCACAGTTTCCTTCAGTTGTACCAACCTAAATATGGTGTCTAATTCTGACTCTGGATTATTTTAAGCATTAGCCGTTTTGATTTAATCATAGACGGCTACGTGATAGATCAGCTTCTGTGTTTTGGCATAGAAAATGCATGTGAAATACGAAAAGTACTCTTGGTTTTGGAAAACGCCATTAGAGCGATAATGGCAGATAATAGTTTGGTCTTCTTCACATCTGGTGGCTGTTGTTTGCTGTGTAGAAAGAAACCTTGCATGTTGGTCTCCAAAGGTTGACAATACGTGTTTTGTAGGTCATTCCTGCTAAGACTATTTCTGTTGAAGTAGTGCAAGAGAGGCGAGTCTGAAGTCAAACGGCGGTGGCTCTGATGTCAGTGTTTGGAGTTTGTCTGACCAGTGCCTTGTGATTTTTGAAGTGTCTCCATTTTATTCAGCTGTGGATTCCCATATTAGCAACAGGGCCAATACTCTCAAATGTCATTCTCTGGAGCGCTGAAAGGCACAAGCATTGATTGTTTAAACAGTTGCGCTGCCGTAGATCTCAGACCGTCGTGATTCAGTTCTTCGGGGACGTGTTTGTTTAGACTGCGGCTGTGATGATCAACATACGCCGAGAGGCAGGAAGACTGACCCTCAAGAAAACTAATTTGTTAGCGAACAACCCTTTGTATCGATTTCCCTCCTGCACTGTTTGTTCTTTTCCCTTGTTGTGATTTGTATTTATATGTCTGACAAAAAGCTCAGATCTGAAACCATTTTGGAGGTCATTGTGTTTTTATTAAGGTCATAATAAATGATTTAATGACTAGTGTGGTTTGTGTTATTTGTCTTGAACGTGTAACTAAATGTGGATTTCTTGCATCAGCAACCCATTTCCGATTATAACGATGTTGTTTTGTCTTGGTATGTTAACACACTCAAGCTGCTCGCTCAACAATTGCACTGAAACTGGGACATCATTACACGACTTCACATGCTAGCAAATGTTGATGCAAGCATAATGTCAGCCAAACATGACACCGTTACGAACACTTAAGGGTTTCTTCTGAAGAACACAAAAGCAGATGTTTTGAAGAATGTTCACGCTGCTCTTTTCCTTACAGTGAAAGTGAATGCGACTGGAGCTCTGAAAGGGAAATTACATTCGTAAAAGCAACGTTGTGTAAAATTCAAGTTTTTCAATCAATGTGACTGATTATACAAGAATTCATCCATGAATGAACAAATTTCTAACAAACATTTATAAAATCATAATGTGGTAATTTGTCACTTTGAATTAAATTTGTGTAAATTTGCGCACATTTAAGTTGTTTACACATTCTTGGTTAAATTGTCATGCAAAGAACCGAGAGTTATACATCTTTGTAAATCCATTCTCTGTAAAACTTTACCATTGATTGAACCTAAACAAACAAAAAAGAACAAGTTTAATCAACAGTTTGTCCAAATTCATTCTGCTCTCACATTCTTGGTTACATTTTCAGATTTTAGGCACGAGCAGAGTGAAATAGTAAACGTTCATAAAAACCATCATGCATTACTTGATGGTTTTATGAGGATAAGAAATTAAGAATGGTACTACAAACAATATTTTACCAACATTTGGTAGTTTGGATACAAAGTAAATGCAGATTGGGTTTTTGAAAAAGGGTGAAAATTACACAAAAGTAAATGAGATTTGAAAGAGATGCTGTGGACAACTTTCGATTTATGACTTCAGAAGTCATTTTATGATGTTTTATTGTATTTATTGTGATTAACAGTGCCTAGTACCCGCCCCACATTCACTTTGTAAAACACAAAGCATTTTGCACTTAGTATCTTTGTTAAATTAAATATATTTATTTTCTATGAAATATTTTGTATTGGAATTACACTGGGAGAAATAATGGCAAGATTGTCATTTTTGCATAAACCTATCAATTTTTGCATTTATAATTACATTACAGTCTTTTACAAAATATTACATGGTGTATATATCATCACCATTATTTGATTTATACCATATATTACCATTTTACATCAGAATAATACCATTGCTCATTAATTACAATATTTTTTTAAATTACCTTGTCAGTAAATTGTCAATCATATGTAATTTATTTTTCCAGATGAAACCCTGAGTCAGTAATTTGGAAATGATGTCTTTGATGTGCTACAGGAAGTGTGTGGTCTGGTAAAATTGTACGCTCTGTACCTTGGTATCTGTGACCTCAGATTGTTCTAAAAACAAAATCCAAATCGGAAATGGGGTGACAATGAAGCTAAATGCACAAGGTCATGAAATGAGTCATTAGTCGCTCCAAACAAAACTTAAAACACCAGCATTTACGTCACTTAAACGCAAGACCTCAATTATGCTTACGATAAGTGTTTAGTAAATGAACATGTTATACACGTGTAAGGTTCAGTGCGAGATAGTGACCATGGCGTTATCACCAGTGCTGGTATAGAAACACACTACATTGCCAAACGTATTGGGACACGCTCTTCTAATGAACATGTTTGACTACTTTAGTACTTTTCAGTACAAATCTTAATGTCAGTGTCAGTGTGGAAGAACTTGACTGGTCTACAGAAAAACACCTCTGGTGTGACTTTAAATGCAGACCTTGAGCCAAAAACTCATCACCAAACACCAATGACTTGTACATTCATTATATGGACACAAGTACTGGGACACCCCCTTCTTTAGAAGAGAAAAGGGCATTTACAAAACCGTGGCAACAAAGACGGAAACATAATACATGTATTTAAAAATTGTATTTCCACCTCTGTTGCAACAGTTTTGAAGTGTATGAAATGACTGTACCCATATGTACAAGTCATTGGTGTTTGGTGATGAGTTTTTGGCTCAAGGTCTGCATTTAAAGTCACACCAGAGGTGTTCAGCTGGGATTAGGACTTGTCTTTCTGTAGACCAGTCAAGTTCTTCCACACTGACTGAATCATCATTTCTCTTTGATCCTTGTCTTATACACAGAGACACTGTCATGTTAGAATAGAAAAGGGTTCTGTCCAAACTGTTGCTGTAAAATTAGAAGCACACAATTCCCTAGAATATCATTATATGCTTAAACATTTGTACTCATGGAAATTACTAAAGTAGTCAAACCTTTCATTAGAAGGGGGTGACCCAATACTTTTGGCAATATGGTGTATGTCCAACACTGCTGCATCAGTGGAACAGATTATCACCATTAATAACACTTCAACGGAATAATAAATCGGACAGATATAACTGCTGTTTAATAAAGCAGTAGCTGTATATGTTGTAAGAGGTAGATTTGAGGTGAAACAGACATGAATCTATTCCAGATACATTTTACTGGTTTGAACTGATTGAAAAAAATGTTCACCAACAAGTTCTAGGTCAAGTTCAGATCAACACTGAGAGAGTTTAGAATATAAAAGTGAATTAATAATCACATTGGATGACAAAAAATGTTTTGCATATTTAATTTGACTGAGCTTACAAAAAAAAAAAACATGAAATCTTATAGATATTCTCAATGCTACAGAGGAACCTTCTGTTTCACATATATAGCTTGTGTCACGCACTGCTGTAAACATTTCATTCAGACAATGGAGCGGCTTCTATTGGAGGATATCTAGAGTGATGTCACCGGCTCCTCTTCTGATTGGTTGAGCTCTTTGTGGAGCTCCAGTGCTTCTTTCGGCTCTGTGGTGGTGTCATGGAATGAGGTCTGAAGCGGGACGTCCTGGGACTGGCAGTCCATAGAGGACAGGGGCCGGTCTTTCATCGAGGTGCTGGATGCTGTGGGGGGGTCAGAGGTCAATGGTTAAAGAGCATTCAAGTGTGAGTTACGATCACAACTACATCACGTACAACTCGTGAACGGACAAACATGTGAGGCATCTGTCAGACGCTTACAGAATGACTTAAAACATCTCCTTCAAAGGGTGCACATGTACTGCAGATAAAATCTTATTTTACCTTAAAATTCAACTTAAAATCTTATATCTTTTAAAAAAAACTGTATTTGTAGATTACATCAAATAACTGAAATAAAGGGCCACTTAAGTGTACTTAAAAAGACAAACTTATACGACAGCTTTTCAACTTGCTTAAGTCACAATGCAGTTGAATTCTCCTTGTTAAAGGTTTGTTCAAAGCACTAACCCTAAAAACAAGAAACAGTTTAGCAGCCTTAGCAAACACCTCTGATCATATCACACATGCTAACTCGGGAGCCGCCCAGAAAAACAGCCTGTCTTTGTTTACCACTGAATATTTGACTCCTCTATTAGCTCAGGCATGGATAAGATATACACACAGGTCATAGCCTGGCAAGCCTCAACTTGGACATAACCTGGGTATTTAAAGTCCAAAGGTCACGAACAGCACCTTAGTGTTAGCAGCTCTTGAACACCGCTAGCCTCGTAACTAAAATAGGATGTGTTGTAAACAGCCAGTGTTCATTTACAGCCAACGTCAATGGCTTTCTTCTCATCTGCTGTGAGTGTGTTTAAGGTCAGCTCCTCATAACCCACCTGAGCGGCTGTGGTGAGTCTTGGCACTCTGTGGCCGTGCGGGACTACCACGGCCAGCGTCCACTGCACTGGACCTCTGGGACTGTGAACGGCTGACCTTGTCTTTGCTCTTCCAGTTGCCTGCAAGAGCATCAGCGATTCAAATGGCAGACATGAGAACATTGACAGCAATTCATTCACTACATGGCACAAGCTGACAGGCCTCTGCTGATTCTGCAGTCAGTGAGATTGCTTGTTCAACTTTTAAATAGTCTGGTTCAGAGTTCGCTGTAAGCTGGCCTTGCAGCATGCTATAGAGTTCCTCTGAAACCCTCCCCCTCCCCAAGCACCACCTGTCCAAATCCGCCACAGGATTTAGGTATATACACTGCCCTCCAAAAGTTTGGAAACGCCCTAGAAAAGTGGGGTTTTGCACAATATCAGCATAAATCCTTATCATTGTTTTGGTGCAAATACATTAAAGTAACTTGACATTATCATTGAAGACCAGCAATAATAATTTTCTATTTGATTACATAATAATGGCAATATATGAAGAGCTCTTTTCCAAAACGCGATAAACGCCAAATTAAAAAAAAAATGAGTTTGTCATGCCATTTTGCTGTGTACTGAACCTATTCACTGCTCCATCAATGTTTCATGCCAAATCGCTATATTTCCTTGTTTAAAATGTACTGCAGTTCCTTTCCAAACCGCTATAAGCGCCGAACCTGTTTTTAGCCTAAATGCGATATGCACTCACTCAGGTGGTTCGTCACTCAGGTGGCGCGTTAATACCCACTGTGAGATGTCAATGTAACAGATGTGTATGCCAGTAAAGGCGGTGTGTAAACCTCACTCTCCTGACCTCAAAAAGAGGCGCTCTAGCGACTGACACAAGAGGCTGTAGTCTTTGGCGTTCCTTGTTAGAGCGCCCGCCTCCCGCGTCGGAAACCCGGGTTCGAGACCCGCTCGATGTGATGGTGCGGACTGGGGGTTGTTACATCAACACAAGGCTGGTGTGACCGGTTTATAGTATGAGTCCCTGATATCATATGTTGCATGTTCTCTTTTTTTTGTTCTTTTTTTTTTGTTCTTTTTTTTTTTTTACATAAATCAACATAAAAAAAAGGATGGATTTGTAGCGTTTAAAAAAAACAACAAAAAAACTTTGCATTTATAATCGACAATATTGTTGTTTCATTTAACAATCATTGTTTAACATGTTCAGACTGAGCCAACAGACCATTTTAACAGGATAAATTGAATATTAACAAAATGTATGGGTCTAGGTAAAAAAATGTCATTTTCATGAAAACTATTAAAATGGATTTATAGCGTTTTGGAAAAGAGCTCTTCATATATACATGTCAAAGTCAGACATGCCCCTTTGCCAGCTGTGATGCCTGGTTACTGGTTTAAACTTGGCCCAGGTTTTTAAAAGAGTTTTGGGTCAGCACACCTTAATAGCTTCAACAATTGATTGCCAATTAAGTTTAGAATACAATGAATCAATTAGAACAAAATTTAGGTCAGATAGTTTACAAATAGCTCTTGCCAATCAATTAAACAGTTTCCATGTATCCAGTGTCCAGTGTTAATGTAATAAAATATGTTTTCATAGATTGTGTTGTCCCTTATCAGTGCACAATTATCACAAGTTAAAAATGATTATTGCCAATATTGTCCAAAACCCAACTTTTCTAGAGTGTTTCCAAACTTTTGGAGGGCAGTGTATGAACATGATTTTTTTAGTCTGGTTCTCATGAGAGCACCTGGTGATCTTGTTTGGTGCTCACGCTGCACGTAGTGTGACCTATTAAATATAACTAGGCTACTAATTAGTGCTGTCAATTGATAAAAAAAATGAACTAACTAATTAATTGCACATTTTCCTGAAACTAATCGCGATTATTTGAGATCAATCCCACATAACATTAGTTTTCAAATATACTTTAATATTGCAATAATTTCACATTCAATCTTCAAATTAATATACAGTAGAAACAACATAAAGACAGTATATTTTTATATTTGTTTAATGGTATCTTTTTTATGACTGAAGGCTAGTTATTTGGGACAGGGCCTATCACTGATACCAATACTACTGATGTCTCTGTAGGAAATTTTTATTTTTTTCCTAATATTAAACCATTGACTGACTAAATGTAATGTTGACTATACTAACATTACTGTATAATTGAGAGCTGTCAATTTGAACTTTTATTAGACTTTAAAACATAACTTCTAATTTAAGTAAACTTAAAACAATCTTCACGTAAACCCATTGTAATAAATGTAATATTTACCTGAGCTCTTCAGCAAGTACGAAATATACAGAAATTAAATAAAGTTATAATAAAACACTAACTTCTAAATCAAAGGAACACTCCACTTTTTTTGAAAATAGGCAAATTTTCCTACTCCCCAAGAGTTAAACAGTTGAGTTTTACCGTTTTCGAATCATTCAGCCGATATCGGGTCTGGCGGTAGCATTTTCAGCGTAGCTTAGCATAGGTCATTGAATCTGATTAGACCGTTAGCATCTCGCACAAAAATGACCAAAGAGTTTAGATAATTTTCCTATTTAAAGCTTGACTCTTCTGTAGTTACATCGTGTACTAAGACTGACGGAAAATGAAAAGTTGTGATTTTCTAGTCCGATGTGGCTAGTAACTATTCTCTCATTCCGGCGTAATAATCAAGAAACTTTGCCATGGGTGCAGCAGGCGCAATGATATGACACAGAGCCTGAAAGTATTCCCCAGCTATATCATAACTAGTTACCTAGCTGGGGACTACTTTCAGGTGCTTTGGTCATTTTTGAGCATGATGCTAACGGTCTAATCAGATTCAATGATCTATGCTAAGCTAAGCTAAAAGTGCTACCGCCAGACCTGGAGATCGGCTGAATCGATTCGAAAACAATAAAACTCAACTGTTTAACTCTTGGGCAGTTGGAAAATGAATTTATTATCTTACAATTTTCAAAAAAAGTGGTGTTCCTTTAAATATAGATGCATCTTTAAAGCTCCAAAAGTTTTTGATTTCCTCTTTCGTTCTTTGTTTAACAGTCATGACAGAAGTTGGGTAGGTTAGCTGCACTTTGACTGAACGTGAAGATCTGGCATGCTCGTATTAGGTTTAAATATGAAATTTGGCTGCAATTACTTTAAGAGCTGCCGCTCCTGAACGTGACACGGATCTGACACGCATGCTCGTAGTTTCATTCGTGTTTAAATATGAAATAATACGGGCTACAGCACACGCCTCTGTATTTGTGCGTGCAATTGAAGAGCACACGCTACGAGCACAGTACGAGCACAGTAACGACACATGGCCTGAGAACATCTGAAAAACTGGAAACATTTCCAGTTGCATGAGACAGCAACACTGTCTCATGTCAACACTGTTCCAGATCTGGAGCGAGCAAACTCAACGTTTCTTAGGGGAACGCAGTACTTTTGTGAGAGAATGTAAAAGCTTGTCAAGCAAACAAAGTTTTTTGAGGGAACACAATATTTTTGAAAGAGAAAGTAAAGGTTATTGAGGCAATGCAATAATTTTGCAAGAGAACACAAAAGTTGCAATGAAAAAGCATTGAAAAACAATATACAATATAGGGGCTCCATAAACGTCCATAAACAGTTCTCTCAAATTCATGATATTTCTATTTCTAGGTGCTGAAACTAAAAAAATTATAATGTTAATGAGAAATCGATGAAGGTAAATGGACACTGAGGTGAAGCTACACCATAAAGCACCATGAAAGATGTCTATGTAACTCGTGCGCTTTATTCCAAGTCTTCTGAAGAATTAGCATATACAAAAATGTAGATTTGAGAGCTACAGTGGAGAAGAACGCATGTTCATATGATTTCAGAATGCTTAAAATACTGTACAGAAATCATATGGACTCCATTTATAATTCTTAAATGTTTTTTTGTTATAGTTTGGTTGTCATTTTTGGAAATTGGCAGGCATGGTCAATAAAACTAAATAGCAGTATGCAGGTTTGGAACATTATGAGGGTGAGTAAATAATGACAACTCTCACATTTAAATGAACTTTTAAAGCTTTCATTACAGTAAATAGAGGCTTTATAAATGTTTAGAAGTGATGGGAATGGAATAGATACTGTGTCATATAGGATATAATAATGGCGTGCAGACATAATTTTTTGCCAAAGCTAGAAAATTAAGCTGATACATGCACAAAGCATATTGAGTAATGCCTAGGAGGATCAAAAACAATGGTGAACCAATGAAATATTAATAACTGACTATACTGTAGTCAAAGTATGCTTCGCATAGTTAAACAAAACCCATATTTTATGATTAGCTGTGTCTTCTTCTTCCCAATATAACACACTTCTCATAATTTGATGGTTTAATAAAACTTGTAGCATTATTATTGTGCAAATATTCCCTCTGGCTATTACTGAGTGTGGAGGCTTGTGTGACGTGTGATATTACCTTCTCGAGGAGAGAGGGTGGGAAATTTAGTCTCAGAGAGTCTCCCTGCTCTGCTGCTCATTCGGCCCTTGTAGACCTGTCCATCCAATCCTAAGATATCCACCTCCGCTGCCTGAAGAAACACAGCTCACGGTCCACACATACTCACTGTTTATGACATTTTCAAAGGATTCTGTGGCAGACCTGTGTGGGCGGTCCAGCGGGCACGGGGGGACTCTCCTCTTCGCTCTGGATCAGATGGGTGATGTGCTGAAGGCGGGTGTAGCGGCGGCTGGGGTAGGTGAGGGTGTGGCTGCCCCCACAGTTACGGGACAGGTAACTGTAATCGGACAATTCTGGGATCCTCTCACTGCACAACAGACAATAAAACATCACTCAACACTCTTAAAGGGATAGTTCACCCAAAAATGAAAATTCTGTCATTAATTACTCACACTCATGTCGTTCCAAACCCGTAAGACGTTCGTTCATTTTCAGAACTCTAATTAAGATATTTTTGATGAAATCTGACAGCTTTCTGACCCTCCATAGACGATCAAGACCCAGAAATGTAGTAAGAACGTCAGTAAAATAGTCCATGTGACATCAGTGGTTCAAAGACTGACACTGAAGAGAAGAAATTGTTAAATAAATTCAGTATTTTTGTTTTCTCTGCACACAAAAAAGTATTCTTGTTGCTTTATAACATTAAATTTGAAACACTGATGTCACATGGACTATTTGAACAGCTGCGTCCCAAATGACGCACTATACACTGCCCTTTGGCACTATGTACTCATTCATATAGTGTATGAATTATATAAGGTTATTTTGTGATTCATTATCAGAGTCTGATAGCCCCTCCCCCTTCGCTGCATTTTTCTTTTGGGAGTTTTCAGTGTGAACACACTACTTGCACTATTTATACTACAAAACGTCATAGAATGGTGCACATAAGCACGACTTTCTCTCCTCTCCACCTGAGCTGGTGTTTGGGACTGGCGCCGTTGTCCTGTGCACCTGTTGTCCTGAGGAAGACACCTCCCCCCCCCCCCCCCCCCCACACTACCTTTGTACACAAAAAGCGGCATCATTCCATTCATTCATTTCATTCATACCCTGGCCCTTGAACATTTCTGTTATATTGCTGTCTATGGAGGGTCTGAAAGCTGTCGGACTTCATCAAAAATATCTTCATTTATGTTCCGAAGATGAACAAAGGTCTTACGGGTTTAGAACGACATGAGGGTGAGTAATTAATGACAGAATTTTCATTTTGGCCGAACTATCCCTTTAAAAAGATTTCAAAAAGGGGCTTTCTGTTTCCCCAGAGAACCTTTCAGTGATTCGATCGTAAAAGAACCATTTTTTTCTTAGTGCAAAGAACATTTATTCACTATAAAGAACCTTTAGTGTAATGGAAAGTTTCCACGGATGTTGAAGGCTCTTCATGGAGCCATCAAAGCCAATAAAGAACCTTTATTATTAAGAGTACATGAACAGATAGTTTTAAAATATACATTTTCTGGAGTCTCTAGATATCTGTGGCTGGTCTGTGAAACTGACGTCTAACTAAGAAAGCTTTGCTCTGTGTGTCACGAGTCTAACTCACTGCTTGCTCATGGTCCGACTGCTGCTCCTCTTTGCTGGCCGGTAGCTGGTCCGTGAAATTTCTGGCAGACCCTGGCAGCATGGGAGCTTTGGGGTCCTTGATTTGGGACACTGACTGGGCTCTTGATCTATCTGCCTGCATATTAAAACATGGCTATGCTCTTCCTGCACCGTGCCTCTGTCAAAATAAGCCGTCTTAAAGTTATCCTGGTTAGTACTTGGTTCCAGAGACAAATAAACTCAATGATCTCAATGATCAACTTATTAAGACCTCATCACTAATCACCACTGGTCATAGGGGACAGTATTTCACTGCTTAATTTTAATTTAATTCTACACTGGGATAAAAAAATGGGACACTTTAATATAATTTCATTAAATAACTAGAAAATAAATCTCTGATAAAAAGCATACTTCCACTTCACTTGATATATTCCAAGTACTCTATGTAGTAAGTATACTGCTAGTAGTATATTTGTAAGTGTACCATTTCAATTCTTCATGGGATAAAATTGACCCACTTTTTAATTGATAAAACACATTTTTATGTATAAGTAGTAAACATTGAGTCAACATCTAGTTTGTATATAATTAAAAGTATTTATTTTGTATTACAAATATACTACTAGTGAACGAGCTACTTCAAGCCCACTTTTTAAGTATACTTTGAAGTATACTCTCAGGTAATGACTTAATATTTACTCTAAGCTATTCCACCCTAAAACTGACTTATTATTATAAACTACAATACTATAACCTTGAACATGTAAAGTATACTTCAATATGCTTTTCCCTTAATTATATCTTGATGAAAGGATTAAGAACATGAATAGTCCAAATATAAATATTGACTTTTCTGTGTATTGTCAGGATAAGCCAATCACACTTAAGTGTAATTTTAAGTACATCTCTGATAACTACATAAAATAGACTGAAAGTCTAAGCTCTTATTTTTAGTTGAAAAGAAGTATAGGCCTTCTAAGAGTACGCTTGAATACTTCTAATACATGAATACTTTATGTGAATGTTCTTGCTAGAAGAAGTGTGCTTGTGTGATTTTATTCTTTAAAAGAAATGCCACCTGTTTTGAGTGTTTGCACGTACAGTACAACACAGAACAGCAAGGTTCATATCAGGTATACTGTGTGGTATCTGGTATCTGGCTTGGGTTTTGATGAGTCTCACCTCCTGTAGTGCTGGCGCACCTGCTCCAGCTCATACACAGTGTAGGGCCGGCTGGACTTGTGAGAGGGCAGTCCTGGGGCAGAGGGCAGGGTCACCAAGTGCCTGTGAAAAACAAAACAGAGATCGTGAGAGACGCTACTATAGTGTTTACAACAACAGTCTAATGAGAACACATATTTACGTACTGTCCTGGTGTCATCATATCCACGGGACGATCACAGGAGATGCAGTGAAACCGGGCCACTATTTGTCTTTGACATAGAAAGACACAAAGACAGTGAGGCTTGTTTCCATACAACCACCATCATGTTAGTCAAAGAGAGGTTATTCAGATAGTGACTAATGCAACATTACAGAAACATACACAATGATGCAACTGCTTGGCAAAGGCATTCCCAGCATGTGCACCTTAACTTGCTTTATATCATGAATTCAGCTCTGTTTTGACATACTTGTGTAGAGAACTTCAGGCATTAGGGTTCAGTATATGTTTGACTCTGATCCACATTGCAGCAATGAGATGCAAAGCGATTGTACAAATTCACCACCAATTCACCAAACCGCACAATAATTATGACCTGCCATGAGTGCGTTTGACCGGTCTGAAGGTGCGGAAACATTTAGTGATGCAGGCAAAATCCAATCATTTCAATAGGAATTCATACAAATGGACATTTTGTATATATAATTTGTTTTAATGATGTATTTATATAGCGCTTTATTGTGTATGGCTGTACACCCAAAGCGCTTTACAATCATGTGGGGGGGGGGGGGGGTGCCAGTGCGCTCACCACACACCAGCTACAGGTGGAGAGGAGAGATAGTCATAGAGCCAATCAAGTGGATGCGTTCACCACACACCAGCTACAGGTGGAGAGGAGAGAGAGTCATAGAGCCAATCAAGTGTATGCACTCACCACACACCAGCTACAGGTGGAGAGGAGAGATATCATAGAGCCAATCAGTGGATGCGTTCACCACACACCAGCTACAGGTGGAGAGAGAGAGAGTCATAGAGCCAATCAAGTGTATGCACTCACCACACACCAGCTACAGGTGGAGAGGAGAGGAGTCATAGAGCAATCAAGTGTATGCGTTCACCACCCACCAGCTACAGGTGGAGAGGAGAGAGAGTCATAGAGCCATCAAGTGTATGCGTTCACCACACACACCAGTAACAGGTGGAGAGGAGAGAGAGTCATAGAGCCAATCAAGTGTATGCGCCACCACACACAAGCTACAGGTGGAGAGGAGAGAGAGTCATAGAACCAATCAAGTGTGTGCGCTCACCACACACCAGCTACAGTGGAGGAGAGAGAGCCATAGAGCCAATCAAGTGTATGCGCTCACCACACACCAGCTACAGGTGGAGAGGAGAGAGAGTCATAGAGCCAATCAAAAGTGTGCGCTCACCACACACCAGCTACAGGTGGAGAGGAGAGAGAGTCATAGAGCCAATCAAGTGTATCGCTCACCACACACCAGCTACAGGTGGAGAGGAGAGAGAGTCATAGAGCCAATCAAGAGTATGAACTCACCACACACCAGCTACAGGTGGAGAGGAGAGAGAGTCATAGAGCCAATCAAGAGTATGCGCTCACCACACACCAGCTACAGGTGGAGAGGAGAGAGAGAGTCATAGAGCCAATCAAGTGTATGCGCTCACCACACACCAGCTACAGGTGGAGAAGAGAGAGTGTCATAGAGCCAATCAAGTGTATGCGCTCACAACACACCAGCTACAGGTGGAGGAGAGAGAGCCATAGAGCCAATCAAGTGGATGGGGATTATTAGGAGGTCATGATTGACAAGGGCCAGTGGTAGGAATTTGGCCAGGACACCGGGGTTACACCCCTACTCTTTACAAGAAGTGCCATGGGATTTTTAATGAGAGTCAGGACCTCGGTTTAACGTCTCATCCAAATTTTTCACGCTAATAAGCTGCATTGACCAACAGAATGAAGCTTGGTGTGGAAGTGAGTTTTGTGTTTTGTGCATCAGTGTCCACATGGACCCTTTTGTAAAATTTCACGTTTTCACACAAAAGGACTAACCTGCACCAGGAATCAGCAGGTGTGTTCATCTAGAACATAACAAACAATCAAAATATATACATATTAATAATAGACAACATTAATTTAAATGAAAAAATTATAAATAAAATTAAATACAGTAAAAGTGTTAGTGCTGATTGTTAAATAATTCTATATAATATATTAATGAGAAAAGGTGAATCTGGTGCCTCACTGCCTGAGTCCAGCAGCGTCATCCAGCTCAGGGATCGGAGGTGTCTGCAGATGCTTAAGAACGGTCTTCCAGAGATCATCCAGCTGTTTCTTCAGAGGATCCAGCTCAATCCGGTTCAACTACAGTATATGACACATGCACAAAAACCACAGTCATTATGGAAGTGCAGGGGGTTTGTGAGACTGTAACAAACAGCACATTTGAATTATTATAAATTAAATTAAACTAAATAAAAAATGTATGTGCATTTGGGTAAATCTTGCAAAAACATGTTCAGATCATATTTCGCTCCAAATTAAAAAGACAAAAAAAAATGTATGCAATTTTTAAGATACTTTTCATTACATTTTATGTGAAACATTATTATTACGCTTAGCGCCAAACCTATACAAAATGAGTCTCTATATTTATGGAAAAGATATAACAGAGGGACATTTAAGTTAAACGAGTTCATAAAGGTTTGAAGAAGTTTCAAAGAAGGACTGCTTCTGTCTGTGTCTCTCACCTTGCAGTCCATCTCAGTGGAGATCTTCTCAATCACCTTGTTCCAGTCCTGCTCCTGACCGCTGATCTTACTCAGCAGATCCTGTAACATGTTATTGAGCTGCTCTGTCATGCTGTCGAACTGCATGTGGCTCACCTTGCTCTCCAGAGCCCGCTTGTCTGCTTTCTGAGGAGCAACGAGATGACATCCACTGACTGAGAGTGCCTGTGATGGTCCAGTGGGGACCACAAAGAGTTCATGAACAACTCACGATTTCAATCTCCATTTCCACCACTTGCTTGTCAGCTTTCTTTTCATCCAGTTCCTCCACTATCTTGAACAGACGCTGAAAAAACACAAGCTAAGTTAATGATGGAAGAAAATTAGGTCTTATTTCACAAAACTCTCTGGCTACTCACGTCGATGTGTGTTTGTTTCTTGCTGTGTTCCTCCATCAGGTGTTTGGATGTTCTGTGGAGTTTCTCACACTCAGACTGCAGCTGCAGTATGGCTCGCTCCAAGTTGCTCATCAGATCAGTGTTCTGCAGAAAAACATCACACACTCATACAAGAACATTTCAGTAATCTTTTGGACCTCAGGAGACTTCAACATCTCAGTAAGTTTCATTTAAGTACTAGCTTTGTCTCAGTAGTTTCCTAAAATCCTAATCTCTCTCTGTCATGTACCTTGTTCCTGTCCTCGTGTCCCTGGTTCATGAGGTGAGAGGTCTCGTCCTTAGGTTTGGTGTAAGACTGGGACAACTGACTGACTTCCTGCTCCAGACCCTGACCTCCTGTCTGCTGTTGACCCTGATCCTGACCTGTACTCTGAGTCTGATCCAGACCTGTTTTCTGAGCCTGATCCAGACCTGTTCTCTGAGCCTGATCCAGACCTGTTCTCTGAGTCTGATCCAGACCTGTACTCTGAGTCTGATCCAGACCTGTTCTTTGAGCCTGATCCAGACTTGTTCTCTGAGTCTGATCCAGACCTGTACTCTGAGCCTGATCCAGACATGTTCTCTGAGTCTGATCCAGACCTGTTCTCTGAGCCTGATCCAGACCTGTTCTCTGAGCCTGATCCAGACCTGTTCTCTGAGCCTGATCCAGACCTGTTCTCTGAGTCTGATCCAGACCTGTACTCTGAGCCTGATCCAGACCTGTTCTCTGAGCCTGATCCAGACCTGTACTCTGAGCCTGATCCAGACATATTCTCTGAGTCTGATCCACCTGACTCTGAGCCTTGATCCAGATCTATCTGAGCCTGATCCAGACCTGTTCTGTGAGTCTGATCCAGACCTGTACTCTGAGCCTGATCCAGACATATTCTCTGAGTCTGATCCAGATCTATTCTCTGAGTCTGATCCAGACCTGTTCTCTGAGCCTGATCCAGACCTGTTCTCTGAGCCTGGTCCAGACCTGTTCTCTGAGTCTGATCCAGACCTGTACTCTGAGTCTGATCCAGACCTGTTTTCTGAGCCTGATCCAGACCTGTACTCTGAGCTTGATCCAGACCTATTCTCTGAGTCTGATCCAGACCTGTACTCTGAGCTTGATCCAGATCTATTCTCTGAGTCTGATCCAGACCTGTTCTGTGAGTCTGATCCAGACCTGTTCTCTGAGCCTGATCCTGACCCGAGCTTTGGGCCTGTTCGTTTGCTTTGCTGAAGCTTACTGCCTCCTGCTGTCCACTTTGTGAAAGTAGAGAGGATGAGGAGGACCTCATATCCGGCATCATAGCCCTGAGGCTGTTTAACTACAGGTGAACCGTTAAAAAATGAAAAGAATGTTCATGAAAAATAATAATACAGTGGACAGATATCAGGCAGATAAGGGTGGGTGGATATACTGTATAGATTATTGCAAGATATTAGTTTATGCAGGGAAGAAATCATTTTTAATTGGTAAGAAATCATGTAATCTTTTGTAGTTAATATGTAAATATTATTTGTGACCTGTATGGTTTTTATTGCTTATCACGGTTGCATTTATTTGATCAAAAATACAGTAAAAATATGAATATTGTTCAATATTATTAAAAATATGAATATTGTTCAATATTATCAGAACTACAATTTATAATAACTGTTTTCTATGAGAAAGAAAGTTGTATTTTTTAATATATATCTTTTATAATATATTTTATTCCTGTGATGTAAAGCTGATTCCTTTAAAAATATTTTCAGAATACAGTATTTTATTTCTCATGATATGAAAATATTAGAGGGTGGGCAGATTTAATTTTTCTTAATCTTCAGTGTCACATGATGCTTCAGAAATCAGTCTAATGTACTGATTTGCTGCTCAAGAAACACGTCTTAATATTGTCAATGTTGAAAACAGTTGAACTGAGGATTATTTGATGAATAGAAAGTTCAAAAGGCCGTATTTTTTAAATATAAATCTTTTATAACTTTATCACGTCTTTACTGTCACTTTTGATTGATTTAGAGCAGGGAGCGCACCGGAATGCACGCAAACGCGCTTTCCACACAAACACTTCATCCTTGTCAAATGAAAGTACTGATTTCCATATTTGAGGTTGATTTAATGTCCTGCCCGAAATAAATAAAATACTGATCCAAAACATTTGAATGGTTGTGTACAGTATTTTTGTAAAATATCTTAATATATGAAAATATACAAGGAAGGAACAAGCACCTAATCGAAAATGTGGCCAGCACAATCAAAATGATAATGTTGCAATGCAGAACACTGACATAACTAATATGTAATGAATGTTTGACATACGACCCAGACATGTTCTGTCTGTCTGACCTGCTCTTGTATGTGTATGTCTTCACTGTATCTCCCTTCTGCTCTGTCACGCATCCTCTCTCTTATCAGCTCCTGCACTTTTTCATCCAGCTTCAGTACTGCAATCCTGCATGTGTGTGTGTTGTGTGTGTGTGTGTGTGTGTGTGTGTGTGTGTGTGTGTGTGTGTGTGTGTGTGTGTGTGACATACAGTACAAATACTTCTATTGTGCTCTCTTTTCTCATTTATTAACTGCTAATAAAAGAATCCTCCAGAAAACGGAGGAACAATTTGATTCTAACAGTGTCAGTCTAAAACTTTATAGATGTGTTTGTACATCTTTCTTCTGATGCTGCATTCTCATTACTGTGACTAATGTAACATTTATATAACACAATGGCAAATCCTGACCACTAAATGCAAATGTTGCCGTTTCAGAATTGTGGGATACAAAATAGTTCCTTATCTGTCAGTCACTACGAGTTATGTCGCGACGACATAGGGGATTTACTTGGAAGCCCCAATAGAAAACGGCAATGAAATTGGCTAGTGGATTTTGCACACCTAAACAACTCCCCGTGCATACGGGTATAAAAGGACGACAGGTGCTTCCACTCATTAGATTTTTGCTTCGGAGCCGAGTGGATGAGAAGTGTGCTGATCTCCACAAGCCTTTCATCTCTTTATTTGTTCCTGGTTGGCGTCACGGTGCAGTCAGCGGAGTCCTTCTCAGCAGCGATTCCCTTGGGCTCTTCAACTAAAAGAGCAAATTCTAAAAGAGCAAATCACGGACTGTTGCGTCTTTTTCAAGATGCCGTTCCGTCCGTGTCCTTCTAGTTGCGGTCGTTTCCTGTCTGCGGATGACGGACACGACCGTTGTCTTCAGTGTCTGGGCTTCCAACACGCTGAAGATGTGTTTGTGGATGACTCATGCGCCTGTTGTGGGCATATGAGCATGACTTCGCTGCGATCTCGCCTTTCCTTTCTCAAAGGATTGGCACCCTCTACCGCCACCCGCACTGGTCTCTCTGGCTCGAGCAGAGGACCACCGGCTGACGCTCTGGGAGATCTGAGGGTGACGGTAAGAGCCTCTTCGCCGGTATGTCCCCATGGACCTCTTACTCCTCACGCAGTGAACGTCCCGTCTGGTTCCCGGGTGATTTCGCTGGTCCGGGACGGACCGTGGAACACGGGGCGCCCAGCATTTCATTCGGTGCACCATCCGATGATAGGATGTCGATCGCAGCATCGGGGGCTTGGGCTTACATCCTCCGGACCCAGAGCTGACTGCCATGCTTACCCGGGCAGCCATGAGTATCGGGCTGGAGGTCAACAGACCGCCCAGTCCCGAACCCTCGCGGTTGGATGATTGGATTCTCAGAGCAGGGCACAGCTCACAACCGCTTTCTTCTCCGGTGCCTTTTTTCCGCTCGTCCGTCTTCATTACCCTCGATGGCGGGGCTGCCAGGGGGTACGCAGGCATTCCCCAGGTGGAGAGAGCGGTAGCGGTGCACTTGTGCCCACGAAATGCCGCCACTTGGAGGAACTGTCCGCATCTCCCGTCCAAAGGCTGTAAGCTGATGGCCGCTCTCGCGGCCAAAGCTTATAGTGCTGCAGGCCAGGCAGCCTCTGCTCTGCATGCCATGGCTATCCTGCAGGTTCACCAAGCCAAGGCACTCAAACAGATCTACGAGGGTAGTACCGACCCGGGGTTGATGCAGGAGCTGCGCACGGCGACTGACTTCGCTATACGAGCGACGAAAGTCACAGCGCGGTACCTCGGGAAGGCGATGTCCACCATGGTGGTCCAGGAGCGCCATCTCTGGCTCAGGGCTTTTGCCCAACTACAGCAACCGAGGGCAGATCCTGGCCCGGCGATGACTGCCCCCGGGCCACGATGTTGACAGCTGCTCCCCCCAGGCACGCTTCCTCGAGCGGCGCCCCCCGGTCCCTGCCGCCTCCATCTCCCTGAGGCGGGGCTTTAATTAGTTAAAGAGTTAAAGTTGTTCAGGAGACGGCGAGAACAGCGGCGACACTATTTTTCGTCTGTTAAGTTAGTTAAGTTAAGTTAAGTTTAAGTTAAGAGGGCTTTGCCCAGCAGTTCTCGGCGCTACATAAATACAGTACAGCAGTTAAAACACTATAAACCTATACACAACTAACCTACCGAGTATACTATTAAATTGTTTTATCTAACAACGATAAAAAAATACAATCTATCCAGCTTTCACATAAATACACATCCTGGCTGAGGAACCAAAAAGATTTGTGTAGGCGTGTACACATACATATATGCCTTTTGTGGGATTGTGTAAACCGACTACCACAGGTGGTTTGTGCCCCCGGGGCCTTTGGTGAGTAAGGTTGGAGGTGTTTGGTGGTGGTGGTGGGGGGGGGGCCTCAGTCTGCAAGGGGCCGTCGCCGTGGGCGCCCTCCTGTGTCCTCTGATGGTAGGAGCAGAGCTGTGGGAGGGTGGGTGCTCTGTTGGTTTTGCGCCCCAGGCTGGAGAGGGGCACCGAATTGAGCCGTGTTCCTGTCCGCACCTAAGCCGGTACGTCAAGCCTCTCAATGGCTGTAGAATGTGGTGAGGATGGGTGGAGGAGAGCGGCGCCCTTGGAGAGTGACATGGTGTTGGTGGACCGTGTCCCTGCCAGTTCCCTAATCGTCCAGGAAGTCGACGAAGCGTCCCTGATGCGGGCAACCCGGATATGTTTGCTCTTTAATGGAAGAGCAGCGGCTAGTTAAAGAGTGGCCGACACGGACTAAAGTTTGCTCTTTCAGGTTTAGTTTGTTATCTGTTGTGGATTAGGAGACGGCGAGCATTCTAACATAAGTCTTTGTTTTCAGCAGGTGGAGGGTAGAGAAATTGCCGCTCCTTCCCGAGTGTGTTGGGACAGAGACTAACCTCTCAAAGCACTTCATCAAGTCGGGAGGTTTAAAACAGAATCCGGTATGAATTGTTTTATTTTTCTTTTTGTTTCTGTTCCGCCGCTGGTTCAAGGTCCAAGGGTCTTCCTTACATCGGTGCAGACAAACAGACACCGTTGGGAGTGTGGGCACTTTCTCAAAGAAAGAGCAATTTCCTTTTCATCCGGGTTCTCAGGTCCATGGGACGACAGTGTTTGGGACCCAGGGAGTTCGGCGAGGATGCCTCAGAATTCTGTACCATCCAGCCCTACTCCCCTTCGCTGCACCACATGTACATCAATTGTGCCGTTGCAGCTGCTTGCACGGCATCTGGAGTTACGCGCACAATTCGACTCGGCCACGCGATTCAGTTCGCCAGGCAACATCCAAAGTTCAAGAGACTTCAGTGGCAGTCTGGAACGCCACTGTCTTGCGCAAGGTGATTGCTGTCCTCCTGGCAAAGGATGCAATCGAGCCGGTCTCTCCAGCCGAGATAAGGCAGGGGTTTCACAGCCCTTACTTCATCGTACCCAAGAAAGTTGGTGGTCACCGACCAATCCTGGATCGGCGAGTCTTGAACCGGGCTTTGAACAAGCTCCCGTTCAAGATGCTGACGCGCAGGCGCATTATCAAATGCATCCAGTCCCAGGATTGGTTTGCAGCGATCGACCTGAAGGACGCTTACTTTTATGTTTCGATCCTTCTGCAACACAGACCGTTCCTACGGTTTGCGTTCGAGGGTCGGGCATGGCAGTACAGGGTCCTCCCCCTCTGGCTCTCCCTGTCTTTACGAAGGTCGTAGAGGGCGCCCTTACCCCGCTATGGGAAGTGGGCTTCAGGGTCCCCAACTACCTCGATGATTGGCCTATCTTGGCCCAATCCAGAGAGCAGTTGTGCGATCACAGGGACTTGGTGCTTCGGCACCTCAGCCAGTTGGGGCATCGGGTCAACTGGGAAAAGAGCAAACTCTCCCCTGTGCAGAGAATGTCTTTTCTCGGTGTGGAGTTAGACTCGTTGAGTATGACGGCATGCTTCACGGACGAGCGTGCTCAAGCAGTGCTAAACTGCCTGAGTTCCTTCAGAAGCAGGAATGTGGTACTACTGAAACAGTTTCAGAGGCTCCTGGGGCATATGGCATCCGTAGCTGCAGTCACGCCGCTTGGGTTGCTTCATATGAGACCACTTCAGCACTGGCTATACTCCCGAGTCCCGAGGTGGGCATGGCACCGCGGTACACTTCGAGTAAGCATCACTCGCAGTGTCGCCGCTCCCTCGGCCCCTGGATGGACCTTGCTTTTCTACAGGCCGGGGTGCCCCTATAGCAAGTGTCCCGACATACTGTTGTCACAACAGATGCCTCCAGCACGGGCTGGGGCGCCACATGCAACGGGCAGGCAGCCTCGGGGCTCTGGACGGGGCCCCGACTGCTTTGGCACATCAACTGCCTAGAGCTATGGGCAAGCCTTACGGCAGTTCCGGCCACTGCTGTTTGGCAAGCACGTGCTAGTCCACACGGACAACACTGCGGCTGTCTCGTACATCAACCGGTTGGGAGGTATACGATCACACCGCATGTCACAGCTCGCCCGCCATCTCGTCCTCTGGAGTCACACGCAGTTCAAGTCACTGCGCGCTGTCCACATCCCGGGGAAGCTCATGTGTGGCTCTTGGACTGGACGTGGCAGACTTGAGCAGTCTACTACTGGCAGTGGTAGAGACCATCACTCAGGCTAGAGCTCCTTCAACAAGGCAAACAGAGTCTTGGGACCTCTCTATCGTCTTGGCTGGACTTCAGAGGGGCCCCTTTGAGCCACTGGACTCAGTCGAGCTGAAATTCCTGTTGGCTAAGACAGCGCTCCTGACCGCGCTCACTTCCATCAAAAGGGTCGCGGACCTCCAAGCGTTTTCGGTAAGCGAAAAGTGCCTTGTGTTCGGGCCGGCCTGATTCCCCTTTGGGTAATCCCATATGTGTATTCTTCCACGGTAATGTTAGCCTCATGGTAAACCCATGTCTTCTCTTTGACAGAGCTCTCTGTCAGGTTCTGCTGGCAGCCCTCCTCCCTACACCTAGGTAGGATCTGCCCCAGAGTCCAGTCGTATGTAGTACTGCCCCAAGCCTGGGTCAGTCCATATCAGTGTCTCCACATGTTACCTCCCTTCGGGCAGGATGTGGCCTCCGTAGCGTCCTTCTCCGAAATGCTCGCTTCCCTGCCGTTACTGCCAAGCTGAAACAACAAACAGGAAAGACTTGAAGCCGTCTTTCACTGAAGGTCGAAATCCCTTCTGATTCGGTGGGGAAAGGAACAGCGGCTTGGCTATCTCCAGCAGTGATGTACTCTGTGGTCCCTGCGGGCACCAAGGTTAGCGAATTTGCGCTGGGACAGTGAGAAGGTTGCAACCCTTATGCATGGCATTTGTCTGTCACGCGCTCGCTTGTCAACATCTGCATGCCATGAGGTTGTGACGGGTTCAGCTTGTGGCGCATTCCATAGGACCCCTATGTCGTCACGACATAACTCGTAGTGACCGACAGATAGGGAACGTCTAGGTTACGTACGTAACCCCCATTCTCTGATGGAGGGAACGGAGATGTTATGTCCCCATGCTACAATCTTGAACCATCGCTGGTTGCCAGGG
This sequence comes from Ptychobarbus kaznakovi, assembly GCA_027422405.1. Taxonomy (NCBI): domain Eukaryota; kingdom Metazoa; phylum Chordata; class Actinopteri; order Cypriniformes; family Cyprinidae; genus Ptychobarbus; species Ptychobarbus kaznakovi. Next base: position 23,553,954 of record CM049807.1, read on the forward strand.
ACTCGTTCTCGGCTCCTCAGCGTAAAATCTAATGAGTGGATGCACCTGTCGCCCTTTTATACCCGTATGCACGGGGAGTGGCTCAGGTATAAAAAATCCACTAGCCAATTTCATTGGCGTTTTCTCTTAAAGTCAGAGATGATTGGGGCTTCCAAGTAAATCCCCTATGTTCCCTCAATCAGGGAACGGGGGTTACGTACATAACCTAGACATTTTTTCATCTCTCTAATGAGTGACTGGTAGATTTGAGATGATTAGTACCTGATGTGAGCCGTCTGCAGTTTCAGCTGCTCTATCTGTGAGGAGTGTGTGTCCTGACCGCTGGCTTCACCTGTGCTCTGTCCTGCAGATTCTGAACTCTCACACACCTGAACCGTCCTCATGTCCATCAACACACTCTCCACGTCTGACACCTACAGGAGTCATCTTGACTGTAACATGCTGCTTATGCTTATGCTCCTGCTTATGTGTGTGTTGGATCTACATAAAACGTCCCTGGAAGTAAACTAAATTGGATCAAAACCCTCATTTTGGGGATGACATTAAGGGAAAAAAGTGGTGTATGCATGGCTGTGTGCCATTCAGAATTGAACTGAAAACTTAGCAAACAGGTAGAAAAGGTAGAAAATAGCAATTTGGAACTGAACTTAAAGCAGCATTAAAAATGTAAAAGAAAAATCTAAGAAATACATATGCTTTTTGTTTCAATGGTGTAAATGTAACAGAGTGCAACAGCTGTGTTCCGGTAAGGAACAATTTTTTGAACAATAAATAAATTTTTTGAACAATAAATTAGTTTTGAAATTGTTAGTTGATAGTTGAAGCCATCAGTTCACATTAATTCAACCTATTTTTCAACGAATCATGTTTAACACCACATATATATATATATATATATATACATACACAGTGGCGGCTCCAGGATTTTTTTGTTGGGGGTGATGGGGGGGCTTAACAGTTCAGAGGGGGTGCTAAAAAACTAATTAAATTGAGAGAAAGTAATGAATGCCTAAACTTTAGCAATACGTTTTTTATATACAGCAGTTTCGAAAAGGCATATTTAGCTTTTTTTGTGGTATTAAACTTCTCATATGCCACTGTTATTAGTAATATTTTGCCAACTGCCAAATATGACACAGACAAAGTAATATAATTTATGAATGAATATAGAAAAGAGAGAAAGTTGTCTTGTTTTTTTTTTTTACAATTCATATAACTATTTCCACTCGGGCACACATTGCGGGGTGATAATCTCCCCATGCTGATTTATCATGTGTCGATAATAGCCAGAGATAAGTATACGAAATTGCCAATATTAAGAAGATTTAGCATTTCCAATTGATATAGGCCTGTAACATTCTTATTATTATTATTAGGCCTATTATTATTATTAGATTAATTGTATTATTAAATTACATTAAATTATTGCGTCGTGAGAATTTCGCGCTGTGTGGATAATAAAATAGGCTATTAGCTTACTCCTCATTGAAAATGTTTTTAAAAATGTTATTTTTTTTTTAAACAGGTCTATTAGTTTATACAATGAATTATAGGCCTGTGATTAGAATTATTAACACTGCAGTCATCAATGAAAATTCAGAGAAGCTTTATTTCATGATTTTCAAAAACAACCTGTTTAACACAAAATAAGTTTCTTCTCATGTTTTTCACTATATGAGCCGCAAAAGATATATTAAGGGAATCATTTAAGACAGATATGTACCGTTATCAGCATATGTTAGAGTAGATTCGTCTCTCGTTGTCTCAGAGAGAATATGCGCTGTTAATGCAGCGTTAGCAGTCAGTCATTTTCTAAATAGAGAATTGACCTTCACAGTCTTGCGCCAAGTTTGCGCGTTGCTTGCTTGAGTTGCTTGACCCCTCCCCCATAATAGCAATTGTTTATAGACCACATATTAGGCACTTTTGTTTGGTTTTTAATGTTTATTTTTTCAATGTTATTTAGAGTGACACCGAGAGTTAAAAATCAGGAAAATCATTCGGAAATCCTTGGGGGGGCTGTGCCGGGTATAAGCAATTTCTGAGCCCCGCCCTAGCGCGTCACTGTATGTATATATTGTTATAGTATATATATATATATATAGTTGTGCTCATAAGTTTACACACCCCTAGCAGAATTTGAAAATGTGTAATAATTGAAACAAAATAACGAGGGATCATGAAAATTGCATGTTATTTTTTATTTAGTACTGTCCTAAATAAGCTATTTTACATAACATATGTAATGTTACCAGCTCTTAATGCGTTTGTGTTGCCTTCTTGAGCATCAGTACATGTTTTTACCTTTTGTAATAGTTATGCACGAGTCCCTCATTTGTTCTGAGTGTTAAAAGATGGATTTCAAAATCCTACAGTCAGTGTTGGAAAGGGTTCAAATATAATAATAATAATAATAATAATTTGTTACATTTATATAGCGCTTTTCTGGGTACTCAAAGCGCTTTACATAGAAGGGGGGTATCTCCTTCTATGTACCACCAGTGTGTAGCATCCACCTGGATGATGCGACTGCAGCCATATGGCGTCAGAACGCCCACCACACACCAGCTTACTGGTGGAGAGGAGACAGAGTGATGAAGCCAATCAGTGTATGGGGATGATTAGGAGGCCATGATGGTCAGAGGCCACTGGGGAAATTTGGCCAGGATGCCGGGGTTACACCCCTACTCTTTTCAAAGGACATCCCTTACAAAGGGATTTTTAATGACCACAGCGAGTCAGGACCTCGGTTTAACGTCTCATCCGAAGGACAGTGCTTTTTACATTATAGTGTCCCCGTACACTGGGGCGTTAGGACCCACAGAGACTGCAGGGTGAGCACCCCCTGCTGGTCTCACTAACACCTCTTCCAAATATGCAGAAGATTCTGCAAAACCAAAGAATGTTCAGGAGCTGGAGGATTTTTCTGAAGAACAGCAAGCAGTTGAACTGCTCAGGACTAACGAGGGACTCATGAACAACTATCACAAAACAGAAAGACAGTCGTGGATCATCTTGGAAACAATACAGATTATTAAGATTCATTTTTATAAATTCAGTTATTCTTTTGTCTTGTGGCGTATATATATATATATAAGCATCTGGTGGCGTATATATAATATATAAGCATCTGGTATGTGAAATAGCTTATTCAGGACAGTACTAAATATATAAAAATAGCATACAATTTTCATGATACCTCTTATTTTTTTTCAATTATTAACATTTTGCCCATTCTGCAAGGGGTATACACACCGTATATATATATATAGCTCGGCACTGGTTGCTTAGTCACCAGCATGAGTCTGACACATTTAACACACTTCACTTATAAGAACATTATAAGTCAAGGCGAGGCTCTGTTTAGATAATTACAGATATTGTAAAGATAAAACCAGTTTCTTAAGGGATTGTAAAATCTGATACAATAACAAAATGAAAAGACAGGTTTAAAGAACAGTTTAGGGAGTAGTCGGTATTACTTTGGTTTTCAAATCAAAGTCAGTGTGAGTGTTTCTGTCATACCTTCTCTTTATCTGCTAGCAGACTGTCCCCAAGAGTCCTCAGATGATTCAGCTGCTCTGGCACATGACCAGGAATCTGCCTCTCTTCTACAGAAATCATAAAACATATCAATCAACAACAACACTTAAAAAACACTTATTATGGAAATAATATGCTTTAAAAGATTGTACTTATGTGTGCACAATGAAATTGCAATTAAATGAAAATGTAATATTGTTTAAATGTATATGAAATGCAATACACTTAACTTAAGAGTGCTTTTTAAAGGTAATTTCATAATTACTTCGCTTGTCAATTGGATTATGGCTAAAGTGTACTGATGGATGTACTGACACGCAGTTATGGTAAACTAAAATACACTTTCATAAATATATAATTTCTATTAAAACTTGTATTTCATGTTTTATTTATATATTTCTAATTACAAACAGAAGGCTGCAATTTAGTACATTTAAAATATAAAAATTAATCAAATTAACTTGCAAATGTAATATCGAAAAACACGCTACAGTTACATTATAATCAAATACTTAACATGTGCTTTAGTATATTAGTCAACACATCAAAATAAGTGTACTTATTTACAGTAGTGCTGTCAAACGATTAATCATTTAATTTAATTTCATTATTTCTTTATAAAGCACATTTAAAAACAACCCAAGGTTGACCAAAGTGCTGTACAGATCAGTAAGCTCAAATAAAAAACAGGATCTATAACAATCTATAAGACAGCATACATAAAACTTGAATAATACATTATAAACCCACACTAAAAAGATGTGTTTTAAGATTAGATTTAGTGATGACACCATTCGGATTGATACCGGAAGACTATTCCAGAGTTTAGGGCCCGCTATCGCAAAAACCCAGTCTCCACGATGTTTTAACCTCGATCGACGAACAGAAAGCACTCCAAGGTTGCCGGATCTAAGTGCCCTGGACGGATTATGATAATGGAAAAGATCAGATAAATAAGAAGGAGCAAGGTTGCGTAATGCTTAAAAAACTAAAACTACGATTTTAAATTCTATTCTCTGTTTGACTGGTAGCCAGTGCAGAGAAGTTAAAATGGGAGAAATACGACAGAATTTGCGACTACCAGTCAGCAGCCTGGCTGCAGCATTTTAAACCATTTGAAGGCGTCCAATCGAAGATTGGTTAGCTCCACAATAGAGAGAATTGCAGTAGTCAATGACGTGACGTGAAGTAATAAATGCATGGATAACTATTTCAAAATTATTTAGAGAAAGAAAAGGTTTAATTTTTGCGAGACGTCATAAATGACTTAAATGACCTGACTTACATTTCACTACAGATTATATTCTGTATAATTGAGTATGTGACGAATAAAACCTTGAATCCTTGAAAATTATAAAAACATGACTTAACAACAGAATTAATCTGTTTATCGAACTTGAGACCTGAATCAAACAACACACCTAGATTTTTCACACATGGGGAGACATAAGAAGTTAAGTCGCCAAGGTCAAGGTCCCCTAAGTCATAGAAATTACTTGGACCAAATAGTACTATTTCGGTTTTATTCTCATTTATGGCCAACAAATTTTGTGTAAGCCATAACTTTGCTTCCTCTAAAGAGGCCAGCAGGACCTCTATGGGGCTTGAATCATTACGTTTAAAGGGCAGATACAATTGGGTGTCATCAGTGTATAAGTGAAAACATACGCCATATTTAAAAAAGATGGAGCCCAATGGCAGCAGGTATAACGAGAACAATGTTGGAGCAAGAATAGATCCCTGCGGAACACCACAGGAGAGATGTGCTGCTGAGGAAGTGTGTTTTCCAATGCATACAGAAAACTTCCTGTTATTTAAAAAGGACTGAAACCATTTTAGAACGTCCTGCATGCCTACAAGATTTTCCAGTCGGGAAATAAGAATTGTATGATCAACCATATCGAAAGCTGAGCTGAGATCTAGAAGGACCAGAGCAACAGCACTCCCATTATCTGTAGCCAGCATAATGTCATTAGTAACTTTCAATAGAGCAGATTCGGTACTATGAAGTTTTCTGAATCCCGACTGAAAAGTCTCATATAGTGAATTAGATTCCAGAAAAGAATGTAGTTGAGTAAATACAACCTTTTCCAAAATGTTTTGAAATGAAAGATAGATTAGAAATCGGTCTGAAATTACTCGCGGTTAATTGCATCCAAGTTTTGTTTACGTAATGTACGTGTGTGTACTGTGTATATTTATTATGTATATATAAATACACACATATAAAGTACATATTTTGAAAATATTGACATGCATATATTTATATTCATGTAATTAATATTATATATAAATATATTTAATATATAAACATAACATATTTCTCTTAAATATATACGTGTGTGTATTTATACATAATAAATATACACAGTGCACTCACATATATTACGTAAACAAAAACGTTTATTTTGGATGCGATTAATCACTTGACAGCACTACTTTAAAGCATGGCAAAAGATTATTAAAACAATGATTTAAAATGATATTTAAAGTACATGTAATCTAACAGTATTACAATGTGGAAAAGAGTCATGAAAGTGTACGCTCTTTAAATACACTTAAGTGGACTCTAATTTCATTCATAAAAATAAAGAAAATCTTTAATTCTTTTACCCACCATCATGTTGTTTCAAACCTGTATGACTTACGCTCATCTGTAGAGCACACAAGAATATCTTTTGAAAAATGTCTGTGTTTTTTGTCCATACAGTTAAAGTTTTTCATTTTTGTTTTGGACCCCATTTTCTTTCATTATATGGGAAAAAAAACGGATGATGCATTCTTCAAAATATCCTATGTTCCACAGATAATAACTCTACAATAATAACTCCAACCACAGTCATGATACATTATACACTTGCATAAGAGAATGTCAAATAGGTTTGGAATGACATGAGCAAATCCTGAATGGCAGAACTATCCTTTTAATAAATGTAATGTATAACACTTTCTGTGCTCACCATTAATATAAACATGAATATGTAAGTATTATAATGTATCATTATAATGTATCATGACTGTGGTTAGAGTTATTATAGAATAAAAGAGATATAATGCATATGTCTGTGTCGTACCCATGGCATTGAGAAGATCACGTAGATGTTGAAACTGGGTCTGATCGGCCTTGTTCGCCTCCAGCCGCCCCACGCGGGCCTCCAGACTCTCGTGCTTGTCTCTCAGTCCACCCACCTCCACCAGAGCCTCTACGGTCTCCGGGTAGCGCTCAGCCCCAATGCTGACCCGGGACAGTCGGCGGCCCGTCACAGTGCACAGAGCCCCGTCAGACAGGGACTGCTGGGGAGGAGAAACCCGCCGAGAGAGATCTACACCAGCTGCACCACCTGTACCCGCTCTGTCGTCTTTGAACGGGATACCCAGGCTCAAAGGGTGAACGGGTGCAATGTTTTTAGCGGCAGAGAGGGTGTCCTGCAACCCCTGGGAATGCAAGAGGGAATGTCATTTACAAAGAGCATCTCATGAATAAGAATCAGCCTGTCCTTCAGCGTATATTGTGCTTTGCGCATGAAACACAGAGACGAATGTCTTTGTTTTTTGGCCTCGGTTTGTGTTTGTAGATGTTGGTTATGCATTTACATTTAGCAAATCATTCATTCTGGTCAATGTTTGCCTCAGCTGCAGCTGCCGCCTGCTCTAACCAAACAATGACTGTGATAAGAACCTGTGAGATTTAGTGTGGCTGTGAAAGGTTATTGGCTTCTGAAAGCTGCAGGACACACTAAATTGACTTCGTGCAGTGTATGGAGTGATTACAGCTGGACGTGCCTCCTGAATCTTCTGCCTCTCGCTGATGAGCGCAGCCTGCATCACTTCCCATGTGACACACTGCGTGAGCTCCTCTGGAAGAGGGTACTGGGCCATGAGGTCCTTCAGCTCTTTCTGAGAGAGAGAGAGGAAAAATATCATGTGTTTGCGTGTTTTCTAAATAAACATGTCACAACCATTTTCTGATGTCAGGTAAAGGCAGCAAAGTCTCTCCATCCACTGAAAGTCCATGCTATTGTTTGAGCACAAATCTATAACATTTTAAAGGGATAGTTCACCAGATATGGAACATTATGTCATGGTTTACTCATCAACATGTCATTCAGATCAGTTTGACTTTATTACTTCTGTGGAACATGAAAAGAGAAAATCGGCAGAACGTTGAAGGTGCTATTTTTCAATAGGGAATAGGGACTGAGGCAGGGTTTATCTTTAGGGTTTTTGTTTTGTTTTGAGAAAAATCACATTTCAGTTGACTAGAAAGGGCAAAACCCATATATTAAAACATATGTGTTTAAATGTAGTCATGTGTAAATAAATATATAGAATGTTTTAATTCTATAATTCAAAGGTTTGGGCTGGTGCCATTTTGTATTAAATAAATTAATTATTTAGCAAGGATGCATTAAATTCATAGAAAGTGGCCGAACCTTCATTATACATTCATTATATGGACAAAAGTACTGGGATACCCCCTTCTTTAGAAGAGAAAAATCCACTTCCAAACTGTGGCAACAAAGATGGAAACATAATACATGTACTTAAAAATTGTATTTCCACCTCTGTTGCAACAGTTTTGAAGTGTATGAAATGACTGTACCCATATGTACCCATAAGTCATTGGTGTTTGGTGATGAGTTTTTGGCTCAAGGTCTGCATTTAAAGTCACACCAGAGGTGTTCAGCTGGGATTAGGACTTGTCTTTCTGCAGACCAGTCAAGTTCTTCCACACTGACTGAATCATCATTTATCTTTGATCCTTGTCTTATACACAGAGACACTGTCATGTTAGAATAGAAAAGGGTTCTGTCCAAACTGTTGATATAAAATCAGAAGCACACAATTCCCTACAATATAATTTTATGCTTAAACATTAAGATTTGTACTCATGGAAATTACTAAAGTAGTCAAACCTTTCATTAGAAGGGGGTGACCCAATACTTTTGGCAATATAGTGTATAGAAAGCATTAAATTACTACTTAATGAAATAAAACAAATCGAAAACAAAAACTATTTCGTTATAATCATAATCCGTAAAGATGCAATTCTCTCGTGTCTAATGAGGCGATGGCGAGCCAGGATCGGCCACTTCATCCTTGCGACACAGACTCAGAAAACACTAGTTTATTAGTAAATAATTCAAATATCTCCTTACTATTTCCCCCTGAAACATTCATGGTAATTACTTTTGCAGGTGCTTTGCGGCAAGCTTTAACTTGGTGTTAGGGGCACTTCCTCTGTCTGTTTGCCTCTTTAAGATTAATCGCTTTATGTATTCCCCAATTGTAAGTCGCTTTGGATAAAAGCGTCTGCAAAATGACTAAATGTAAATGTTAGCCTATCGTGTGCATTTGAACGCAGAACTCTTCAGCTACACTGACGGCACACTCACTGCTGCTGCTGAACACTAAACACCGTCGAGCCGCTCTTGACAGTCGCGGCACGGTCTCGTGTTGTTTCCATCTGCGCAACTATTTTTTTCATCACTAATTGATGGATGTCTAAAATATAAAAATAAGGAGAAGCCTAATAACAGTCCCGAGGCCCGGCCCGCGTCTGAACTATGACGTAAAAAAAATTGGCACGAAGGCCAGACCTATAGGGGAGTAAAAAAGTCGGAGCCCGTCGGGCCCAGGCTGAAATGCAGGCCTCTAATATGGAAAACATTCTGCTAAATACTTACTTTTCTGTTCCATGAAAAAAGACTTATATTGGTTTGGAACTATATGAGGGTGAGTAAAAGTTTCATTTTTGGTCGTACTTTAAAAGGGTCCTATTATGCTCTTTTACAAAGTCTTGATTTTGTTTTGGGGTGTACTTGCTCTCATGCTTGGTGGTTTGAAAATCGCATTATTTTTCACATATTGACATTACATTACAGATATCGTTCTCCTCACCTGACAATGATAAACGGCTGTATTATGTTCTGGGTATTGTTCTTTAAGGCCCGCCTTCTAACATTATAACATGAATTGCACGAAACATGTTATACAGTTGAATTTGATTGGTATAGCATAGTCCCACAGACTTAAACTATTGTGATTGGCGAACAGCTTATACGGCGTTTCAGTATTGCAAATGAAAAAATCCGCCCTGTTTTTTTGCCAAAGCAGCAAGCTTGTCAATATTGCCATATCAATTCAGTCCTCGGTAGAGATTGAACAAGAGGATCACGCAGAACCTTTGCACACACGGATATTTAAGACATATCAAAGTGGTAATGTTATTGTTGTTGTTTTTTTTTTTGGCTAAATCAGGTTTTAGATGGACGCTGTACAACAAAGCAGAGCTCCGCTAAAAATAACGCTGCATTGACCATGTACAGATAAGTGTAACGGTAATATGAAAATGACATCCATGAACTGAAACTGTTATACAGTTGAATTTATTTATACCATAGTCCACAGACTTACACAATTTGTGGCCGCATATATATGCAAATTAAAAAATCCCTGTTTTTTATAACTGAATGTTTTTATTATCTGCCAGCAGGAGGCGCAGTTGGAGCGGGAGAGATCGAGGTTTCCTCGGTAACGCTGTACACAAAGCAGAGCTCCGCTCACAAACGCTGCTTTACCAGACATTATATGCAAGATGAAGTGAAAATGACATCCATAATTTTCTGGAAACAGTAGGTTTCCATCAGAAATACAGTGATATAAAACTCCCGCACTGGGTTTTGCGTTCTCCCCACCCGCCAACCATTCGCATTTCAGTAGGCGGGATTTACAATTTGTGATGTCACAATTCACAAATGCAGGAAAACAACTTTGTAGTCCAAACGAGCCGTTTGTTGTAGTTCTTGAAAAGGGATTTTTTTTTAAACCAAATATCTCTCTTTGGAGTGGACTTTGAGATTTGTAACTTTGTAGATTGTTTTATGCCCAAACATACACACTACACACTGACTAAAACTTAAAAAAGTGAAAAAGCATAATAGGACCCCTTTAATAGCAATACTCACCGTAGTGTTGTCCAAATCTTGAACTTGCTGGCAATACTGCTCCATAGCCATGATACGGTCTGCCAACTCATTCATGTTCAGCTGAAGATGACAACGTGTTATCAAGTCACACAAGTGCTAAATCTTTATTAGCAGAGTAGTTTGATTAATGATATTGGTGTGCATGTGCGGTTGAGCTGATGAGCCTGACCTGGCTGAGCTGATTGTTCAGAGCATCAACTTCCAGTCTCAGATCGTCTCTGGATCCTTTGAGTTCCTGGATTTCCTTCAGCAGGTCTTGGATTAAGGCCATACACTGAGGAAGAAAACAGGATTTGAAATAACTTCAGTCTTTGAAGATTTAGATTTCATTTCATACCCCTCCTACTGGGCAAGAGTAACTGGGAAATCAACACACTCCTAAGAGAAAAAAGCCCATAATCCTTTTTGCCTGGACTTTGAGGAGGGCTAAATCTCTAAAAGAGCACAGCTGAATCAGTTAGGCACATCCTCTCCGTGTCTCTCTCTCTCTTTGAAAGGAATGTAATATACTCTTTGTGAGAGTATAGAGAACTTCTGACCTTTAACCTCAGCAGAGGTTACCATGACAAGGCCTGGGAATCACTCCTGAGTCAAACAGGATATGGCATCGCTGTCCACCCGCTTACTGATATATTTGCGTGACCCCTGATGTCTAACCTCTGTTACTCTTAGTGCGGTTTGTCTCCCTGTGAGGCACTGTTAGATGAATACATTTGTCTTGGGTTTCCCTCATTAGTTTGAAGGGATGACTAGTGTATGGAAAGAGAGGAGAAGATGACGAGCTTATGAAATAGATGATTACACTGTCTATCAAGACTGATCCTGAATGTCCACACACAGAGAGAGACAGTGTTGTGGATACATCCATACAGATTTGTTTCCTTGTTACAACACTATACAACACTAGCAAAAAAGTACTATTACCTGCTGTTAACCTGTTTTAGACAAAGTACCATGGTAATACAGTGTTTTTGGACACATACCATGGTTATTTGGACATTTATATGGTAATCTCCTGGTTTTTAGGAACATAATACCATGTAAAAATTATGGGTTCGGACACATGTCATGGAAATGTATTTTCATTTATGGATATGCAACATGGAAAATATGTTTTTTGGACATGTACCGTGGTAATACCATGTTTTTCAAGATGCGCCATGGTAATACAGTGTTTTAAAAACATTTCTAAAACCATGGATCATGGTTATTTGGTCACGTTTGGACATTTATTATACACAGTTTTTTAATACCAAGAAAATGCCATTGTTTTAAAATTAGGATGGAAATTCCATTTTATTTTTGGATATGTATCATGGAAATATGATGTTCTTACACATATATACCATGGTTTTGAGCATATGCCATGGTAATACCAAGATTGTGGACATGTACCATAGTAATCAAAGTCATGTGGTATACCAAATGGTACACTGTCATAGCTTTTGGGAGCACCATGTGAAATACTAATAATAATAATAGTACACAAATACTAAGCGATAGATACTTGTAATATTTATTATAGTCAGAAATGAATATTTTTATTCAGAAAGGTCACATTACATTGATCAAGTGCAGTATTGGGGAGTAACTATTTACATATAAAGGAATTATACAATTTAATCACAAAATAAATGTAATTGTAATCTGTTACAGTTACTGAGAAAAATGTGTAATTAAATTATCTACTTATGAAAATGTAAACGATAACAAAGGAGGGTTACATCTGAATATTTTCACACACATACACAGATTTAATTGAATCCCAAATTGCTGCTCTAAAATATGTGGCACCAGTGTTTTAGGAGTTAAGGACACATGCTTATTCGATAAAGGTTTTATTTCCTATTTGGATTTATGTATCTGCTTAATTTTTTTAAGATTAAGGTTAACCCGGCCTGCTTTAAAATTACTAACTGTTGAAAACATTCAGTAATCAAATGAAATCAGTTTCATGCAAAAAGTGATAGTAAAGACATTTAAAATGTTACAAAAAATTTATATTTCATATAAATGCTGTTGTTTTTAACTTTCTACTTATCAAAGAATCCTGAAAAATGTATAACTATAGAAAAATATTAAGCAAGTGTTTTCAATAGTGCTGTCAATCACGATTAATCGCATCCAAAATAAAAGTTTTTGTTTATATTTATTATGTATATATAAATACGCACACATGCATGTATATATTTAAGAAAAATATGTTATATTTGTTTATTAAATATATTTATATATAATATAAATTATATAAACATATACATGTAAATATTTTCAAAATATATACTGAATGAGTATATATTTATATATAAATAATAAATATACACAGTACACACACATATATTAGGTAAACAAAAACTATTATTTTTGGATATGATTAATCGTGATTAATCGTTTGACAGCACTAGTTTCCAACAATTATGGTAAAAATAATAAATGTTTCTTAAGCATCACATCAGCATATTAGAACGATTTAAGATCATGTGACACTGAAGACGAATGATGATGATAAAATTAGCTATAAATTACATTTTAAAATATAAAAGTTAATTTAAATTGTAATAATTATTCACACAGCTGTTTGATCAAATAAATGCAGCCTTGGTGAGACAAGATAATTATTTCTTTTGAAAAAATCTTACCAACCCAAACTTTTAAACAATAGTGTATCAGAAAACACATCATGTACCATGTTCCCGCCGCAGTCCTTTTTGTAAAGGACAGTTTATTCACGATGAAGCTGACAGCCCATTTGTTTATGGTAATTAGGAATGATAAGAATCTAGTCCAGCCGCTCATGGCAAATAACAATACAAACAACACACACAAGCTGTTTAACAAGTCCGACATCATTTGTTCTTTAACGACATGAGTCAGATATTTGCCTTGGCACGGCTTATCACCACACAGCCAAACAGTCCTGTGTCCCGTATGACTCTTGGGTCACTTTGTAACGGTGCCACGGTATCAGGGCACAGTGCCCGTCTCTACCCCACACCCTGCGATCGATTGCTACAAGTAACTGATAGTCAAAACAATAGAAGTGAATATAGTAGGGAACACCCTAACTTCATCAGACCTGGGAAAGAGCGTGAAACTGATTCACCGGATCCATCGGTTTGAGTGGCATGCAACCACACAACCATCTCTAAAACACCTGGTCAATCATTCCCATCCGGACCCCCCTCAGCGTCCCTCACCGAGCAGGAGTTTCCTGTGTGGTCACCGTGACACACTATGTCTCTACTTTGACGCCAGCATTGCTGTGGACAACCTGCACAATGTGTAAGGCGAGCGCCCCGCGGGCTCCGCTCCTGAACTCCATGTAGGCAGCTGGGCGGCAGGGGTCATCCGAGGGCGCTGGCGGATAACCATGGATGACTCCAAACGAAACATTAATGATTAAGAAGATGAGCAGGACCTCCCCATGCACTCGCATCACTGAACTGTTTGTCTCCTCTGCGGGAGGTTAATTACTGACGGCTTATCGGAGGATGGAGAAAGACGTGGAGGGGAGGTGATCACCGCTCAGGACAGACTGAATGTCATGTGAGACGTGTCCTTAGTGTCATACTCGCTATTGGTGCTACAATAGTAGGCCTGCTGTAGTGGACTTTCCTATTAAAGTTAAGATAGATGGGCTAAACTGTATGTAGTTACAGTGAATACACTTAAAAAAAGTTTGGCGTAGGAAACCATTTTCGCTTGCTTGTAAATTTCACAAATAAATACAAAGAAACACATAGCGATTTAACCCCCATTCACACCAAGAATGACAACTATAAAGATAACGATTTCCACACCAGCGGACGATATCATCAGTTGTATCAGCACACGCTCGTCTTTAAGTTCTCGAGCTCGTTACAGCAGGATTGATTCTGATTGGATGTCAATGTTTTTAATCGTTCATCAGCTGGACAAAAATTGTCCTGGAAGTGATTCCAGCGATATAGTTTCTCTGTGCCTTTATCGTTATAGCTGTGGTGTGAACTCTGCTATTCTTTAATATTGAGAACGATTTTTAGAACTAGATCTTTATCGTTATCTTTATAGTTATCGTCCTTGGTGTGAACGGGCCTTAAGCTGTACCTATAGACTAAACACGTAATACATATGCACATGACATCATTGTTTTCACAAATTTGCATTTTTGTAGTTTACACAGAAACGATAACAATATAGTTTTCAAAAACGTGCACTTTGAAACCCGTTTTCCAAAGTTTGCAATTCGCAGGTCCTCAAAGCACCATGATCATGCAAATGAATGGCTAAAATGCATTTAAAAAAATCTATTTTTAGTTGAAAATGGTCATGTAAATGCCCTGCAAAGTACTAATATGCCCCCTTTAGGAGTAATTAAGGTACAAAGGGGAACTTTTGGAAAAGGCCTCACTATAACAATGTACCATAATGGGGAGGGGAAAAAAGCTTATAAAAAGGGAAAATATTCATGTAAAACACCAATCTTAACAGGTTAAAAGGCTTAATTTGGCCTATAAAGGCTATAATGTAAAATATTCAGATTATCTTTTATCAATGTACTTCTCTACCTATTAATCACTTTTTATGGTCTAGTGTGACTCAATATGAATATGAACGTGTTTAATTTTCTATGACAAATGTATTTCTACTGTTCAAAAGTGGGGGGTCATAAAGATTTGTTTAGTGTTTTTGTTCACTACATGAACTACACACACAACAGAGTGTTTTGTGTACACAGCAAATGGATTTATCCTCCAGATTTGTCTTGATGCCTCATCATATGCTATATAATCTTCATATGGTAACAAGCTGTGTTGAGCAGAACTGAGTTTGGACTAAAATTAACAAGCAGAACTTCTGAAATGTGTCAATCATGTGGTGAACAGGAACTGTTAGTTTACGTCCATCACTGATATTGAAGTATCTCAGGGGTTTGGGGAGAGTGACAAGCGTGTAGTTTGTGTAACATGAGACACAGATGGTGTTATTTGAGAATGGCTCATTGTTCTGTGGCCTGTCATCAGTCATCTACAGCTGAGACACATGATGAAACATTCAGCCTCCTGCAGACCCCCAGCAGAGGAGCAGCTCACCGGCCCGGGCTGCGATACATGACAACTCAACTGAGAATACCCTTAACAAAGTTTTTTAATTCAGACTTTAAAAAGTACATTTAAATGCTTTTCATTTTAAAATTAATACTTAAATATATCTGTAAAAACAGGGCACAATGTACTGTATTAAAATGAAAGAATTGTACATATTGGTTTTTAAAGGGTGTTTTACATGTACTTTGAATTTTTCACTTCATTGTGTTGTATTTTAGGATTAACGGAAATGTCTGTAAAATTAAAGGATAATATCCAGGCAAAAACGTCATGTTTAGGGATAACAGAAATTGTCATTTTACAGACCATATTGAAAGAACTATTCATTTTCCAGAATGATGAACTTCACTCACAAAATAATTACAAAATATAATTACATAATTCATATATTCAAATGTATTTGTTTAATTTTATCATTGTAATTTGAGAAAAGTGCAGGCTATTTTACATATCCGGGAACACATTAGCATAATTATTCACAGTTAATGTTAAATGATTCATGTTTTGTCACTGATGAACTTCCTTCTCTTCCAGTCATTAATTCAAATCCAAACTAACATCCTGTGGGTGTGGCCATTTCAAACGAGCCAATACTTAATAGGCCAATTTAATTAACTGAAGTATTTAGATGATCGAAGCATAGTTTAATTACCAATACTTACATTACTTGAATTGTGCTCAGTCCTGATTAACAAGTGTTTGTTCTTAAAACAAACAAACAAAACAAAACAAAGATTAGGGAAAGAGGTTAAATTCACAACCTTTCTTATGATTATTAGTTTTTTCGGTTATCAACAAGTAGGACATACCATGCTATCAGTAAGGTTACATGGTACTTATATGATTATCATTCACATACAGTGGTGGCCAAAATGATAAGAACGCTAGTATTTTCACCACCTAAATGGTTTTAAGTCAGTTATTTATATATTTTGCTGTAGTGTGTCAGTAGGAAATATCAGGCAATATTTACAAACAATCATTTTGCCATGAGTTGTAATAATGGAGTGATATTGTTGAGCTCCACACAGAGATCTGATCTGAGTCTGTCTGAAGAGACATGAAGAAACTCAGACTCAATCCAGAAGAACTGTGGAGAACAAGATGCTTTAAGAAACCTCCCTGCAAAGCTACAGTAATGTTAAACGTTTTAAGTACTTGTGGAAAATGCTGTAAACTGAGTATGCTGTCAAAAATAATGTCATAAATAGATTTTCTTTATCAATTAACTTCTATAAACTAAATTAAATCAACAGTGGTGTGGCCATCCTTTGTGTTTAAAGCAGCTTTTGCCCTCGGTGCACTTGTGTATAGTTTCTTTATAGGAGCTTTGCAGGAGGTTTCTTGAAGTATCTTGGAGACGTTGTTCTTCTGGATTGAGTCTCAGTTTGTTCTGTTTCTTCATGTTTCTCCAGACAGACTCAGATCGGATCTCTGTGTGGAGCACTGGCTGTGGTCAGACAAAAATCTCACTCCATTATTACAATTCATGGCAAAATTAATGGTTGGAAAAGTAAACTGATATTTCCCACTGACACACTACAACAAAAAGATAGAATAACTGACTTAAAACCACTTTTAGCTGTTGAAAATACTAGTGTTTTGATCATTTTGGCCACCACTGTACAGTTTACAGTGCCTTGCTTCATGTCCAAAAACATAATGTTTCCATTCAATATGTCCAATAATATATACACATGGTGTAATCACAGTACATGTCAAGAAAACATGGTGTAATCACGGTAAATCTTCAGAAAACACGGTGTTGTCGTGTTAACCATAACAATATACTACAATAAGCATGCTGTGTTCTGTGGTACAGTGGCGTTGCCATGTTTTTTTTTAGATTTATAACTTTACTACTTTCAAGCAAACCAGAGTACAGAGTAGTAGGCAACTTTTTGTTGTTTCCTCCTGCCTACAGAGGTGACTCTTACCTTGGACACCCCGTCCTCGTTGGCCTGCGCCTTTCTGCGGAGCTGCATGAGCGTCCACATGTCACCGAGCGCGGTGTCGGACCGCATGAGCTCCGCGGCGCTGGGCAGAGCCTCCAGCGCGCACATCTGCTCCTCCATCCGCCGCAGCTTCTCCTCCAGCGCCCGGTAGGGGCTCGAACTGTCCAGCAGCACGGCTTTAGTCTGGGCTGGGGCTGTCATGGTCGTGGTGCACCTCCTTCCAGGTAGTCGTGACCCTCTCAATATTTAGGTGTCCCAGGATGGCGTGCAGTAAAGTATGTAGAGCGTTGAAATTGACAGCTCCAACGTCTGGGGTTCCTATGGAGAGCTCCAGCAGCTCATGCAGGCTTATGTCAGTCGACATGGTCTGTTTAGTCCGGTTTAAACGACGACGAATAAGGTGCTGTCAATCACAGATCTGTCTGTTTGAGTTACATCTCTCCAAACAGGTCCGTTAACGTTACGCGAGTTCCAATTCCGTCGGTTTTCAAACATAATCACTGAGTTTTAACGCTCTAATCTGTTTTCTCACTTCTGTGAACATCCTGAAATTATACTAAGTTCTTTAGTCGTGGCGTCTAAAATCTGTCGGCGTTTGTTCATCCTTTAATTCGCACGTTACCGGCAGCTTTGCTTTGCTAAATTGCATTAAAATTGCTCTTCTATTTATGCTGTCCCCGCCTACCGACGATGCTGATTGGTTAAAATGCCTCGCATCCCTTGTTTTATCAATCCTCATTGGATAACGTCTCTGTCGATCAACAGAAATTACCTTGTGTTGTGAGCCGCGGCGTCTTGGTTGCTCAGCAACCGATTCAGTGGCAGCGTCGGTAGTGCACGTGAGAACGGAGAGCGATGAACATCTGTACACATTATGCAGAATTACATTATATTTCTAAGTGAAATGATGCAGTGTGATGATAAAAGTAACAAACAAACGGATTTTCTCAGTTTAAGTTTCATCACATACTATACGACAACATTGGCCTGTACAAACAGCCAGAGTGTACAAAACATACATTCATAAATAAAATATTACATATTCCCGAAAAACAAAACAAAACTGTGCCGTTTTCTAAACGGGCGATGTTTTATTTGTTTGTTGGTTGGTTTCTTGAAGGAATTGTTGGAAGTTTGACCTGGAACTTGACCATTTCTTCATATGAATGTTTCTTTCTCCCATAATAACAATATTAATAATAAACTGTATATAAATAGTGCACCTATTAAAAAAACTTTTAAATATTTTTCTTTCAATTTAAAATAAAGTAATAAAAATGATTCTTACACCATTTATTAGTTCATCGTTTGTTAAAAATGCTAGTTTTTATTTTAAATATATAAAACCACTGTGAATACAAATATATTTTTTAAGATCTTTTAAATTCTTGGACACCTTATTTGTCATTGTCCCACAACAAAACACGTTATTGAAAAAAGGTATCATATAGCTTGCAAAAAGACATAGGCAAGGGTCAAAGGCTCAAAAAGGGCTTTAATACCATATATACACACATTTATAAAAACAGAATATCCAGGTGCCATTACCATTTTTACAGTACGATACATTCAAGTATATGACCAGATATGCATGTCACATTTTCCCTCATCATCCTATAGATTGCTCTGAACCAAATGAAGCCGAACCGTTTACATCTAGCTCCTACTCCCATGCAAACGAGCTCGTAACATACGTATTGTGAATGTATTTCTGAACCCTTTCTCAATGCATCATTATTTACAATCACATGTTGACTTAAGCCCAGCTTCACACAAATAAAGACAAACCTAAAAAAAAATAAAGCCAATTTCTACAGAGTGCTTCAATCTTTGGCAAAGTTGTTTTCTTAAAGAAATAAAAGGCAACTGGCAAAAAATAATTTAAATAAGCAAGACATTGTAATTCAATTACCGACTGTGCATTGAGTGTTTCATGCTGATACTGATTTCGTAGTTGTGAACAAATAAAATAGTCTTTAATCATATTTCTCATCGTTAGTCTCACAGCGTAGTGTACGTTTAAGTGATTTATTGCATTTGCACTAAGACTTATTTACAATAATTGAGTTTTAGTAGTATAATAACTACTTAAAGGAGTATTTCACCTAAAAAAAAAAAACTTTCTTCATTTACATAACCTCATTTTTGGTTTATAAAAAGCCGGATTTCAGAGGACTCATTACACATCTCTTTTCCACACAACAAAATTCAAAGTGACCACATCTGACAAGCTCCAAAATGGACCAATAAATAAGTCTAATGCACCCTATTTCAAGACGTCTGATGTCGTAATAGTTTTTTTTGAGGATCCGATTGAAATTTAGGTCAATTAATGCCCCAGCTCGTATTCGTTCTTCAGAAAATTCCCCTCATGATCCACAAAACAACACCCTGCAAACCTGAGGGTGAGTAAATCATGACAGAGGTGTAATTTTGGGGTGAGAAAATAAGCATTGTTGGACAGATAATTAGATCATATTTCCAGGTTTGTAGCATCGCACAGTATAACGCTATGTGGAAACTTCACACTTTGAACAAACCTTTTATTGCATTACAGAACTTCATCCTAGATCCCATCTGAGGAGTAAACATATTTTAAGTGCAAGTAAAGAAAAGAGTCTATACAGCCGATTCGCTTGAAGATGAGAATGGATACAGAGCTAAACCACAGAAGAAAGTGGCCATTGAAGATGGCTTGTAGATCTGCTCACTGAGGCTGATGGCTGGAGAGGAGACCGTAGTTCTGACACTTCCTATCTGATACTGTCATAATCAGAGTCCTGTCGACGGCTGATAACAGCCCCACTCCACCACAAAGAAAGTAATGGTGCCCAGGAAGCCCGTCAGCACCATGATGAGCAGCTGCCAGTGCAGGAGAAGATAGTTGCTGTAGAAGAAGGCCACCGCAGCGGTGATGGACTGAAGAAATAGAACATCATGGGGCATAAACACATACTACTCATACACATACATTTTCCTAATGTTTCATTCATTCTGACTAATAAACTAAAATAACAATGGACTTACATTTTTTGACGTTTTTTTGGATATTTAAATATGACCTAACCATTTTACATCAAACAATGAAATACTTCTGATGCTACTTGAATTAAATGAAGGTTCAAACCTGTACAAATTTAAAGACTGCGAACGCTGGGGCACTGTCTTCCCGGAACAAGAAGCCCACAATGCTGATGAGCTGAGTGTTGAAACAACTATCCCCCAGACCCAGCAGGAAACTGCATATCAGCGCCACCGTCACACTGACAAAACAAGCCAGAAAAGTGTTAATAAACAACTAAAGCGTCTTAATGTCCGACTCTATTCTCACTGCTCATCCTTGTTGGAAAGTCCCGTACTGTAAGTGCTGTCTCTTACCTGGGTTGGATAAAAGCTTGCATTTGTGTGCCTTCCTCTGGGGCCACCGGAGCATCACTGGCTATGTTGAGGAAGATGAGGAAGAATGCCACTATATGGGTGAACAGGCCCAAAAACACCACCGGGTTTCTGCCGAAACGATTACACTTATCCAGGATACCAAATACTCCCCCTCCTGGTTAAGTAGAGAAAACTGTTTATTACACTTGCCATGTCCACTGAGAACTGAAGCTCAATAATTGTAATGCACTGACTTACCAAGTATTTCACCAACACCAATCAAAATTCCAGAGAGGCCGATAAGACCCTTGGCATCGTCTCCAAATTGAGTCATGGCCCCTAAGCATGTCCCATACACCCCACTGTAAAAGGTGAGCTCGAAACCTGGACAGATATGCAACCACATCGTCTCAACATTACAGTTCAGGTAGTCTTCTACATCACTATAATGGTACATATTGCAATATAGTTATTTTTATCCATGTACCATAGTAATGCCTATGTGTTTGGATAATCCCGTGAACAAAAAGGTGCTTATTTTGTTAATTGTATCTGTAACTTGGACACAAATAAAAGGAAGAGACACTTTTTGTTAATAATTATTGTTTAAAAAAGGCTTAAAACAGTAAACCTTTTATTACATTTATTATTATATAGCATATAATAATATATCCTTATTCTATAAGCATTAGAAGAACAAATCCTCCTGCTACTAAAGGGGTCCCCCAGGGTTCTGTTTAGGGCCCTTGTTTTCTTTCATAATCCTCTTTATTCATCTGTCATCATGGTGTGAATTCCCACAGCTACCAGACAGATTATATATATTCTGTCATATTATTATCTAGAAGAACAAATCCTCCTGCTACTAAAGGGGTCCCCCAGGGTTCTGTTTTGGGCCCTCGTTTTCTTTCATAATCCTCTTTATTCATCTGTCATCATGGTGTGAATTTCCACAGCTACCAGACAGATTATATATATTCTGTCATATTATTATCTAGAAGAACAAATCCTCCTTATACTAACGGGGTCCCCCAGGGTTCTGTTTTGGGCCCTTTTCTTTTCATAATCTGCTTTTTTTATCGGTCATTGTGTAGTGAATTACCGCTGCTACCAAACTGATTTTCCTTTAGAGACTGAACTTACCAGAGTACGCAAACGGTAGGCTCAGTAAAAGCATCTCTTTGGTCATTGCTAGCTCTATGGATTTCTCTGTTGAAAAGAGATCAAATATGTCTTAGATTTAGATCTGAATGAAACAAGAAGTTAATAGTGTGCTTTAAAAACACAATTTTAAATCTTTGAATATATTTTTAGTACCACTTACTGAATGCCTCGTATGCTTGAGAGCGCAGACTCTGGGGTGGACTTTAAAGAGTAACAAGAACAGGAAACAAGACAAAGGAAAAATGACACAACACAATATGATTAAACTAGTCCAGAACAATGTCTTGACTTGAAGAAGTGCATAAAAATATACACTTACACCACAGAGCTACTATCAGAGAGGTCTGCTGGTAGAAGTGACTCAGAGGCATCGGTAGGTGCAGGTTCTGGGTCTGGTCGCTGGATCAGGAAAAAAAGGAAGTTTCCTACCAGACTGATGACCGTGAGTGTGATGAAAACCGTCTGACGGTCCTTATCTGACACCAAGAAACAACGATTCTCAGCTCTTTTTGACCAGAGACCTAAATTATAATTCTGTCTAACCATTCAGAAATCATTTTGCATTGATGTTTCTTTTACAGTCTCTTTTTGTTATACAAAATAAGCAAACAGTTCATTTATTTCAACCAATAATTATTGTTACAACAATTTGTGGGGTGATTTCCACCAAAGTGGCTGCCATAGTTTATTATATAAAACATACTCACCGGTTATGTGACTCTTGCCACGCCAGGCAACAAATATGTAGAGATTACCAAAGAATAAGCTGCGAATAAAGAGAATCAATGAATCATGTTCTCCTTCTCCTTCCACACATATTAATGAAAACAAGCAAGATGTACCTGAACTGCATCAATGCCCAAAATATCCCACTGTTTCTCCCAATGGTGGAATCTTTGGAGTTGATGGTGAGTAGATTCCCCTGAGCCGTCCAGAGCACTGCAAGACACAACGTTAGTGTGTGACTACAAACTATGCTTTCATAACTGAGCAGATAATGATATCGCACCTGCAGCAGCGATTCCGAGCAACACCGATAACGTGTAGAAAGACGAGGTGTACGGATGAATGAAAACAGCAATATAACCACTAAAAAGAGAGCACAGATTACGTCTTTTTAATGAATACTTTAATTACTATCCTACTAATCTTACTAAATGAAGTCCTTTAGGCACTTACCTGTAAACAAGTCCACTAAAAAACAAAGACAACTGAGGTCCAATGACAGCTATCACGGAGGGCGCTATAAGGTTAGAGGCAGCGAATACGGCGTAGATAATCGCCATGCTAGAAGAGAAGTATGAGAAGTGGTATTTTAATTAATAATGATCATCAAAAGTAAATACAACATAACTATTTCATTGTGTTTTATAGAAAAATATTAACCCTAATACATCTCACATATATACACACCTCAAAAGAATAATATATATATATATGTATGTGTGACCCTGGACCACAAAAACAGTCTTAAGTCGCTGGGGTATATTTACAGTAATAGCCAAAAATACATTGTGTGGGTCAAAATTATAAATTTTTCTTTTATGCCAAAAATCATTAGGATATTAAGAAAAAATCATGTTCTATGAAGATATTTAGTAAATTTCAGACTGTAAATATATCAAAACTTAACTTTTTATTAGTAATATTCATTGCTAAGAACTTCATTTGGCAATTTTCTCAATATTTAGATATTAAAGCACCCTCAGATTCCAGATAATTGTATCTCGGCCAAATATTGTCCGATCATAACACATCATACATCAATGTAAATAATATTTATTCAGCTTTCAGATGACGTATAAATCTCAATTGCGAAAAATTGACACTTATGACTGGTTTGTGGTCCAGATATTCATAATACAAAAATGATGAATCCTTTTTTTTTGTGTTACAACTACCCTAACAACCCAGTCATGATAATATCCTGATAAAGCCACACCAGATAAAGTATCAGCATGTCATTCCTGTTCATTTTTAACCACTTATTTTCTTTTTTCCCAAACACTTCTCTTCAATCACACAATAATAAGCAAACAAACAAACACACATTTTGGCAAAATGATACAATTTCTCAGAGGAAAAAAAAGGAGTCCGTGCAGAATAAGTGTCACAACTGTTCACACGGTCACATGCTAACCACATTCCACTCTTTCTTTTTTTTGTTGAGAGCAGAGTGCTTCTTTGTTACATAACTACAGTCACTGTGATTACTGAGAGAGATTCATTAGATTACAGCACAACATCAGATGACCCGATTTTCATCTTTAACTCAGTCATCATAAATCTCCTTCAAAAAGGCTGCAGAGGCCAAAACATGTCACATGACTTGAGCAGAAATAGCACACAGCTATGGGATTCTGACAGTACAAATCCTGTTCCTTGTATATATACCTGTTTTAAGTGGATATTTTACAATACACTCCAATTACAATTGATGTATAATTTTTTATAAATTCCTATGTTAACAGTTTTATGCAACTGTTGTTTTTTAATGTCATGTGCAATGCTTATGCAATTAACTTTGCATAAAAAAGGCCAAGTGTGCACTTGGCCTTTATAGACTTTGCATTTTTTTAATACCCATTGATTGAAAAAGTTACTTCTGGCATCAGAGCTGCTGAAAAGATGGGTGGCCACCATTGTGCTCTATGTCACTCTGTTGACAGAAGAAATAAATGAAGGAAACGAATACCTTGTGTAGCCACTTCCATGAAACTCTGTACTGTTGAAACTCTTTATTACGGTTTGCTGAAAAAGTGAAAATGTTGGTTTGAATACATGCTTATAAGCTTCTGATATGACAGCGTTTCTATGTCTGAAAAAGCTCAAAACCTACTTCAATATTTCCGCAGGTGCCAAAGGCTGTAAACATAACCATGAACCCCAAGCCCAGGATAATGACGTTGAGCAGGGTCTTTCCTTCTGGACTCATCTTGGCGTCCAGTCTTTAGCTCGATGACAACCTGAGACTAGTGAACAACACACAGAGACGCGTCAAAGTCAAGTGACACCTGACACAACTGGTTCAAAACGTGACCATGCTATTATTCATATGCTGCACGTGATCACTGCTTCCTCGTTAGATCAAACAGCTCTGAAGGATACCGAAACAGTTATTATACTACATGTGTGATGGGAATAAATCACGCGTTTCATTAAATAATGCATTTATAATAAACGACAAGTCGCGTTATTTAGGCTATTAAACGGAGACCGAGTGCAGTAGTAAACTTACCGACTAACGTTGCTTGGGTGCGCTGATTTAAACAGCTAATTCATAATGCGATCACCTGTTGATAAAGGTTATCTCGATATGGAAAAAAGCATTTTCTAAAGCTGGTAAACGTAAATATATGTTTGTTTCCGACTCGGAAATGCTCTGCCTGCCTCTGAAATCAAAAATGCCTGTCATGTGACACCTATCAGCTGACGGTGACGTCATCATCCACCTCCACGAACGGATTTGTGGGTAATGTTGTTTTTTCCGTAGGTGAGTAATTGAGGCACTGAGAACTTGCTGTTGATAGATATTCATTGAAAATATTTATTTAAAAACATATAGTTCGTCGTTTTTATAAACTGTTTGAGTTAAATATATAGATATTGCCGTGTTGCTTGTCAGTAGAGCATTGTACAAGCTCTCATATAGTCCTTATTTAGAAATCTATATTATTAAAAACGACAACGACAGAGGGTTCAAAAAAGTCCTATAGCCTAGGCTTTGTTCAAACGTCACGTTTGAAGGATGACTGCGTACTTTATGTTTAGAACAAAAAGCTAAACTCTTCAAATAATGTAACCTAACTTTACCCGATAAATTAAACAAGTATACACTTTTAAAAGTACAGATTTTACGCAACAATCATTACTTGCAGAAATTAAAAAAGGGATAAATATAAACTATTTTCTGAAAACCACTATTCAACAGACCAATCATTAAAGCGTCGTGTTGATTTTGTCTTGCACTTATTCAGATATATTGTGATTTCAGATACAGAAATGTGCAACAATGAAAATATTCTTCCAAGATGAGACTCACTTTTATCGGAAAATATACTTTTTGGCTTCACTGAACATTCTAGAGAGGATTAAAATGCTTTTATTTAATTAGTTTAATTATATATGTTGACCAATCGTCACATTCACAAATGCAACCTTTACAGTTCATTTTGTTGACTGTTGATATTTGATGCCCCTGATCTTTACATTATTAGGACATATTTTCTTTCTTCCTTTCTTTCTCTTTCGTTCTTTCTTTCTTTCTTACTCCCTCCCCCCCTCCTGTGCGCGCGGACGTCATGCTGCCCAGCCCCAGATCAGGATACTGTTCATCTCACGAAACGGGCTTGTGTAGTCATTGTAATGGCCTTTTTTTGTATAAAATGCATACTTTTTGTGTTACGGTCCATAACAACAGACTGTGTGCTTTGTGTAATTGTTCCCTTCTTTCCCCATCTTTCATTTCCATGTGTTCACATGTCTGACCACAGGTTTGTGTTGTCTCAGGTCAGTCTCATCGTGGGGTGATCCTACATGTGTGACCTCTGTTGGAGCCTCGGATTGAAGACCCTGAAATCTACACGATGGCTACATGGGCCTAAAGGTCATTATGCCTGATTGGCATATTTAAGCTGTTTAATAGTTATACAGTTCTTTGTATACATTGTTCCTATTTTCAGTGAGGTTTATTTAAACGTGTATGTCCTTTTGAATTCGTTGAGTAGGACGAGAATCACAATTCTATTGGCCTTTTGAGGTAAAGCTGTTTGGGTGATGGTTCCGAGTGTGCTAGCTGCACCTCGATTGTGTCACTTTTGTAAGACGCTTTATAGAAATTGATTTAGGTTTGGCATTTGTCTAAAAATTTGCTTTAATTTGCAAATGCTTCAAATTGTTGTTGTGCTTTATTTTGAAATGATTTGGAAATTGTATGAATAGCTTATTACTGTATATTACGCAGAACCTGATTTTACCAAGTGCGGCATGTTCCTGGGTTAACATCTTTGTTGACCCTGGAACAACATTGTTATTAACCAATCAGATTTGAAGAACAAGTTCATAATTTTTGTGAAGTTTAGGCTTACAATCAGTGTTTGTTGCTTGTACCTCAGTGTCATTCATCTATAATTTCTCGATTTTAAGGATTACCATGGGTAAGGTTAGGTTTAGGTGTAGGGAAATGGTCAAGATTAAATATTGGATTAAAATGTTGTTTCCAGGGTCAACAATATCTGTTGACCCAGGAACACATCTAACTCAGCAAAATCAGGACGTGCGTATATTACAGTCTTGATGTTAAACCTGTTTTTTAAGTTTATTTAGCCTTTCGTGTGTCATTTTTGGATTCTAACCCAATGTCTTGTGTATTTTTGTGCACTAGGCGCAGTTGTCTAGCTGTTGAGTTTTGCTGGTTAGCTGTTAAGGTCCGGTGTTGCAGTGCTGAGTGCTTGGCTGTTTCCGGTTTTCTCCAGATTTCAGCTGTTGCAGGTGTGGTCAAGGTCAAGCAGCATCTGCAAATACATTTTTTGGTGGCATAAATGCTGTCATCTTAAAAAAATGTGTTTATTTTGTTCCGTAATTTGGAAAATTGGAGTTTCTTAAACTATACGATTAACTTTGTTCTGTTGCTTTATTTTTGGATCTTCAATAAATGAAATATTAAATCCTTACGTCTTATTCTCATAGCAAAATGTGATTAATTTATTGTGAATATTAGCATAATTTCTAATAAACATTTTGGTAATCTGGGATTTTTGAAGTGGAGGAGGAGGAAAATGCAGGGCAGAACTTTATCAGGTCATGATGTAATGTGCTGGATGAGTTGGAAAGAATTAGACAAAGATTTTCATATTATATACAAGTTTATAAAATTCCAACATAATTATATTAAACAACCCGTCTTGTTATGATCATCATTTGTACAGTATGATTCCCTGGAAGTGTTGATCCAGCGAGATGGCTTTTGTTTGCATCAAATGTTTCTAATGGAACATTAATGCACTTCAGGTCCCACTTATGTAACAAGGCCTCTATGGACCAGTCCGCACTGCAAGAAAAGAATGAGAACAATGCATTGGTTTTAAATAGGCCTTATGGATGGTGAGGAATTGTGAATGGAGAACCCTTTTAATATCCTTATCAATTCCAAACTCTATTGTTACAAGATACCTTCAGGTGTTAAATAGTCTGAATTCATTATATTAATTCATCCTCAAATTAAGGCCTTATACAGTCTTAAATGAGCAGAAATTCTTAAAATCATGGCATTAAATGTCGCATAACAGATTAAAATATCTTCCAATACAATTATCTAAATATCCTCATTTACTTGAGATGCAAAACATAGATATGCATTCTTGTTTTCTGGCAAAGTAAAAATAAAGCAAGTTTATGCTTAAATAAGAACAGCTGTGTCAATTGTGTATTAAAAAATGAATTTTCCACTTTGAATTAAGTTGCTTTGCTGAGCTCATTAGCAGATAATTGGTTCTTGTTTTAACTCCACACTCACTTCATTTTGATCAATTTCACAGAAAACAAGACTTGTGTCATTTCGAATGAATGTGCTTATCGAATAAATGTATTTGATTTAGCAATCTTAAGACATTTGCACTGAAAAATAAGACAAATGCTGATAAAGAACAGCACGTTTACAGTGTGACCAAAAGGTACAGTAAAAGTTATTTCCATATTCTTATGGTTGGGAGCAGCACTATTAATGAATTAATAAGTAATAGAGATCTGTTAGAAGTTGTATTTTCAGATTTTTTTTGTGTTCATGGAAGGTAAATGATAGTCAATAATAATGCATGTTTGTCAATCACCTTCTCTCCTGGTAGGTAGTCCAGAACTGAGCGTGAGGGTTTCTCCTCACAATAAAGGAGACGGTCACAAGCACATCTTCAAAATCTGTTCAAAGCAGTGTTTTGTTCAATACTTAGAAACCTGAGTAAGATAAAGAAGATGTGAAAAACACTCACCTTCAGGTTCATAGAATACATCTGATCCCAAGATAACATTGTTGTAAACTCTGTTCTTCTAAAGTGTAGAAAACTCAGAAGAGGAAGACAGGAGACTTCGGATTCGAGTAGGATTCTTTATTGAAAAACCCCAGTGTGATGGTAGGCTGCAGTCATCGAAAATCTCCCTTAAGTAATTTTACAGGGTATCTTATAGACAGAATTGGAGGAGGGGCTTTTACAGTTGTGACAAAAACATCAAAGAAAGCAAACATCTGAGGGCAGCGTTAGTTGGTTACGGGAAACTTCCGTGGTCCAATAAACTATCGAAATCCACGTCTGGCCAGGACAAAACTATTTGCAGATCAAAGGTTGAATCTCTCAGTAGTCTGACTCATTGAAAAAAGGCACAGCTGTCCCAAGCCCAAATGGTCAGGAAACGATCTCAAGCACTTTGCCCGACACCTCTTAGTCAGGAAGTGTATCTAATATTAAACACTTAAAATAAAATTTGTAATCCTTCATTCCCCCTTTGAGAGTTCTAATAACTCTCCAAAATACAAATTTAGACACTTAAAAGTTATTCTTGTAACTTGTAATCGTTACAGGCACATTGTACATGTTCTGTGTTGCTTATATGTAATTGCATGCTGACACAGAAACAAAACATGCAATTAGGGTCCGTGAAGTTCTTACGGGTAATAATCTATTCTGTTGGAACTGTCATTTCCTCGTGAGCGGCGGGGGTCATTTGCTGAACAAGTTCCGAAACATGAAGAATTATCTTCAGTCATCTGGTGTAATTTTGCTGAAAGATCAAGAGTACGGAAAATCTTGATCATGTTGATGGATGACTGAAGTTCCCGTATGTGAGTCTCTGCGTTGTGTATTTTTTTTTTCTTCTTTCTCTTTCTTTTCTCTTTCTTGTGTGATAGTTGGCTCGGCAATGGGTCTAGTTGTTTTCTAGAGGTTGTGGCTTCATCCGCAGGTGAGAAAGGTGGTGCTATGGATCTCAGGACAGCCATCAAATGGTATCTGCACAGAGAAGAAAGAAACACAAACAAGAGAGACCAACGGCACAGAGCAGTATTTGTAGAGTCTGCAAACATTAGGGTTGTATCCTCTGTTCAAAATAAAGTCTGCTATGGTTGTTCCTTCTTTCCCTTTCTCAATTCCTGCGACACCTAAAGAAACGTGAGGAAAGGATGGACTAATGGAGGGGAAGGCCTATGAGGAAATCTTCACCTCAGGGTTGGCCCCGAGCCTGTTGCTTTCGGTTCTTCCATGGGCTCCTCACTGGTTCTTGTGTCTGCCCTATCCTATCCCTGCAGGGGGAGGAACAATTCTAGACCCTTCCTTGACTACATGTCCTGTGAAGTGGTACCTTGATCTGAGTCAATGCAATCTGTGTAGATATTGAAACCGATCCTGAAGCTAGCGTGCATGCTCTAGTTAAGGCTACTAGTTCTGCAGCTTGAGCTAAAAAATGATCTGAAGACGACCTAAAGGAACTACTTCAGTGGAGGAAGTTACTGCATATCCTGCTGTCTGTTACCTTCAATAACTTGAGCTGAACCATCAACAAACAACTCCAATTCTGTTCCGTTCTCTATGGGAGTTTCTGCTATTTCACTTGTCGCTGCATATGTAAGGTAACACAATCATGAGTCATTTCGCCTTCATCCTCTAACACAAATTCAGTCATTGCAGACATCATACATGAGGATGGGTTCGTGACTGGTGCACGCTGTATAACAATATTCGGGGCTGTGAGAGTTGCTAACCAATTTCCCCAACGGGAGGAGGTGACAGAAGTGACTTTTGCTTGATTCATTAGTGCGGACACTGTGTGAGGGCATTTTACGTTTACAGTCTGACCTAACCCATTCCTGATGAAGCCTGAAGCGCTAGATGAACTGCCTGTACTGCTCATGGGCCCATACCTTGAGCGACTATGTCAAGTTTACCGAATAGTAATGAATTGGCGTAAGCTGTCCCCATGATCTTGCATAGACATGCAGTCATAAAGCCTAAGTGTTCATGGACATAAAGCACAAAGGGTCTATCAGATTGGGCAATTCCTAATGCTGGTGCTTGACATAGTGCTCTATTAAATCATTAAAAGCTTGAGATGAAGTTCTTCCATACAACAGTATCTGAATCTTTACCATGGCCTTTCAACAAATCATAGAGAGGCTGAGCAATCGAGGATAGTCTTCAATCCAAGGTCTACAATAACCTGTTGTTCCTAAAAATGAGCGGAGTGTTTTAATGGTAGTAGGCGGAGGTATGGCTTTGACTGAAGCCGCTCGATCCTGTGTAATGGATCTATTTCCTGCACCAATTGTTTGACCCAGAAATGTGACTTGCTTTTTAGCAACTTGAGCTTTGTGAAAGCTGCATTGTGTCCTTTTTATGCAAATAGTCCAACAATGATGCCAATTCAGTTTGATGTACCTCATGATCTGTTGAGGCAATCAAAATGTCATCGACATATTGGATCATAGTGGACTGTTTTACCGGACATTCTGGGTCACACAAATCACGTCTGACAGCCTGATGATATATGGTTGGGGAGTTTGAAATCCCTGTGGCAATCGTGTCCACTGGTATTGTTCATAGTCAACTGTGAAAGCTAACCATGGCTGGCTGTCAGAGTGCAACGGTACAGAAAAGAATCCATTAGACATATCAATTACTGAAAAAATCTTACAATCTAATGGTAAGCATTACAAATTGTAGATGGATCTGCCACTAGGGGGGTGATTTTTTCAATATGTTTATTGGCTACTCTGTAGTCTATTGTAAGTCTCCATGTCCCATTAGATTTCTTGATGGGCCATATGGGTGAATTACATGGACTGTTGGTTTTAACTAGCACTCTTGCGTCAGCAAATTTTCTACAATAAGTTGATTCCCTGTATAGCTTCCTTATTAATCGGATATTGTTTGGTGACGGAGGTGGAGTTCCTGTCAATTTAACTGGGTTCTACACCTGTCAACAACCACAAATCATCCTTGTCTTTAGCCCAAATTGGATGATTCTGTAAGAAAGCATACTCGGGAGGGGTTGCATTATTGGTAGAAATCTGTGCTGAGGAAATTTTTATGCTAGTAGATTCTGAGGACATGTCTAAAGTTAGATTTATTTGTCTCAGAAGATCCATGCCTAAAATGCACCTGTATTTAATGGAGCGCATAGTAATTTTGTAGTCAGAGTTTTGGGCCAAATTGTACCTCTATGGGCGGAGTTTCATACAAAACAGAATCTTCACCTATTCACCAGTTAAAACAAAGTTTGGTTTTCTTGTATGGGATGTTTAAACCTTGTGCCAATTTTGTAGGAATTACTGTAATTTCTGCACCTGTATCAAGCAAAAAATCAATCTCTTTCTCTTTTATGCTACCTTTCACAAAAATTCTTTGGTCATTGTGTTGGATTACAGGGGAAAGGTAGCTACTCACAGCCCCAATAATTAGTTTTTTTCCTGGTCTTGTTGTGCTCTTAGAAGAGCCTGAACTATCTGTACCACAGTTTCAGTGGTCACTGGCGGAACTACTTCAGGGTTGTGTGCAGGCTGAGA
This sequence comes from Ptychobarbus kaznakovi, assembly GCA_027422405.1. NCBI lineage: Eukaryota > Metazoa > Chordata > Actinopteri > Cypriniformes > Cyprinidae > Ptychobarbus > Ptychobarbus kaznakovi. The sequence continues at coordinate 23,586,616 of CM049807.1, forward strand.
AGGAGCAGAATTATGCATAGCATTTCTTTTACTATCTTGCAACTTCTTCCTACACTCTTTCTCCCAATGTCCTAATTTTTCACAGTATTTGCATTTGCTTTCTCTTTTAGACCATCTATTGTCTTGTTTCGTTGTGTTAAACGTAGCTGCTGCTACTCTTACTTTTGCCTTGACATCAGCATCTCTTTCCATGTAGCTAACCTGTCTAGGTTACTTCTGAGAGTTCTGTTAGACCAAGTTAGATCTAAGAATGGTAAAGCTTTTCTGTATTCGGCTACAAGGCCATCTGACCAGATACGAACCAGGGTCCCTTGTCATCTAGCACACTTTCAGGGTCATCAACAATTCCACTGTAATTACAGCTGACTGACAAAATCTCTCAGTATATTCACTCACAGTTTCTTCTTTCCTTTGCACACAGGTAGTAATTCTAGACCAATCTATTTTGGGTCCTAAGATATTCTTTAGGATTTTCAAAATACCTTCTCTTAAATCACCCTTACTGGCATTTCGCAGTTCAGAAGTGACAGCAGATTCAAAACTGTTGAATTCAGATTCAGTTAGTATTTGTGACATCAGCTGCGTGACTTCTGCCAACGACATGTCATAAAGACGCATTTTACTGATCAATGTTCTTCTAAATTCAGAAAAATGTGTGCGTGCTGACGGTAAACTCTGAGATAGTCTCTCTATATCTTTAGGACATAAAGCTTTGGCAGCAGTTTGTATTTGCACAACAGAAGAATTGAGAGGAACACTATCAGTTTCCTCAATCCCTGAGATCTTCTCCTAGCCCACACACATGGACAGAATTTACAGGCACACCAGTTACTGATTGGAGAGCTACATCTGTTTCAAAGAACGCTTGTAAATCAGGGGAAATGTTATCAGGCTGACTTACTTCCAAATCAGTGTTTGCTGCACTTTCTTGAGGTTCAATTTCTTAGTCAAAGTGGATACTCTCGCACGGAGTTCATTGTTCTGTTTCTCTAGCTCTGAGTTACGCTGAGACTGTTGTGTCGCTAGCGTTACACTGAATTCTCTGTGACAACAGATAATGTCTTTCACATTGTTCTTACGAATACTTGCTCCTAGTACCTTTTTACACTCATCTACCGACCAAGTCTTGTCTGGATGAATCTCATATTTCTGCGTTAGTTTTTGTCTAACTTTTTCAGTGACTATTAGGTCCATTTGTTCCCCTAACAGTGTTTTGATTCACTATCTGACCACAACGGAGTCGCAAGACATCTTTTCTGTGGTTGGAATCAGCCTAGCATTCATTCTAACCATTTTGTAAGTTTCTTCGGTACCACACAAACAAAACAAACACTTCTCTGATCAACAGAGGGTACACTTGTAAAAAAAAAACTTAACTATTGTTAAATTTCCAAATTACCAACACTTCACACTTAACTTCCCTGCCTACAAGAAAACAGAGGATAAAACTAAATTATTAGCACGAAATGCTAACCTTCCCTGCCTGAAACAGAGGATAACTCATTTTTAGCACGTAATGCCCAAAATCTTCCCTGCCTGAAAGAACAGAGGATAAACTTTCATCTCTAAAATAAAAACTTTAGAGGATAACCAAAAATTAGCACGTAATGCTAACCTTCCCTGCCTGAAACAGAGGATAAACTTTAGTTAAACAAACCCTACAGATGTATGTTAACTCTTCTCTGACGGCACAGAGGATAAAAATTTGTACTGGTCTTAGGTTTTTTTGGATTAGAGACAGCACTCACCAGAGAGAAAAAAATCAGTCTGGGAATCCTTGTTCAGCTTGAAGTTTCGCTGGATTCCAAAAGATGCAGATCTTTGTTTGAGCTTGAAGTTTTTCAGGTGAGGAAGCTGGAACTCTATCCGGGTCACGGCACCATCTGTTGTGACTCTGTTCTTCTAAAGTGTAGAAAACTCAGAAGAGAAGACCAGGAGACTTCGGATTCGAGGTAGGATTCTTTATTGAAAAACCCAGTGTGATGGTAGGCTGCAGTCATCGAAAATCTCTTCTAAGTATTTTTACAGGGTATCTTATAGACAGAATTGGAGGAGGGCTTTTACAGGTTGAGACAAAACATCAAATAAAATACATCTGAGGGCAATAACCTAACGAAATCCCATCTGGCCAGGACAAAGTCATTTGCAGATCAAAGGTTCAATCTCTCAGTAGTCTGACTCATTGATCTTGCCATTATCATAGAGACAAAGGCACAGCTGTCTCGAGCTGAATGGTCAGGAGCGATCTCAAACACCTGAATTTCATGATACACTTTCTTAGTATTAAGAAAGTATCTAAATTAAACATTTAATAAAATTGTAATCCTTCAACATCCACAGGTGGCAGCGAGAGGAGCTCTGGTGATACCTGTCCCCAGGTGAGTCCGATCACAGGTACGTTGGGGAGGTGGTTGACTGTCACAGGAGCGCCTGCAGTTCCTCAGGCAGAGGGGGAGCTCAGCACTGTCTGACAAAATCACACGAGCTCCACACTTGGCAGCCACGACACCAGGCAAACTCACTCCAGCACCGAGCTGCGACAAACAGACACTCTTCATTACCCTCCTATCAGTCTGACCCAAATTCAATTAGCTCGAAACACTGGCTAACAACTATTCTTACATGAATGTGAATGTTAAGGTCTGTCACAATAGCGAAATTTTGCAAGCGAAAATAAAGGTGCATTAAATATTGTCCATAATATAAACAGAGTCTGTGCGATCGCAAATCTCGAAAGTGAAACTAAAAAGCAATCGTGCATTTGAAAGCCGTTTCAATGCCCAGCATATTAATAGCGGCTCCCTGATGCCCTCATTTTATTTACAGTATAATTACTCAAAAGATATAACTGCGCGAGAAAGTATTGAAATATATATTTTCCTTCCTGTGAGCTACTGAAATGAGCCGCACTGTGAAACAGCCAATCAGAGCAGAACTCAACATTATTATTCATGACCCAGTTATTAAACTATAATTAAACAATTACAAAGTAAAAAAAAAAAGGAATACATAAAAATTTGAATAAAGGAGGATGTAATAGTGAATTAAAGTTGTTTTGCATAACTATTAGAGCATATGGTCCATATATTGTTTGGACACGGGCACAATTTTTTATTATTGTTTAGCTGTTGACCAAAACATATTCAAGTTACAGTTATATAATGACAATGGGCTTAAAGAGCACACTTTGAGCATTTGTGGGTATTCTCATCATTGTACCCCGTTCTGTAATATATCCCCAAAACAAAAGTACTCTTTGGACGGCTGAAATTAAGACCAACCTGTACCAGACTGACAGGAAGAAAAAAGTCTGGAGAAGGCTTGGAACAGCTCATGAATCATGATCCAAAGCATCTTCTGTGAAACTGGAGCAGTGCGCTGGCATGAGCTGCATGGCTTCCAGTGGCACTGGGTCACTGGTGTGTATTGATGACGTGACAGAGGACAGAAGCAGCCGGATGAATTATGAAGTGTCTAGGAATATACTGTCTGCCCAGAATCAGCCAAATGGAGCAAAGTTGATTCAAAGTACAAATAAACGATGACCCAAAACATACAGCAACAGCAACCCAGGAGTTTTTGAAGGTAAAAAAGTGGAATATTCTGCAATAGCCGAGTCAATCTCCTGATTTCAACTCGATTGAGCTGCATTTCACTCGCTGAAGACAAAACTAAAGGCAGAAAGACTCACAAACAAACAAACAACAACTGAGGTCAGCTGCAGTAAAGGCCTGGCAGCATCACAAAGGAGGAAACCCATCTCTGGTGATGTCCATGAGCTCCAGACTTAAGGCAGTCATCGCCTGCAAAGGATTCTCAACACATTTTATTTATGATCATATTTATTTGCCCAATTACATTTGAGCCCTTGAAATGGGGGGGTATAAAAATGGTTGTAATTCCTAAACATTTTATATTATATTTTTGTTCAACCCCTTGAATTAAATCTTAACGTCTGCACTTCGTCTTCATCTTGATTATTTCATTTTTAATTCTGTTCTGTTGGCATTACAGAGCTGAAATGTTGAAAACTGTGTCAGTGTCCAAACATACATGGACCTAAGTGTATGTTTCAGTGTTGGCTCCCTTTAAAGTCATGAATGTGGACTTGAATTGGCCACATTGTGAGTCAAAGCATCAGCTAAGTGTCTAGTAAGTGAATGTAGTCACCTCAAGAACAGTCTTGTGTTGTAGTTCACTTCTTGCCATCCACACATACTGTGACAGTACCACCGCACAGGGCCAAACATACATCCCATATTGTAGATCAAGAACCTGAATTATAAGAATGTTTATTAGAAGATTATTAACAAATCAATTACATAAAGTATTAAACACTTTGCTGTACCTCAGGAATAGACACAGTTAAGGACTGAGAGCCTCCACAGTCCTCAAACGTGAATGACTTCTCTACTAGCGTTTGAGAAGATTCATTCATGGTCTTGCTGATGTTTTACCTCCCAGTACTTGACTTGGACCACATTTATCTTCAGATTACCAAAACATTTGCGGCCATTAAATCCATTCAACCAATCACACTAGAACGTTTAGGCAGCCTCTTTCTCTTGCGACGTTCTATTGGATCTCAGTTTGCTGGACACTCAACAGCCAATCGGATTCCAAACTGACAGTGCAATGTATAAAGCCAGCCAATCAGATTCTTAGATTCTCCATTAGGGGGCGGGAAATCAGCTATTTGCAGTTAGATTGCGCCATAAGGCGTGAAAGAAGCTTGCTGCCACCAGGTTATCTAACTTTAGTTTACTATCGAACCCTGGCCTTCAGTATATCAACCGCCTCCCTCTCTGAAATAAATACAGCTTGATTCCTGTATTGCGCAGAGCACTGTCGGCAGCATAAGAGCTGCACACCAGGCCTCCAGTGACTGACTAGCCGCTTCAGTCTTCATAGACGTTCATTACATTACAGGTAGCACGCGAGCTGACGCGCTGAAGAATGAACCATAAAAGTAAGAAACGGATCAAAGAGGCGAGGCGGAGCGCCAGACCCGAGCTGAAGGACTCGAGCGACTGGACCAAACACAATTACTGCGAGAGCTTTGATCTGTCACACCGGACAGTGAAGGTAACGATGTTTACGCCGTAGCCCAGGCGTTACCGGTAAAGCTGGACGCTACACGGTGGCGTCTTGTAGTTTGTTGTGTCTTGTAGTTTGTTGTTGAAGTTACATGCACGTGTGGTCGGGTCGCGGTTCGGTGGCTACGTTCATCAGCGCACGTACGCACTTCCTCGAAAAGACGCAGTTTAAAAGTTCATTGAGCAGTCGAATAGTGATAAACATAGTTTATGTTTAAGATAAACAATTCTTAATATGTCATGTTCAGGTGTAATTTAGAGGTTTCTAAAAAGTACCATGGGTGTATTATATCATGGTTCTGAATCAGGGGTCAACTAGGAGGCCAAGGCAAACTTACAAGGGGCCTAAAAATGGCTCCCAGTTATTTAAAATAAAACAAATGAGCTGGGTTTGCACTGTATGGGGCTAACCAAGTTTTCCAAATTCAAGTGTTTTTTTATATTTTTTTTTATATAAATTAATATAATTTAAAAAGGCACTGGGCTTTTTTTCTCCCTTTTTTAAGAAATAGGAATATCATTTGGCCACACTTTATTTTAAGGTTCAAATTCTTGCTATTAACAAACCATTAACTATGCCTTTTGTCTTAGTAAACTCCAAATGTGCTGTTTATTAATAGTTAGTAAGGTAGTTGTTAAGTTTAGGTGTTGGGTAGGATTAGGATGTAGGATATGGTCATGCAGAATATGTGCTTTATAAGTACTAATAAACAGCCAATATATATAGGCACGCTAATAAGCAACTAGTTTATAGTGAGAATTGGTCCATATACTAAAGTGTTATCCATTTTTTTTAGTTAAGCTGAGCTTTAAAATCTTTTTTTAGTAGAATTGGGAGTTTGACCCTCCACACTAGCACTAGCACTATTTCTATTCTATCTGTTTTTTTTCTTTCTGTTTATATATAAAAAAACAATTGACCCTGTCCCTGCAACACTATCATTGTTATTTTTTATTTTCTATCAACTTGTTTTTTTTATTATTATAAAAAATAACTTGACTCTCTAATACTTGCTCTATAGATTCTATTTCTGTTATATCTACTTTTCTTTTTTAATTATTATTATTAAAACTGTGTACTGCGTTAGACTAACTGGGACTTGTCACAGCACTTATATATTTATATATATTATATGTTTGTTGCTGTTTTGTTAGTTTGATTGCTTCTAAGTTGCTTTGGATAAAAGGCAAAGCATCTGCTAAATGATTAAATGTAAAATGTGTGTGTGAGTATACTTTTATAAAAAGAAACTCTTCCAGTAAGACACAAGTGACTTGAAAATCAAGTAAATTCATTAAGTAAAAAGAATGGAAACTTTGACACGTAAAACTTTTCGAAACCTTAATTGAATTTTTTTTGTTTTAGTTGCTTATTTTTGTCTATAGACCTTCATAGTTCCTGTACATAAATAAAAAATGGAAAAACCAAAGTGCTTTGGAGTTTAAAAAGCAGTTTGAGAGTAACTGCTCTAACACTGTTATTTCTGTTTTGTAGTCTTCTTGACACGGGTTTCATACAATGGTAGTGTAGTAGTTCTTGTAAATGTTGATCTCTAAAATGCACAAAAACACCATTAATTGGTCCGTAACACTTGCGTACTATATTCTAAAGTCAGACAAAAACTGTCCAAAAAAATAAATCAAAAATCAAAATGCCCATCAACACAATGATTGGTGTTGAACAGATGCCATTGACATGAATCCTGCCAGCTGACTTCTCGAGTCTTAATGCCTACTATCGTGCTTTTTGTCCTCTGTGAAGTACAGGAAGTGCTGTGTAATGATCATGTTCCAAAGAAGAAAAAACACACCCATGACAGCAAACCGGTTCAGAGGGATGTGAGGTTCAGCCTCTCTGCTAAAAAGCATTAGTGTGTACGTGTCCTCTCTGAAAACAGTTTAAGGTCCCATCAGCTCTGATAGATGTTGTCAAATGTAATTGAAGCTCATATGCAATTTGAATCATTTCATATGAGCTTATCATGTCTGTGGAGAGCTCAACTGCTGGAAAACCTTCATGGAGAGGCTAAAATAATCTGACCAGCGAGCCGTTTTAGAGACGGTGCACTGTTGCTCTTTTAGTGTCATGGGGTCCTTAGGTTTCTGGAGTTTTTCTAAACCAAACGTGATCTAGATCTGTCTTGGAGACCTAGGACTTTATTGTGCTGTCAGTACATTTAGGCTCAGAAACCCAGAGTCTTCATGCAGCTGTTGTCAAACAACAGTAGTTCATGTGACTCTAAAATGGACAAAAACACCATAAATTAAGTACCACTTATGAACTATGTTCCAAAGTATTGCATAGCTTTGAGAAACTGACCAAATAGTAATATATTAAAAAGCCTATCATCACAGAGATGTTGTTGTTTTATGGTTTCATGGTCAAACGCCATTGACGTCAATCCTGGCAGTTGACTTTTATGATGCATTTGATGGTCTCCTAAATTTTTTGGGTTTTAATCTGACGGTTAAATTCAGGAACGTGCGAGCGAGTTCACTATTATCATCCACCGGCCTTCAACTTTGGTTTCAAGTGCTCAGGTGTTTATGTAGGACTTTCTTTAAAGCTGCTGTGAAATGATGAGTATAAAAAGCTTCACCGAAAATAAAAACGGCTTGCCTGTCTTTGTCCAGGACAACGTGGAGCGAGTGGACACCCAGCGTCTCAGTCCAGAGGAGTTCATTCAGCGTTTTGAGAAACCGTATAAGCCCGTCGTTCTGCTGAGCTGCCAGGACTCGTGGCCAGCCCGAGACAAGTGGACCTTGGAGCGACTCAAGCGCAAATACCGCAACCAGAAGTTCAAGTGCGGCGAGGACAACGATGGCTACTCTGTCAAGATGAAAATGAAGTACTACGTGGAGTATTTGGAGTCGACCCGTGACGACAGCCCCCTCTACATCTTCGATAGCGGTTTCGGTGAACATGCTAAGCGGGGCAAGCTTATGGAGGACTACCAGGTGCCAGTTTTCTTTAGGGATGACCTCTTTCAGTTTGCAGGGGAGAAGCGCCGTCCCCCGTACAGGTAATGTATTCTTTCTTTCCATCGCTTCTCAGTTTCAGCCTTGCTCATATAATAAAATAGATGCTAAACAAGCTGCTGACGGCGCGTACCATGGCCACAGATTGAGTTCACTTTAGTGTCCCATTACTTTCAGAAGCATTAGAGGTACAAACCCATGTTTATTTTCCTTTTGTAGTGAAAATCAAACTATTACCAATCATAATATTACGGTATGAATATGATGAATTTATAGTATAATATTTATATCAGTTATGACTTGAAATTAGTTATGAAAAATGGCTAATATAATTAGCTCAACTTTATATTTGTTGAAAAGAAACTAGATTATTTATTGAAAAAGGAAAAAAATATATGTAATATTAGTTATTACTTTAAATTAGTTATGAGAAATAGAAAAATATAGTTTTTGATAATGACATTTGTTGAAAATAAACTACATTATTTATTGAAAAGGGGAAAAAACAATATGTAGTATAACAATGTAATAAAATTTATTGAAAAGTATAATGTATTTTTTTAAAAGCATAAAAAAATCCAAAGGAGAGAAATATGATAAAACAAATTACCCCCAAAATAGGATATTCACTATAATATAATGTAATATAATCATAGGCCTACATTTGATTGATTCCCCCAAAGAGGACATTCAATATAATATAACCTTTTTTATTATTATTAATAAAATAAAAAAAATATTATTTTTTTTTTGTAGTTAATGTTTTATGATTTTATAATGATTCTAATGTTTTTATAAGAGTTTCTGACACTAACTGTACCCTACTTGTGGAAAGTAGCAGTTTATGTATGTTAAGTCTATTAAGGCAATTTTCGTCCTGTTCATGTAGGTGGTTTGTGATGGGTCCTGCCCGCTCTGGGACGGGCATCCACATTGACCCGCTCGGGACGAGTGCGTGGAACTCCCTGGTGCAGGGACACAAACGCTGGTGCCTGTTCCCCACCCACACGCCCCGGGAGCTCATCAAGGTGACGCGAGAGGACGGGGGAAACCAGCAGGACGAGGCCATCACCTGGTTCAGCGTCATCTATCCCCGCACACAGCAGCCCACCTGGCCAGCCGAGTTCAGACCGCTGGAGATCCTTCAGCACCCCGGAGAGACCGTGTTTGTGCCCGGTCAGTTACTGCACTCCGCTGACTTACTTTACATTGACAAGGCTCTATATTTTGGAACTTTCAGAAAGATTAAAGATCATCTGGCATTGATCCTTTATTTCTATACTTGTGAAAATGTGTATGCAACCACAGCACATGTGGAATCCCACAATGCAGTAGACTGATTTGACTTTGTGTCACAACGTCTGAAGTCATAAATAGGAACGGTGTTATTCCATTCAACAATCTTCATTCCGTACAACACTTACACGCCCTTTCATGTCTGTTTTGTTGGACTAGTTACAAAATGTTTTACTGACAGGTCAGTCGTGTTCCACTATTTTGTGCTGAAGTGGATTATCAGTTATAATATTTATCCTGTATATAATTATAGTAATAATAATATGTTGAGTGTATTATGAGTGCCGAGTAATGCCTCTACATAACTTTAAACCACATGGCATTCAAGCTTCATACCACATGGTGTGTTTATGAGACTGGAAAGGAATCCATGGCGCTCGTTCAGGCTTTGTCTGTCTTGTTTATTGACTTTAAATAGAGGTCGGCATTACAAACAAACCACCTGAGTGCAATTTAGCTGCTCAGTTCAGTGAAAAAACGAAAGTATTAGTATGAAAGCGGGTGAAGTGTAGAAGCCTTCTACTCATAAGACCTATACTCATAACAAAAGATAGGTGAACATACAAAACAAAAGCACATTTAGGCCAGTCACACCCATAATCCCATCTGAAGAAAACCATCTGACAGATACAGACTTGGCTATTGTTCACAGTAATGTTTTTGAGGAACATCTGAAGTATTTGATCATAAATATTCTAATGCTTTTGTTAATTATATCCAAGCAGCGGTAGAGATGCAAAATGATAATAATGCAGTTCAAATCCACAATATTGTCAAAATAATATATTCTTGTGCAACAAATCAAAAGCAGCCGTGATTGTGATTGAGGTTGAAACCTGTGTTTTGTGTAGGTGGATGGTGGCATGTCGTGCTCAATCTGGACACGGCTATCGCTGTGACCCAGAACTTTTCCAGCACTACTAACTTCCCCATCGTGTGGCACAAGACTGTGCGAGGTCGCCCCAAACTCTCCAGAAAGTGGTACCGGTAAGACCCGGCTCTGTACACTGATTTCTTCCTTCACTTAAGCTACTACTTATTAAAGATGGTTATATTTTAGCTGCCTTGTTCATTTGTTCCACAACAAACATTTTTATCCCTAACAAAGTTTATCAAAAGCTAGTGTATTTTAAGAAGAAATGAGACGTGAAGTTACAAAAGTGTTGTGCGTCATGTCCAATCAAGCTGTAAGAGGGGAAATATGTGGAAATGTGTATTTCGAGAAATGGTATTTGTTGTGATTATTGAAATGGGTTTGTGATGAAGTTTCTCATGTGTCTCAGGATCCTGAAACAGGAGAGGCCTGATATTGCTGCTCTGGCAGATAAAGTGGACCTGCAGGAATCAACAGGCATCGCCTCGGACAGCTCCAGTGACTCGTCCTCCTCTTCCTCCTCCAGCTCCTCCGACTCGGATTCAGAGGTACAGCTTGTTCCTGCAGAGCCCTTCACACACATTCATACACTAGAGTCCTGACACGAGCTGCAGATTCACCTGCTCACTGACTGACCCACCATGTGACCAAGGTCAACATGTAACTAGCTCTAGACAACAGAGATCAAATGTGTTTTCTTTTTAAATAGCTGTTGATAATTGAATTGATTTAAGCGTTTTCTTTTCAACACTCTCGTTCACTAAACATGTGAACCGTTGGTGAAAACATGGGCTGTACAGTTAACGCAAGCTAGAGGGTGCAATGAATTCACATTGAACAGTACAGTGTATTATGCATGGTTACTATTAGATTTAAATTAATATTCAAATGTCAGAAATGATTCACAATCCTCAAAGAGGATCTGTCTGTCTGTCTAAATGCACACACATATATATTTATAGTAATAAATAAATGCATATTAAACCGCCTGAATGTAAACAGGAGTCATTCAAGTTCATTATTTTTTTGATAGTTTGATTCTTCAAGAACTCGTTAAAAGCTGTTTTCAGCATTGATAATAATTAAAATGTTTCTTGATCTGCAAATCAGCATATTAGACTGATTTATGAAGGATCATGTGACATTGAAGACTGGAGTTATGAAAAATTCAGCTTTGCATCACAGGAATACATTACATTTTAAAAAGTATTCAAATAGAAAACAGCTTTTTAAATTGTAATTAATTCACAATAATGCAGTTTATCAAATAATGCAGCCTTGGTGAGTATAAAAGCTTATTATGAATATTCCCAATCCCTTTCTCTCCTGCAGTAATATGCATCTAATGTTTATTTTTCTACAATCAATTCACCCCAAATCAGAGGAACCTTCATTTCAATCAAAACGAGCCTTTCAAAATTCACATAAATTAGTTTAATTCGATAAATAACACGGATTGTGAATCTAGTTCAAACTAGCCAAGGTATGTTTTTGAGGGTAGAGTATTTGAGGATATTTTGATGTGTACATGAGATGCTTACACTCTCACATTTGTCCTTTTCCCTGAAGGCTGACTCGGGCTCTGAGTGTGACGTCATGACCCATCGCAGAAAGAAGAGGAGAACCTGTGGCGTGATGGGGAACGGTGACATCACAAGCCAGGACGACTGCGCGAGCAAAGAGCGCAGTTCATCTCGGTGACGTCCCGCTCGACAACAGAGGGGCTGCTGCCGTAATCGTCTCCTAAACCATGAAGCGTCGCGCTCTCTCTGTCTGTCGCCCTCAGGAGACTCCTGGCCATTAGATAAGAGGTTGCTGCTGCGTCACGTCTGGGCACATGATAACAAACTCAGCCCTAGTGCGCTTTTAGAGATAAACACGAACAACATATCCAAATATGTGCTTGCTGGAGGAGCGTTGCATGAATGAGTGTGTGAAGAGAAGGGAAACCCTTCTTGTGATGCCTTTGATGTCAGGCTCTGGACAGGAAGCTCGACGTCTCCGCCTGTCCCAGTGCCAACGCCGTTAATCTGCCTTTGATTCAGAAGCGATGCCGTTTTTATATTTCACAGGGCTTATTATGTGCAGATTGGTGAGAGATGAATCATGACCCATCTGTGGTAATATGGTTGACCTGATGTGTAACGCTGCATTTAGCTCTTTGATTCTAGAAATTAATAATTTTATGACTGATTCTACTTTATTCTTGAGCTGCTCTTAAACATGGGTTTCTTGTCTTTTGGTTAAACTAGCCCATATTACTTCAAACTGTTAAACAGCAGTGATTTGTGGTCTCTTGTCTCACTCTTCTAGATACAAAGTTTTGATTTAAAATGTCTCAAACTTTCAGTTTGAAGCCCTTTATGGAGCGCCACATGACATGTGATTGATATGTATATGAGTTCAAACTTAGTTTAACAATTTTCAAAAATCATGGTTTTTTTAATTGTGCATTCCAATTAATCTCCATCAAACTGCAGTTGGGTTATTTTGATTAGGTAAAAAATACCTAAAAATACAGCTAACTAACACAATAAAACGCAATAAAAACAAGATGGCGTAATAAAAAAAACATGATTTTTGGAAGTTATCGGTTTGTGCAAATAAACTCTTCATGTATATCTATCGTTTGCACGAATTAAGAATTTGCTCCGACAACCTATTAGTTCCCTCATTTTAGTAAATTGTGGCTGACGTCGTACTAATTTGTTCCCTTGTTTCAATTTTGAACAAAGAAAATTGGCATCAATTTACTAAAACTAGGGAAAGAATTCTAAATTTGTGCAAACGGTAAATATTTTGTCGGTATCTCATGTGCTAAGCGTTGTATTATCTAAATAACATTGTAGTGAAGGCAAAAGTTTGAACGCAACTTTCTTCAGTTGGAGCTACTGTGAATGCGCAAAATGTCCGGACCGTTTTGAACTCGACTTTCTCTCTTTCGTCTAGCAGGGAATTCAATCGTTAATTTAGCTCAACTAACTGAAATACGAGGTGTTTTTCTTTTATAACCCTTCTGCGTAAGTGAAACACTAGGAGGCGCTTATTTATTATACCGTGCGCTATGAGCCACGCAAAAGAGGGGGAAAGCTAGCAATCATAATTCATGAAAATCCACCTTTCCTGTTAAAAATGGAATCCGTGATTAGCCTATAATGTCTTAAAATGTTTTTGGTATGTGTTCAATTCCTATTTAACGGAAGGATATAGCGTAACTCCAAAAATGTCCCCTTGTCATGACCTAAATGTTTCAGGGCTACTGTACTCTTGTGATGGTGCGAGGCGATTAATGATCGAAGTGAGTGTTGTTGAGGGGTTTGTGTCGCTGCTTTCTTTGTTTGTACGAGTCGAGGAGAAAGAAGTGGTTAAAAAGTGCCTATTTTTACCTGATGTTGCTCATATCATTTCTCCGAGCTGTGGTTTTGAAGTGCATATGTTAGTTTTAATGAATGGCCCGTGCTCTTAGCTCATCCTCCCACTCTTGTTCTCCAGATCTTCAGTGTTTTCTCGGTTATGTTCTTACTTCAGCTCCTCATGTTCACCACTGGCTCGGTCATGTGACACTTGTTGATCAAAAACTTAATGATTATTGTTTAATAAAGGTGTCTATGTATTTATCTTGGTGTTATCAGTGTTTTTGTCCAGATATTGCGTGGTGTCCTCTGGGCATATTTAATCGTTCAGGGTGTGACTGTACATTCACACCACCATGGCTGATTTTTATTGACCATTGCATGCCATATTTCCTCTTTATGCGTCAGTGTGGTTATGACCAGATCAATTCAAAGCGGTCACTCACCAAATACCAGCAGGATATCACTTATCCCAGATAATTATAGGTAAAATACTTTTTTTTTTAATCCAAAAAAATCTTGATTTGTTTTAGGTTCCTTGTGTATTTGTAGTAACTTGAACTCAACTTATTAAATGATGCAGCTTTACTTTCACAGTTTTAAAACGTGTAAACTACGCCTTTGTTTAAAGAGCAATGGCGTTTATTGGGAATGAATATCTGTTTATAAGAAAACACGTTTTTAAGTCATGCATCAGAAGGTTGAAGTTCGTTTTCAGAGAGAATGTGAAATATATTGCGATCTAATATAGGCAATAAGCAGCGATATCCATTACACTGCATCAACATTATAAGGACAATTTACTCTACGCAGTCTGGTAAAATTCTATATATTTCTGAAAGATAAACTAGTATAAGTTCAGTAATGTAGATTATCCATCACAATAAAATATGTTCATTTTCAAAACATACGAGGAAGAAAGAAAGAAAGCAAGGTCTTTAGCTCCTGCCAGTGTTGCTCTTTAATAAGGTGGGCTGTCCTGTAGAGAGTGACGCTGCTTTGAGAGTCATTGGTTGTGTCTCAAATCCTAATAACCTGCCTAACTAGCATTTATGAGTATCAGCCAGAAGCAGCATTTTTGGAATCCTTACTAGTTGCGTTTGGAATGCAAGTTCTATGCCCGTTTATTGTATTGGACCTATTATTCGTGCACTTGAGCTATCATAATTCAGCTGTCTTGTTTAGCTTATTAAACAATATAATTTTGTTGAAATGGCATGACTAGTTACCGATACATTTGATTTATTTAAAGCGTTCAGAACGTTCGTCGTTTGGAGCTCAGAGACGCGTCCTAGTGCGCAACCCTGAACTGCTGTCTATGTAGGCAGCTGACTAGGATTTAAGACAAAGCCATTTGAGAAAGCGTCTCTGGCACATGGGCTTTATGAGATCTCTCGCTCATACGCGTTCTAACGGGACGAGCTGAGGCCGTCACTAATCCGCTCTTACATGCCACAATAACCAGCGAACTTCCAAACCTACACCTCCATCTCAATAACAGCGACAACAGCAGGCAACCATGACTCTAGACGCGCCCGTTATTTTGTGCGCGCTTTTCTTTACGATTATTGCCATTATACTTGCATCGGTTTTCCTGGCGAAGAAACCTGCGCCGAAGAAAGAACAGAAACAGAAAGAGCACGAGGAGAGATCCGAGCGGGTTACTGAGTATCACCAGCCCATAGTGGAGCAACCAGCTCCAGCTCCAGTACCGAAGGAGGTGATTATTGAAAAGAAAAGAGCAGAACCCGTTCCTGTCGCTCCTGTCGTAGAAGCTGAAGTCATCCCCGTGCAACACACACCTGTACAGGTAAGATGCGTCCTGGCCATTCAATGCACCTTACGTTTCTTCGACACTACTTTGGTTTAAGTGCGCATCACTCGTGAGTCGGACTGGCGTCCTTGGCCTCGCGGCATGAGATGAGGGCAGTGTTTGTAAATCGGTCTGTCAAGTTTCAAAACAGTTCAGCTTTTTAAAATGTGTCTCCAATCCAGATCCGCTCAGTTCCGTTTTATTGCGCGTGTTTTCGACGCACGGACACGTAGGCTATTGCGTAAACTTTTTTCATTAAGAGTCGTTCCACTTTTTTTATTTATTTATTTATTTCAATTGTTGATGTCAAATTGGTGTCCCTGCTGAAACATAATAGACACTATACACAATTTGTAATGGTTTTATTGGTTCTGGTGGGAATTGTGTTGGTTGTAATGGAAACTGTAATACCCTTTGGGTTTTTACTGGTAATTGGTCGCCTTCTATTGGTGGCTTGATATGTCCCAAAACACACTACCAAATTGTATTTGGTTTTTGAATGGTTTTACTGGTTAAACTTTGTTTGTTATGGTATTTGTAGAGGAAACCATTAAAAGTTCTGTGATAGTTTCTTGTTTTGTTTTTTTCAGTGGGTGTCTCCTGAATAAAACACATCGTGCCATAACCATTGTATGTTTTAAAAGAGCAGATATAAATTGTGCTATTTATTTGCAGTTTTTGTAAGCACAATTGGGGCAGCCTGTATAATTGGTTTAAGGATGAAGTGGCAGCACTTGAACGCTGGCCGGGGTTTATCAAGGGTTGACAGATTGCCAAACACTTTACAGCAATGTAAGAGAGTCAAGATTTCTCAAGAGTTTTCATTATTGTTATGAGTTTGTATGTTTTACTTTTCAGTTTGTTTATGGCCTAATTGTCATTGATGATGACTGTAATGCAATAGCCTAATGCAAATTGTCCTGTTAACATGAGCACAGTGCTTCACAATTCTTGTCCCGTGGCCATAAACTCTAGAATAGAGTTCAGAAACAGCTGATAAACAAAGTAATCACTTAACATATAGCCATGTGTTACTTTAACATTCATTCAATGTAGAAACATGGTTGCTCCAGTGAAGGAGATCATTTACTAGTATATAATTTCAATCCAAAACGCTACACAACTGAAGATCTTTTCAAAGCATCTTGGTGTAGTGTAGGACTGCAGAATGTTTCTTTGCTCAGCCTCTTTTAAACCTCATCCTGGTGAGAGTTCAGCAGGGTTTTGACCTTTCATATGAGAACGCGCTTGGTCTTGTCTTAGAATTGTGCTCACCACAGCAAAACGCTTTGGACGTGACACTCCAGGGTCCTTCTATATATGGCTTCAAACGTATATCCACTATATTTAAAGGTGTATATTGTATAACATGTTGCTGTAGAGCGCTCAAGATGTCTTGAGCACAGTGTGTGTGTGTGTGTGACACTAGTGAGCATATGGTCTTAAGTGAATACTCCGGAGGTGCTAAAATGAGCTTCAGAGCTCCAGTCTTACAAAACTGACATAACACACCATTATTTCTCTCTCTCCCTGGTGGACTACTTGACGATCTTCAATGCATGTTTAGTTTAATCCAATAACCAATTTTACAAGATCACTTTCTGATTAAAGTCCATATTCTGGCTATGGCTTTATTTTTGCTCTTCAAGTGTTTACATAAACCACAGATACTGGAATATTCTTGTATACATGCCCTCCTTGCGGCGATAATGTATTTTATCAGAAGCTTGACTTTTTCCCCACTTTTCATCTTCTAGTATCGCCCTCAGAATTCTGAGTATGGGTCACCATACTTGGCCACACTTCACTTCAACTACCTTTGTTTAGCCATGCGCATGTCTAAATTAAAGTTTTTGTATGGATATTGTAAATAATAAGGTGTTTAAACGACCCATAATTCTGGCATATGACAGAATTTTAAAAACTGTAACACTTACTTTATCTGGTTTTGACTCGTTTATATATTTACACAACATAACCAGAATACGACCAATATATCGGTATATTCTTGTTTCAGAAAGTTCTTATTTTTTGACTGGTTCCATTTAGATTCTGGAACCAATTAGTTTCACTTTAGTTTATGTAAAAAATAATAATAATACCTACTACTACTATGATTATTAATTATCTATTTACTTATTTCATAATATAGAACTTGTTCTGTATATCAATTCTCTAGCCTTTTCCAACTCGTATAACATATGAAATAAGGTTTTCATATTTGACCACACTGGCAACACGGTGTGTATTTAGGCTTTTTTCTGAGCTTTATTCTCTTTGTTCAGAGAGTAAAGGCTGAAGAAGAGATAGATGTTGAGACAAAGGAAGAGTCTGCTGCGGTCGCGCCTGTAATCGAGGAAATTGGTGTTGTAGAGGAGCAGCCTGCAGTTGAACCCGAGGTCATCCCCGTGCAAGAAACACCTGTCCAGGTAAGATGCGTGATATGATGTACTTATTTCACAGCGTGTAAAGGTGCAATTTATATGGCGGGGTTCTATTTCTGTTATAATTACATTAGGATGTTCTGTTATGTTTTCAGTTATTTTTATTATTTGTATATTTTTATGATTATTTAATGAGGGTTTTATTTGAATGGCTCTGTGTTTTGTCTTTGTGTATGATCATGTAAACTATCTATATTAGATTACTGGTCATTTTTATGGACAGCCCACTTGATTCATCATGTGGCTTTCATTTGTACCACCTGTATTACTGCAGTTATAAGTTGCTGGTTCAAGATTGGTATGTTAACATTGTATAAATTGATGGTGATGGCACCAGTATGACATCTTTTGAACGTAATGTGTGTACATGAATTTGTCTTAGTCTCTTTGTACAGTTTGACACAAACTGAATCTTGTTCTGCTCAAGGCACTTGTTTTCTCTTTCTGTGATTGATTTCTCTCTTTATTTGGAACATAGATGTAAACCATAACAAACTGTGACTCGCTGTCCTGTGAAATGTGTTTTCACTGGAAATGACATTGATGACCTACAACCATTCTTTCCTCCTTATTCTTCTTGTTGTTTTTCACTGCAAATCAGTGTACCGACAACCTGGAGCGCGAGCTTCTTCTTTTAATTTGGAGGAATTCCAGTCTTGAGCCAGAATTCCACTCACGCGTGATCTTATGTCATTCCCTGTATCACGTCTCCTTCTGTCAACGAGACCGAGTTGTCTGGATTCTTCGTAGTGAAATAGTGTGTAATGTGTGACGACCCTCTCAGTCACCCGTCTGGCATGTAATGTGCCAACCTTAGCAACTTTGGCAACAGCGATCTGACAGCTTTGAAATCCTAATACCTGGCTTAAGACAGCACCAGCTTGCCTTTAATGCACTTTTAAAAATAAAGGTTCTTTATAAACATCTATGGTTCCATTAAGAACCTTTAACATCCATAGAACCTTTCCATTCTACCAAAGGTTCTTTATAGTGGAAGAACGTTCTTTAGATTGTTCAAATGGTCTTCACACTAAGAAAAACATGTTTCTTTTAAGAATTGTTCTCTGTTCCTCTATGGTGTGGCTACAAAACCCCCTTTTAAGAGAACCTGTTTTTAAGAGCATAATTGATAGCTGTGAAGTTCCACACACAAGAAGTATCAGAACTGGCGTCACTCCTTCTGCTCCCGTCCTGTCCATTCTGTACTGCAGGAGATCCTCTGCTATCCATTACACAGTGTTATGTAATATTGCTTTTTCTGCCTCCTCTAGCCTGACTAAATAACCATGAGAGTGATAAAATTACGGATGGAGCAGGCCGAATTTCAGACTAACTGCTTGAAATCTGGTCTGCATTGCAGCTCATTCTGGCCAAGAACTGCCCACCAAAGATGACAAGGGGCTGTTTGTTTAGAAGCAAACAATCACGGTTCTTTTTATACTTTTAGGGGCAGAATAGTAGACCAGCATGGGGGAAAAAATCAATTCTGATAATGGTAAGGCAGTCACAGTGAATGATTTACTTCCACTGCAGAGCATGTTTATCAGTGAATGTCTTCATGCAGAAGCATGGAATATATTCATGATATATTACTCATTTATTGAGGCTATAAAGCATATTTACATAACCTGGTTCTTGGTTCCTGCTGAGTTTTATTTTCAGCTCTAATCAAACACACCAGGCCATAAATTTCAAATGAACCCCAAGAGCTTGACGGAGACCCAATTTGCATACTTTTACTGACCACTATAAGTACATGATGTAAAGTAAGTACTTTGAAATGGATGAGCACCACTGAGACTGGATGTACTAATCTTTAAAGCACTACTGATTATGCACAGATAGGGACCAAGGCTTTAGATTAGCTGGTTAAGGTGTGTTTGGTTAGAGGTGAAACTGAACTCTGCAGGAAGGAAGATCTCAAGGGGCAAGGTTGAGACTTGTGTTGATTGGTTTCTAGGGAAGAAATAAACTCGTGGACTGTGTTTGTTACTCATGGGGCAGTTCTTCAATAGATGTGTGACTTTGAAGAGGGCTAGAAGATGGATCATCTCCAGCAGAACTTGCCCTGCCTCTTGCCTGGATGTAATCATTTTCTAATGTTAAAGTAAACTGTCAAAAATATATTTAATGCATAATTCTGAAACACAAACCTTTAACATCCATTAATAATTTGACAATGTAATATTTTTTAGAAAACTTCTGTTAATGCCAATTGAGAAAAAGTCTACTTAATCGTATTGAATGCACACTTATAATGCATTTCAAATCTTAAGTGTATTAAAAGCTGTACTTGCAGCCAATATTAATGAAATAAAAGCCCACTTAAGTGTACTTAAGAGATACACTTTCATGACTGTTTCTGAAACCATTTAAATCTACTTAATGTCAGATTAACTGTTCTACTTTAGAGTATATCATTGTTTTAATATTTTTATCATGCTTAAAAAAGTGCACTTATTTTGATGTGTTGACTAACATACTAGAGCACATGCAAAGTACCTAACTGTATATTACATTTAACTGTAATGTATGATTGTGTAATTATGACATACTTTCAATAGAAATGACAGTAAAGTGTATTTTACTTTACCATAAATGTGTGTCAGTACATTCAGCAGCAACTTTAAATGAACAGAAGTTATGAAATAAATTGAGTTGCATATAATATAAATGTAAACTCTATTTTCATTTGATACCAAACTGCAAATGTCCAAGAACATTGCATTTGTTCACATTTAAGTATATTATTTTGGAGTAGGGTGAATTCGGGTAAATTGGGAAACTTTTTTTGCCATTGGGAAAAATGTCCCAATCTATATTTTTTCCCATAATAAGTACTATTTTTGTTTTATTAAAAAGTGTGCTAAAGTGTATTTCTTTTCGCAAAAGGCACCATATTTACATCATATTATATATATATGTGTGCGTGCGTGCGCAATATCATCAATTTTGGATAAACTCCCCTTTAACCAACATGTAAAAACACAGCAAACTGTTTTTGGTCACTCTTAATGTCGGCCAGACAGTGTTTTCCTGTCTAAAGAGTACATTTTTGTACACAATAACCTGTAAATTGTACCAGACTTTGATGATAGTCAAAAGTCTGTTTCTCATTTAATCGTTTCTCTTGTTTTACTTGGACATTTGTCACGTTTGGAAGTAAAATTGGTTGAGAATGCCATTTAATATTGACTTTTAACTCCGCAACCCCTGTGCTCCCCCATGATATTTGGCTCTGTGACCTTTTAGACATGTTGACCTGGCATGATTCCTTCTTTCAGACCTCCCTCGGTCTCCCTCAAGACATGAGTTAATATCTAGAAAGAAGGGCTCGAATTTCACCATTCTTTGCGCTGAGCCTTATGGATTGACTGCAGGTTTAGAGAGTGTTAAGAAATTAGTTCCTATGTTGGTTCCTTCAAGACTCAACAAGTATATTGTTGATATGCTCTCTTTGCCTCCTAATCAGATATCTTTGTTATGCTTTTGGGTGGTAATCCAATGCCACAAAGTGTACAGTGTGTTCTAGTATATTTTTTTAAGCATCTGGACCAGTTAATGGAATTTAAAAAAAGGAATTTGTCCAAAATGACAATTACATTGAATACAACGGAACAGTATGCAAAGTGAAGCGTAGCCTATGACCTAAATCACACTTGCTTTAGGGGATGGTTAATTACGTCCATTTTTTGGGTTTATCTTTCCTCCCAGTTCCTGTTCTGTCTTTTTTTCCCACAATTGCAACTCTCAGCTCCTCAAGTTTCCTTACATGGCAATGTGTATTCAGAGGGAAAACCTCAAAGAGGAAAGCTGTACCAATCTGCTCTGAGGTGCCGCCAACACGAATTCAACACCAGCAAAAACAATGTCCTCCAACGCAATGCTTGTCTTTTATTTTGGCTGGAACATAACATGTGAATGAGTGGCTGACCTGCAGGCTTAACTTAAAACCGAAGACGTCAGCGTTGAATATATGTGGACCATGAGCATCTGAAACAGGGCGAGCGCTCAAGAACATTCCTCAGCACTGTTTCTGTCTCCACGCCAGTCAGGCTCCTAACAGCAGTGTGCTGTGGAATCTGTCCGTCTGCCTGCTGATTGGTCAGGCTTTCCTCTGACTTTGCTGGTTTGGAATTTCGGACTGTTACTGTTAACTTCCTTTTTCAGTGATCTGTGCAAACATGGGCATAATTGATTTCCTCTATGTGCGAGTTTAACTGAAATTAGTATCCTAAGACTGTGACCGGTTGTATTGGGATGTTAATGTTTTTATATCCTCAATGAACTGTATACATGAACATTTGCTTGAAGAATTCTGGAAATATAAAGGCAATTGTTAAGGTTTTAAGGTTTATTAGTACAGTTTTGTTTGAGGGGTACAGTCTAGAGTAGGTGTTGAGTGTTATATTTGGCTCTATTCACATTTAATGTTCATATGAAATGTGCAGCTAAGTTTCCATATAACTTAAGATCTAAAGCTAAAAATGGTAAATTCCAGTTAAAAATTTGTACCAAATCAATGAGCTGCCTTCCTTAGAACGCATCATAGTCATGCTTTCATCATGTTCCAGAAGAACCGCAATATAATGAACGTCATGTATCGTTTGCAGGGAGTACAATCCCATGATGCATTACGATGAGTTCAGTAAAAAAAAAGAAAGAATCCAAGAAGAAATGCTGATTGTAAATGCACTATTTTTCATTACAAAGAGAACCAAAGTGATGGTTGATGCAAAACTTTTGGAAACACTGAATCAATGCGACAACTGAATCGCAAAATGATTCCATTTCGAAGCACTTAAAATATCACACACTGGCCAAAACTGTGTAAATACAATATAAACTCAACCCAAACATGAGTAAAGACACATTTTACAAACCAGTAGTTAGGGTAGAAAAGCTCTTCTAAACTTTGAATCAATTGAACCAGCGGCTTCACGAAATGATTCACTGTTTTGAACACCCCAAACACCTTAAACCACTCAAGACGGTGTAAATGCAATATGAACTCGGCCCGAGCATGAGTAAAACCACCTTTTACTAACCAATTACAAATCTGTTCATGAAAGCATAATCTAAACATCATTACATACCAATAAATGTAAGGGTAGAAACGACTGACTTTCACTCCTATTTTACAACGCATGAAGGTTTATTAAAATTAATTAACTGAACCTACATTATAAAACTGACCCAGTTAAAACCATGTGTTAAACTCTGGTTCATGAGGTTACCAGATCACCATTCTCTAGCCAGTTATTTACTCTCATGTATACGCACAGAATGGACGTGTTAGTTGTCTCTAGTCTTTGCGGTGTGTTCAAGTGCAAGTTTTTGGCCCAGACGCAGGCAATGCGAGGCAACAACACGGTCTGCTTTTGTCGCCGCTTGTTCTTTGATGTTGGTTTGGTGTGTCAGCCTTTGGAAGGCAGTAGTCATTAAGGTTTAGAAAGACATCTACAGTCACAAGCCTTTTCAGTCACGAGTTCTGATGTCTCTTAACTAAACAATAGTGCAGTATGCTAGTTATGCTAGCAGGCAGACACTGGTTGTACATGACTACTATGGCCTTATGACACAATGGCCTTTTTGTAAGAATTCAAAGCTGAGCTGAAGGGTTTGTGGTGAATTCATTCAGTGTAAAAGCTTTCCGTAAACGAGTGAAACAATGAGAGCTTATTCCATTCAAGATGCTTTGGCCCACTGCCTCAAATAAGATGTTAAACCATTCAAAATGATTATTATACTTCATTATTATTTTCTAGCTGGAAATATGGAAATAATGAAGTGAGGAATATGTAAGCTAAATAAGATCTTTATATGAATAACTGATATTTACAGGGAAATTGTATTTTTTTTTTTAAAGCGTCCTGCACATCAAATGAAATAAGGCACAATTTATGTTTCTATGTCTGTCAGAACTATGCATTTAATATATTTTTGACAGTTTACTTTAACAGTTCATTATATATATGTGACTCCAGTGACAAGTAAAAAGCATAAAGCCTCTGTAAATCCTCTGAGGATTTGTTTGTCTTGGGTGATCTGTCAAATTTAGTGTCACATGTATTCTCACTCTGACCTCCATATGTGGTGGCATCAAATATAGATTCCCCATGATCCACTGAGAGAGGATCTGAGATGACAGTTGAGCCTGAGATGGCATCGTATGCCATCTGACATCCTCACAGGTTTTTCACACTTTTTAAGGGCATCAGGGGCTAATGGACTGTTGGCCGTCATCACCGTGATGAAGAATCTGTCACAAGCTGCCCTAATTCCCTCACCGCCTTTGTGTTTCTGTCTGGGGACAGAGAGCTGCGTGAAATTAGGTGACTTTTTTGGATTCAAAAATGTTGATTTCATGTAGTCAAATAGATATTTCTAGCTTTAAATGTGTTATAAAACAGCACAACTTTGAAACCGAATTGTTATCTATAGTGTCAAAATTTAGCTCCTAAATTACAACCTAAGAATTGAAGAATTGTTTTTATTTGTCACATACACAATTATACAGAGTATAACCAGCAGTGAAATGTGTTCTCTGCATTTAACCCATCCAAGTGCACACACACCTGGAGCAGTGTCGGCGCCCGGGGAGCAGTTGGGGGTTCGGTGCCTTGCTCAAGGGTCTCACCTCAGCCGTGGACAATTCCTGCCGGAGCCTAGATTCGAACCCATAACCTCTGGTTCAAAGTCCAACGCTCTATCCATTAGAGCCACGACTGAAAAAAATAGCAAAAGGTTTTTTTTTTTTTTTTTTTGCAATATACACTATATTGAGAAGTATTGTCAATACTGTTTGCCAACTGTAACTGGTATTGGAAAGTGAAAGCGTTTCAGAACCGCAGCAGCTCAGTCCAAACTAGAAGACCAGGTAAAGCAGTGGTCTCCAACTCAATTCCTGGAGGGCCACAGCTCTGCAGAGTTTAGCGCCAACCAGCCTCAAATCATCACCTGCTTGGAAGCTTCTAGTGATCCTGAAGAACTTGATTAGTTTAATCAGGTGTCTTTGATTAGGGTTGTCGCAAAACTGTGCAGAGCTGTGGCCCTCCAGGAATTGAGTTTGAGACTAATGTAAAGTTACAGAGCAAGGTCACGAGTGCTAAGGTGCATGGTGCATAAACGTCACCAACACACTGCTGATTCCATAGCTGAAGAGTTACAAACTTCCACTGGCATTAACTGTGCAGCAAGAGCATCATGGAATGGGTTTCTATGGCTGAGCAGCTGCTTACAAGCCTCAAATCACCAAGTGTCATGCCATCCATCGGATAGAGTGATGTAAAGTAGGGCTGCACAGTTAATCAAAATTAAATCACAATCACGATTAGGCAAAAGATGCGATTGCCATGCGTATCTTTCAATGAAGCACAGTTCTGTGATCAGTAGTAAGTCTCAATCTGAAGAATGGAACTCCAAATATGCCCCAAAGAAGAAAGGTAATGCACATCGTTCCAGGAAACAGAAGATGGAACGGCTTTCATTGATTCAACGGGACTAATAAAAGCAGGACTACAACAATATGTGATTTATCTAAGTTCTTCTTATTGTAAATGCATTGCTAAGTGAGTTTGGAATAAAAACATGTTATTAAATGTGGTATTTTGTGGGACAAGAGGTTCATAAATGCTTCTCATGTTTGGAAAGATGTTTGATGCATGTTGATTTTTCAAGTGCATGTTCTAAACGACTCAATCTCGCAGGGTAAAGGCTTGGTGTACAGAAGGGTTCAGATGGAACAGCATTTACTATCCAGAGCCGTAGTTTGTTGACAAGCTACGCAAACTGCTTTCATTAATCCTCGAACGATTTCATAATCACGTCATTCTGAACACGGTTTTGCGTAGCTTGTCTGTGAGCTACTGCTTCATTGTTAGTTTCCTGCCGAGATTTACTACTGATCACAGAACTGTGCTTCACTAAAAGACACGCATGACAATCGCATTTGATTAATCGTGCAGCCCTAATGTAAAGCAACTCGCCTCTGGACTCTGTAGCATTGGAAACCTGTTGTGTGATGAATCACACTTCTCTGTTTGTCAGTCTGTTGGGTGAGTCTGGAGAACATTATCTGCCTGGCTGCATTGTGCTAACTGTAGAGATTATGGAGAAAGTACTGGCTCAACTACAGTCTTTCTTGTCAGATAACTCTATTAATGAAGTCTTTCAACCAGGTTTTAAAGTTCTACATAGCATTGAATCTGCCCTGTTAAGAGTCTTAAATTACATATTTCTCACTACAGATTCAAGGAAACCCATGGCTCTTGTCCTCTTAGACTTAAGCGCAGCATTTGACTTAGTCGTCCACAACATTCTTCTGTCGTTCCTGGAGTCCTGTGTAGGACTTCGTGGTATGGTTTTACAGTGGTTTCGCTCTTATTTGTCAAATAGGTGTTTTACTGTTCAAATAGGGCATTGCGTTTCTACTGACATTCCTCTTAGTTGTGGTGTTCCGCAAGGTTCGATCCTTGGCCTGTGTTGTTTTCAATGTATTTGCTCCCCCTGGCTTCTCATTTTTTAAACAAAATATGGTGTCTCCTTTCATCTATATGCTGATGATACCCAGCTTTTATCTTCCCCTACAGCGTAATAAGTATTCACTTCTGCCATTGTTAGATTACCTAAACAAACTTATGCTATGGCTTTCAAGCAATTTTTTACACCGCAACGAAAACAATTCCTTACACTGGGACGAAAACAATTCAGAAATAATTTTGTTTGGTCCTAGGGAAGATGTTGCTTTTAATTTTGGATCTTGGCTTCCTCACTCCATATAATACACAGTGTGCCAGGAACTTGGGCATTTTATTTGACTCCAGTTTAAAGTTTTAAAAACAGATTTCAGCTGTAGTTAAGTCATGTTTTTACCAACTATTTTAATGTTCGCCTTCAAGTATAGGATTTATTTTAAAATCATTAAAGTTAAGCCCTTCCTATCTAGAAAAAAATCATGAAACCGAAGCTTTGGAATAGCCTTCCTCCTTAATGCCTTTTATATCTTATCTTGGCTTATAACACCCCTTGATTATTGTAACTCTTTGTAGTTTGGTATTTCTCAGTCTTCAAAAGAAAATATATGACCATATTACTCCTATTTTAATGTCCCTACACTGGCTCCCTGTCAAGTATAGGATTTACTTTAAAAATCTTATTATTTGTTTACAAAGCCCTCAATAACCTGGCTCCTCAATATTTAACTGTTTTGCTGCTTCCGTATAGCCCGTCTAGAATCCTTGAGATCTTGGCCTACTCATAGTTCCTAGAGTAAAAATCATCTTGATTTCTACATTGTTTGTCAACCATAAACAGTGTACTGTTAGTTTTTATGAACAATATAATATGGTGTCAATTTCTTTTATATAGGTCAATATTTATAGGTATTATTATTGTCATGCCATGGCCAAAAAAATCACTAATACACAGGTTTTAATGGATTATAGTTCTATGGTCTCACTGTAAGCAACACTAAAAATGTGTGTATATGTAAGTAGCACTGATTTGATTCTGCTCTTCTTGGTGCGTTTGACTCATTTCTCAACTCTGGAATCCAGTAGCAGATTCTTTTTCAGCAGTTTGTCAGTGGGATTTGAGGGTTACATCAGTCAATCTCACACACATAAATTGTGTGTTTGTGTGAGATGGTATTCACCATCTGCTAGTGGTCAGCGGATGCCAGCATTCTTGAAGCGATTAAAGTTTGGTTTCAGAAGGGATAGTTGCTATTTGGGTAGCAGCTGTCTTGACACGTGGATAATAAAACGCACAAAAACGCTCTGGACCCAAGCCATATCTACAGTTTTAGAAACTGCATAGCAATGGTCTTGTAACCCTTCAAAAAAATAGGGGTTTTCTGTTAGTATTTTTGTCATTCTTACTGTCATATTCTCTTTTACCGGCTTGTTGTTGGCATTCTATGTCACCTAATCTAATAATGGCACAAATCTACAGTTAATCCTAAATTTAACCTCTCTGGATAACCTTAATCCCTACAGACTCCAATTCAATCCAGTCTCCACCTTGCTCCTGTATGGTGTAAGGTTGTGCTGCAGTACGATTGAGGCCATATGAGGAATTAGTATGGGTTTCAAATTCAGATCTATTCTGCTGATTTCCACCCTGTAAAAAGTGGTGATACTGCAGTTTCGGTCTGGCTACTAAAAGGATTAATAAACTGATATTTCCAACACTCACTTGGATTGAATTTAAAATCTATGACACTGTTGTTTTTGCCCACTAGCCTCCAGTCCCTAACCACCATGAATGGTCAGGAAGTCACTTGTTGGTTAGAAGGCTTGCACGCCAGTTTCTCGCAGGCTTCTGGGACTGTATATAAGTGGTTGAGTTAAGAGATTTCGTGGCCGGCAGAAGCAGTGAAGTGGGTTTGGACGAGGGTTAGTCAGAAGAAGTAGGAACTTTGTCCTCTTGTCATGGACAGGTGTGTGTTTAGGCAGGAGAGGAAGGATGACAGACTGCAGATGACAGCTGTCACGCAGGCACTCTACACAGCCACATGGGGAATGAAGCTCTGCAGAATGTGCTGCTGGCTACTGAGATTAATGTTTGAATTTAGTGGCTAGTTGTTCTGTATGGCTTTGAATGCAATGTATGAATGGGATTTTTAGTTTGGTTTCTTTTGAGTTTTGTTTGGTTCATTTTGTTCAGGGTTTTGATCTGGACCTTGGTTTGTTTTAGGTTTTGTTTTTGTCCTGTTTATTTTTGGGCCTCGGTTTGTTATGGATTTTAGTTTTTGATTTGTTTTGGGTTTTGTTTGGGCCTTGAATTATTCTGGGTTTCGTTTTGGGATTTGCTTTGTTCTGGGAGTTTTGGGTTTGTTCTAGATTTTGATTTTAGTTCTAGTTTTGTTGTTTCATTTCACTCTGGGCCTTGAATTGTTCTGGATTTTGTTTTGTCCTGGGTTTAGTTTTAGGTTTTGTTTCATTCTGGGCCTTGGATTGTTTTTTGTTTTTTTTCAGGTATTGTTCTGTGCCTTGAATTATTACTGGGTTTTGTTTTGGGTTTTGTTTTGTTCTGGGTATTGTCATGTTTCTTTTAAATACTATTTCTGATGTCCGACATGATAAACATAAGACGTTTTCTACATAAAGAAATCCAAGCATTATCTTGTCAGAAAGAAAATGCAACTTAATTTGACTACAAAAAAAGTAATGAATAAACATTGGATTAGTTCAAGATAAGTCATTTTTCTCCCTGAGCTACCTCAATGTCCCTATTAACCTGAATTCAACACACCTTATTTTTACAGCATTATCAGCTGCATCTAAATGAGCTGAAATGACTGTTATTCTTTGTCTCTACAGGCAGCTCCCGAGCCTGAGCCTGTACCCAAAGAAGTCGTAGCATCTGCAGCTGTGGAAGAGCCTGTCCGTGTGCCAGAGCCTGAGCAAGTACCCGCTTCATCACCAGAACCAGTGGTCGCACCAGTAGAAGAGCCAGTGCCTGAACTAGTGAAGGAGTCTGAACCAGTGCCTGAACTAGTCCCCGAGGTGCCCATCCTTAAACCAGCATCTGAACCCACCCCTGAACCAGCATCATTGTCCACCCCAGAACCAGCGCCTGCACCCATTGCAGAGCCAGCATCCGCACCAGCCCCTGAAGCAGCGCCTGTGCCCGTCCCTGAGACCTCACCAGCAGCCGAATCTCTTCCAGAGGTCCTAGAGAATAATGGTATGGACAATACTCTGCAGTAAAAGTAGGTAGTTTCTTGTACTCTTTTTGGGTGAAATCCTGCTATTGCAGGGACAGGTGACCCTGCGAAGAATGCTGGGTAACACTTTGTTTTACAGTGACCTTGCTAGCCTTGTTAAATATACTTACTATAGTAATAACAGTAAATTAGTAACACAGTGTGTGTGTGTGTGTGTGAATATATATATATATATGTCATTAATATACATTTGTATTCGTGTTATGTTTGATAAAGTATTGCTGGGTTTCAGATGTAAATAAAATAATACAATATAAAATAAATGAATATTATAATAATACTAAGAATAAAATATATATATAAAATACAATGGAATTATGAGCTATTATTTATCTAGACATTCTGGCTGGTAATTCATTTATTTATATGTTTCTCTCATGCACTGAGGTAGTTTGTTTGGATCCTGGCTTCTTCAATCTTTCAGTTTCTTCTGGTTCATATCTGCCTGTGGCTCTCTGAGCAGCAGGTTTCATTATGCTCCATAAGAGCGAGTGTTTTGAGAGCAGGGCAGTGAGTGCTCGCCGGAGATAAACACTCATAGGGCGACCCACTCAAGCACACTGGAGCTTTGTGCTCTGCGGCTGTAAACTGACGCCAATGTGTAACTGGGTCCCGGTCACACACTTCCTTTTGTTCTCCCAGCGGTACATTGGCCTCTAGGTTACAGATTCTGCTGTGTTTACATCCAGACATCAGTTGGTGTGCTCTGATATATAACCCTTGTTTGCAAAAGACCTGTCTCTACTGCAAAAACATGTCAGTTAATGAATTATAACAGCAGCAGCACATAATGCGGATATAAAGTGTGTGAAATAGGTTTCAGCCGCCAACAGCATGTGCAGAACAGCCTTTATCCTTGATTTAATATAAAGACTTCCTAGCTGCCGGCGCCAATGACTTGACAGGCCTGCAAGTGGATTAGACCTGGTAGGATGATAATCTGGGTTAGGAACAGGGCGCAGTGTCACGGAAGATTTTCTACCCTTCCTGTGTTGTTGTCTGAGCCATCGGGACGATACAGACACCTTCATACTGATCGAACACCTGTTTTTTGTAACCAGATCAAATAAGGTCCTCTACAGCTCACTTAGACAGGAGACCGAAGTATTTGGCCGATATTTAAAGTGACCGGTGACAGAAATCATTCTAATAATGATTTGCTGCTCATGAATTTTTTTTGATCCAATGTTAAAAACCATTGTGCTGCTGTTTTTATGATAACTGTGAAACCTTTTTAAAGATTCTTTGAACAAAAAAAATTGCGTTTATTTGAAATCAAAATCTTTTTATAGCAGCGTAAAAGTCCACTTATTCACTTTTCGTCAGGTAAATGTTAAATCTTTTATCATGTCTTTCAGATGTTGCAGCTGCTTTACTGACAGATGAGGTCGAGACCCCGGCAGTCGTGCCCGATAATAAGACCACCAAGTTTGAGAAGAGACTGACCAAGGAGGAGATAGAAGAGGAGCAGAGGTCAGTATTTTCCTGCTCCCTCAATCCATCCTCTGAAGCAATAGCATCTCTGAATAACACACAGCAGTGAAATCTACATTTCACGGTTTTGTATTTCATATATATCTAGAAATGCTTGAAGTGAACAGTATTTCAAGCATGTGAAGTGTGTATGTGATGTATTTGAAGCCTCCCGTATGCAGAATGATGCTTTTTAGTGACTCTCCAGTGCTAAAGCTTTTGATGGGGAATTGTTTAGTTGCATAAAAAGTGATCCGTGTTGTATGCTGTAGTTTGGAGAATGTCCAGTAGATTTGTTGTCAGAGGAAAATTCTTGTTACTCCATTTGTAGCCGTGTAATGCACAGCCCTCCTCCACCCCCTCCAGCACTCACTGTGGGTGTTTGGATAAGGAGGGTGAGATGATATCTGTAGCAGACTGTCAGGGGCGCTCGCGGGGGCTCAAGGTTTGACTGGAGGTTCAGGCACACTTTGCTGGGGGTGGGTGTGGTTTGTTTGCTTGATAAAATGTGTAGATTGAGCAGTAGGCGATCTGAACTAAAACAAAATTAGGTTACTGTATTTGGATAGCCCACTTTAGACATTTGACTGACTATGGGGGAATTTGCATGACAATTTTCAACTAAAAAGTTTTTGAAACTTCTGTTATCATCTAAACTACAAAAACACAAATTTGTGAAAACTGTGACGTCATGCGTATTTTATATTCAGTCTATATGAAAACATATGTGTGCAGACTTTCTGTTGTCATGTAAACATGGTTACTTTGTAACTGCATGTCAACCAACTCTCATTAGAGTATTATCTCATTAGAGTATTAGTAGACTGTTAGAGTAGAATATGTTGAGATGTACTTTATAATCGGTAGAGTGTCTGATGAACATCAAAATAGTGTTTGTAGATATTAAGCAGACAGACTAATTCTCTAAAGAGCTCAAGAGTTCTTTTCTGAACACAAAAATGTAAACTTGGGGAGTATATTTTAAAATATTTGTATTAATTAATACTTTTCTTCAGCATGGATGCATTAAATCAATCAAATGTGACGGTAAATACACTTAAATTGATAAAAAAAATATATATTTCAAATACATTCTTTTGACATTTCCATTTATCAAAGAATCCTGAAAACAAAAATATTGTAGTTTCCACAAAAATAATAATCAGCTCAACTGTTTTCATTAACGGGATAGTTCACCAAAAAATGGAAATGCTGTCATTAATTATTCACCCCCATGTCGTTCCAAACCCATATTCAGAACATAAATGAAGATATTTTTGATGGAATCTGAGAGTTTTCTGACCCTCCATAGACAGCAACACAACTGACACGTTCAAAACCCAGAATCGTAGCAAGAAGATCCTTCAAATAATCCACGTCACATCAGTGGATCAACTGTAATTTTACGAAGCTACGAAAATACTTTTTGTGCGCAAAGTAAACAAAAATAACATTATTCTACAATTCATCTCCTCCGCATCACCGTATAGCATTATTTTGGAGAGTATCGCATATGTAAACAATGAATGCTGTTCTGTGTCAGCAGCACCACGCGGATACTTTGTTTACCTTCAGATCAAAGCACGTGCATACGTCATGATACTCCCCAAAATGGCGCTATAGTGTTATGCGGAGAAGACAAATTGTTGAATAAAGTCGTTATTTCGGTTTTCTTTGTGCACAAAGTATTTGTAGCTTTGTAAAATGACAGTTTAACCACTGATGTCACATGGATTATTTTAATGATGTCCTTACTGCCTTTCTGGGCCTTGACTGTGTCAGTTGTGTTGCTGTCTATGGAGGGGCAGAAAGCTCTCGGATTTCATCACAAATATCTTAACTTGTGTTCAGAAGATGAACGAAGGTCTTACAGGTTTGGAACGACATGAGGGTGAGTAATTAATGACAGAAGTTTCATTTTTGGGTGAACTATCCCTTTAACAAATGTTTCTTGAGCATCAAATCAGCATATTAGAGAGATTAAGGATCCTTTGACACTGAAGACTGGAGTAATGAAGCTGAAAATTCACAGGAATAAAATGCATTTTTAAATATATACAGCAATTTTAAATTAATATTTCAGAATTCCAGTTTTTTTTTAATTAATTTAAAGCAACTTTGGTGAATGTAAGAGACGTTCAAAAACAATAAAACGTACTGACCCCAAACTTTTGACTGGCAATGTATATTTCCTGCATATTTGTCATTTACCACGTTATTATACATGCCTGACAACAAATTATATTTTTAAGCAAGTTTTTCTCCATTCTTGATGTTTAAAAAAAGGCATTTACATGAAAACCGAAATCATGGTCATGACCACTGCTGTTTATGAAAGCAGAATTTAAGGCATCATATGTGGATCATACACTGTCTGCTTGATCACAACTGTGCATGTAAATGCAGTCAGTGATTGGAGATGATTTCTACAGTTCCCGTTTGCAGAAGTCACTGTGTGTAGCTATAGAGTAGCACGTTGACTCAATAGTCAGCACCCTACAGTACTGGTCTGTACATAATGTCCTCTGCTCCTGCCCTTTATCTTTGCAGGATAGAGTTCACAAATGACTTTACAGCACTTTAAACAACACCAGGCAGTATGCCTGTGTCAGGCCACTGGTAAGGTATCATTTACTTCAGTTTGACCCTGACACCCCCACAGTCTCTCCCCTCGGCCTCCCCCATCATCACCATGTGCTGACACGCAGGGTGTAACGTCAATATCTCCCCTTCCACTCACTTTCCTTATTCAGCGACTACTCTTGTGCTGAGTTACAGCAGCCGTTCACCCAGAAATACAATTCTGTCATGTACTCGCCCTGTTGTTTCAAACCCATCTGAATTGTAATGTATCTTAAATAAATACTTTATTCATTTGTAGCCACCATTTATTTACATATTGTATTTATTTTGAAAAATGTATTTATTTTTAAGCCACATTTATTAATTTATTGATTATTAATTTGATTTATTAAATAATTACGTACTCATTTATTTTTGTAATGTAACTTATTTATTTTTAAATCACTATTTATTTGTAAAGTCAATATTGATTTATTTAGTCTCTTTATAGTCACAATGTATGTATTGTATTTATAAAGTCGATATTTATGTATTTATTATTTTTAAAGTCAATATTTATTTATTTAGTCTCTTTATAGTCACAATTTATGTATTTATTATTTGTAAAGTTTTATTTATTTATTTGTAAACAATTAATTTAAGTCTCTTTATTTTTGTGATGTAACTTATTTATTTGTAAATCCCAATTTATTGATTTTATGTGTAAAGCAATATGACTTTGTTTATTTATAAAGTCACATCTGTTTATTTATGCATTCCTAATTATAACGTTTTGTTTTGAGTTATTTGTTCTTTTGGAGCTTAGCTGTATAAATGACTTTCCACACGCCTTTTGTGGAAAAGAGAAGCTCGTACATTCTACCAAACATCTGATTTTGTGTTCCGTGAATAAAAGACAGTAAAATGTGGCATGAGAGTGAGTAAATAATGACAGAATTATATTTTTTTGGGTGACATACCCCATTAACACTGTGATCCAGCTGTTTCATAGAGTTTTAGATCACTGTGTCTTCTGCACATTATGGGTTAAATATGGACCAGTGGACAGTCCAGTAGTCTCAACTAATTCTTGATCGTGTGTGTGTGTGTGTGTGTGTGTGTTTCGATGGAGAACACATGACGCTGCTTTAAATATTTAGCAAATAATGTATATCTTTTTATTTTATAACTATATACATAAAGGAGTACATTAATAATCATGCATTTAGACATCTAATCCAATTACAAATGTCTGAATGTCACTGTTGAATTACTAGTGCAAGTTTCTGTTTATTAGTATTGTGACACGTTTATGTCTGTGACATTTTAGCTGATCATGTTTATTGCAATGAAGAAAAGTGAAAAGAATTGTGACAAAAAGCTCCCATGGCATTTGACCAAGGTTTATCATTTTTTGTCATCAAGATGCAATGACTTTCAGATATTTTGGATGTGGTTCGGTGTCCAAATACTTTTTGCATTTAGATCCATTCAATCCAAAAAGAGTTGTAAAATGATACTGTAAATAAAATGTCATGCAGTGAATTGTACATATCAGGATCATAAGACACAACTTATATTTTGAGAATCGATCCCTTTTAGTTATTGAGTGAATTTGTGTTGAATTGCAGACACTCTACAGCAGGACACCGAGCTGGAAATTCAACGGTTTTGCATAAAACACAATTGATAATTTGACTTTTTATGCCTATTTATTCCCTGATATGTAGAATATAATACAAGTTAATTTATGCATTTGGCAGATACTTCTAAATTGACTTAACAATGTATATTTTGCATGCTTTCCCTCGGGAATCAAACCCATAACCTCTGCATTGTTAGCGCCACACTACAGTTTGAGCTATCCTCAGAGTACAATACTGTCAAAACTATAAACATCCATCAAAACGGTTTCATTTGCCAAATAGTATCACAACATGTTCATTTTCCACTTTTTTATTATTTTCAAAGGATTACTGTTAAAATACAACCTCTTAAGGAAATTTAAGTTAGAAATAAGATATTTGTAGTTCATATTTAATTTCTTATTTTTTAACGTTGTTAGATATTTTGTTTGTGGGCAATTCATATAATAACCGAACATTAATAAAACCTACATTTGATTTAAATTCTACATCCTTGAATTTTGAATTATAGTTCTGTTTCAGGTTTGCAACCTAAATTAATATTCAGAAATTGAATTTAAAGGTATTGTGAAACAATTCACTTCTGAATGATGTACAACTCGTTCAGCTCCTATAGTGCCTTATCATAAAGCCCCCTTGGGTCAGGATGTAGGAGGTGTGGCACGTCCGAATTAATGCATGCATAATCCAATGCTTTGTAGGAATAATTGATTGTCCTGCTGAAAGATATATTTAGAAGAGATTTACTGTACTTCAAACGAATAACAAAAGATATTATTTGATCTTTGATGATATAAAGGGAGATGAGAGCTACGGAAATATTACTGAAGTTAAATTATAGTGAAGTAGTATTAAATATCATTGGGAGGATACTTCCAGTCTTGTTTTCTGGTTTTAGACTTCCTGTATGCACATCTTTTGCATGTGTCTTTGTATCATTGTTGTGCATTCCAGAAAATATTACATTTTAAAATAAGGTTCAAAAGCAGTGATTCTTAGTATTTCATGACTATTTTTCCACCCTCTCTCTGATCCTTTGAAATAGCGCATCATTGATGTGTAAATGTGGGCAGTCATGTGTTGATACACATGCAGTTTTTCATTGTACGCCAAGCTCCTTTATTTCAAAAGATCAAAGCTAATTAAATCCTCATGATGTCACCTTGGACATTTCTGTAAGTCACATTAGCACATGCTTCAAATCATTTGAAATGGCCGTAGCACTGAGCTATGGTACTGGCTAATCTACTAAATATGATTGCATGAAAACAAATGTGTTTGGTTGGGCACTTTACTAACATGACCACAAGCATCTTTCCTGAATGTCTCCACGACTCTGCTGGGCTTCAGTTTAACCACTGCATGATTAACTTGCTCTGCCATGCCTTAACAAGTAACCGCAAAACACCAGAGCTGTTAACGGTGAGTGACATGCTCCTTCATCTGTTCCACTAATCAATATATTCATCTTGTAGTAAATAATAATAAAACCATTTTCTTAATCTGCTGGTCCTCAGGCTATCCGAGATGTAGAGGAGTTTGTTTCTTCATCAGAACAGATTTGGAGAAATGCAGCATTACATCACTTGCTCACCAGTGCATGCTCTGCAGTGAATGGGTGCCGTCAGAATGAGAGTCCAAACAACTGATTAAAAACATCACAATCCACAAGTAAATCCTCAATGGAAAATTCATTTCATCTGAATGAGAAGAGAAATATGCACAAATCAAGCATCATTTACAAGCAAAGACAGTTCAGTGTTATTATGGACTGATATTTTGGCCGCGTCAGTTAAAAATGCCTTCGTGATGGATTTGTTTCTTACAAACACACATCTTTTCATTTCACAAGATGTTAATTAATGGACTGGTGTGGATTACTTGTGGACTATTGTGATGGTTTTTATCAGTTGTTTGGACTCTCATTCTGACGGCACCCATTCACTGCAGAGCATCCACTGGTGAGCAAGTGATGTAATGCTGCATTTCTCCAAATCTGTTTGAAAACGCATGATTTGCTTCTGCATATTTAAATTATAACACGCATCTTTAAAGGCCATTTCTTAAAAAAGAGAAAATAAAATAAAGGATCCAGAAATGTCCACTTCAGCAGCACTTAAACCGGACATTACAGTTGTATTCCTGTCTTTTTGAAGATTTTTACGGATGGATTTGTTCATATATCATTCACTTAACATTTTAATCCTAGAAAAACACGTTTAAAAATGATTTCTTTAGGTTTTTTTTCTTGCATTTGATCTAGTATTTTCAGATTTATCTTAAATGTGAAATTCTATCTCTATCCTCGCCTTATCCAGGAGCTCTATCTTCTCTCTCTCTCTCTCTGGATAGATATAGACAGATATATATTAGTGGGGTCAAAATTAGCGCGTTAATGCAGGAGATTACTTTTTTCAGATTAACGCGTTAAAAACATTTAACGCAGGGGCGGGGTTAGGGTTGGCCCCCCCCATTCACAACTGCTGCCTCAGTCTCTTTTTCTTGAAACGTATTGCGTTTATTTAGATGCAGAACATCTTTGACCACATCAAACGGGAGACGTTTCAGACGCGAGATTTCATATCAAACAGCGAAAGAAACTACGTGCATGCGATGTCCTAGTTGTGCCGTCAGCTAAGGCATGAAGTTACCAAAAAGCTGCTTTAAAACTGTGCATGCATGCAATACATGCGTCACATTTAAGAATGTGTCTCTGAAATGGTTTTAAAAACTGTCCTGAGGCACCCCAGCACTGTCTCCTTCATCTAACACCCCCGATTCAACTCGTCCGCTCATTAGTAGAGACTTTAAGACCTGAAGTGGGTCAGAAAATGTAAAGCGAGTTGTGAGAAAATAAGATGCGTGTCACATTCAGCAGCAGCAGCTTTTAAAGCACTAGCAGGTAAAGAGCTAATAACAGCTGCTGTGATGTATATTCATTTGTATTATTAATCCAAGAACAAAAAAAGAGGAAATCAATAACTTTTATAGCTTTAAGGGGTTCATCTATATTTAATTTAGTGTTTGGTAACTATTCATTTTCGGTTTATTTCTGCTGAAAGGCACAGTAGTAAATGTGCATTTATTAAATGGGTTCGTGTGAAGATTGTTTTAAGTTCTCTTAAATTAGAATTTAAGTCTAATAAATGTTCAAAATTGATAGCTCTCAATTATACTATAATGCTGAATGGCTACAGTTAATGGTTAAATATTAAGGGAAAAACTATTTTATAGAGACATCAGTAGTATTGATATCAGTGATGCTGGCCTTCAATCACAAAAAAAGATGCCGTTAAAGAAATATTACAAATATACTGTCTTTGTTGTTTGTACATTGTACATTTGAAGATTGAATGTGAAATTATTGCAATATAAAAGTTTATTTAAAAACTTTAATGTTAGGTGGGATTAATCGTGATTAATTTTAGAAAAATGTGCGATTAATTAGTAAAAATAAAATAATCGATTGACGGCACTAATATATACAAAACAGTTGTCTTATGTAATGTGATTAACTAACTGGTGAAAGCATTTGTTTTACCTTAATTTAATTTGGTTGCTAATGAGATTGTTGAATTGAGTCTGTGTACGGTTAATGTTTCTCTGGGGTTTTGCTAGTGTGAATTCATGCATTTGTGTTTGTATGTAGAGGAACTGTGTGTTCCCTGAGACTTTCAGGTCAACTGTTTGAGTCTGGGGCTTTATGATTCTGAATAATCTTGTGTTTTTTATTTTTCAGAGATGCGGAGTAAGCAGAAGTCGGAGCAAGTGGGAGAAAATGCTCCCTATATTGAATCTTGAGGACCTGCGAGGAGTGACTTTGTGCTATTCTTTTTTTTGTCTTTTTTTTTGCGGCCTGTGAAATAACTTCTTAACGCAAAATGCCAAAGAACATAAGATTATCCTTTTTTCACACTTGGGTACACAACTATATACAGCTATGGCACTTAGACTATGAAAAGCCTATTAAAACACTGTGATATTATAGTTAATTTAGTGTATGATTCAGAAACTCTTTTGCAAAGGAAAGGGAGGGAACCAGAGGTTTATGTAGTTCTTCTTTCTTACACGCTAAAAAATGCTGGGTTAAATGCAACCCAACGCTGGGTGAAATATGGACAAATCCAGCAACTGGGTTGTTTCGACCCAGCAGTTGAGAAACATTTTTAACACAGCCTTCTGGGTAGTAACCCATCCACTGGGTCAAAACAACTCGATAGCTGGGTTTGTCCATATTTTACCAAGCACTGGGTTGTATTTAACCCAGCATTTAGTGTAGATTTGAATATG
The DNA here is from genome assembly GCA_027422405.1 of Ptychobarbus kaznakovi. Classification (NCBI taxonomy): domain Eukaryota; kingdom Metazoa; phylum Chordata; class Actinopteri; order Cypriniformes; family Cyprinidae; genus Ptychobarbus; species Ptychobarbus kaznakovi. Next base: position 23,626,173 of record CM049807.1, read on the forward strand.
GAATTCAGAAATTGGGATTTCTCATGACATGAAATAATCTTGTGCCTTTGAGCATCTTGTGTTCTTGAGTCAGCCAATCAGCATTCAGTCTCACATTCTGCCCTCCCAGCTCTTCTGAAATACCATCACACCCTCTCGTGGACGCACACCGCTATGACCTGATGGGAAAGTGCTTGCACTACATGATGAAAAGTAGAAACCATGTGGATTTGTTGTTTTTGTTTTTGGATGTTATGTTAAATTAGGTGAATCTCATCAAACATAAAGAGTGACATTTCATGCCATAATCAGAAGAGAATGGACCAGACGTTATAATTTGCATAAAGCCTATGATTTGTTTGCATTCTAAAAAAGTAATATTTTACTGTAATATTGTGATGCATTTCATTATTGGTAATACAACACATACTACCACGTGTGCATGTTTTTTTCTGCGCTATTGTAGAGAATATATAATTTAGATTTTGCAGTGAAATGTGACTTTGATAGGGTTTTGTGAGATTCACTCTAATGGCTTTTGTAATATCAATAAAGAGCCAAATTTGATGAATGACCGTTGTGGCATTATTTCTTCTGATACACCGCACTTAACACAAAGAAACACCAGACAGAAATATAATTTTAAAGTCAATTTCCTTCAATTCCTTCACCCATATGAGTGTTTTTTTTTTTTATCTGTTAAACACAAAAGAAGATATTTTGAATATCGTTGGTAACCAAACAGTTGCTGGTAGCCATTGATAGGGTCCTGCGGATGAGACGTTAAACCGAGGTCCTGACTCTCTGTGGTCATTAAAAATCCCAGGATGTCCTTCAGAAAAGAGTAGGGGTGTAACCCCCGCATCCTGGCCAAATTTGCCCATTGGCCTCTGACCATCATGGCCTCCTAATCATCCCCATACACTGATTGGCTTCATCACTGTCTCCTCTCCACCAGTAAGATGGTGCATTCTGGAGCAATATGGGTGCCATCGCATCATCCAGGTGGATGCTGCACACTGGTGGTGATTGAGGAGACCCCCCCCCCCCTTATGTAAAGCGCTTTGAGTGCCTAGAAAATCGCTTTATAAATGTAACAAAACGGTATTATTATAAGGGTGGTAGCCATAGTGTTTTTATACTACAGAAGTCAACTACCACCAACTTTTTGGTTACCAGCAATCTTCAAAATATCTTCATTTGTGTAAAAAAGTCATACAGGTTTGGAACAAATTGAGGTTGAGTAAATGACAGAATTCTCATTTTTGGGTGAACTATCTCTTTAAGCCCTGTTTGATCTGAAGCCTTTGTGATTTCTCTTCATGCTGCTGTGTTTGTTGCTGTAGGGTACAGCAGGAGCAGCTGACTGCCATCTTCAAACTGCTTCGAGAGAATCAGGACACCTTTGGAGAGATGACTGAGGGAGACATGGAGGAACAGCTCAAACTTTACCCGCTTTAGTCTGACCACATACACAGTTTTATATAGGACTGAACATGAGCAGGTTAACATCTGTAGTACTGTTTAAATTTACTGTACTGTACCTACTGTTATGCTTTAGGTCACACACACTCCAACTCTTTATAAAAGTAATTGTAGGATTGAGGGTTAAGCAGGATTTAATGCTTGATGTGGAAAGAGGTTCACACATGGTTTAACCCTAAAATGTTAGTGTATAAACCTCAGCTTTATCTGTATAAAACTCTTGCTGTATGATACACACTGTAGTGTTCTCGTGACCAACTTTTTCTTATTTTCAAGTTTTTTAGTGTGAATGGGAAATGTAAATAGTCTGCATTAGTGTTCTTGCATTACTTTTGGTGTTTATATGGATTAATGCTTCATACTAATCTACTATATAGAATTCAAATCGCATATTACTGCTGCATTTGCTATGTAGATTGTTATAACTCTTCTTGTTTGTTTCGATTTATGGATTTACTTGAGTAAAAAAATATATTAAAATAGCATTTGGTATTTCCTGGTACATTTTTTCCGTTTTTTGAAACGGATTTCTTGTACTCATAAACGCACAGTAAATACCCCAAACTTGTATGTATGCGGTTCGAGAGAGAGAGTCTCGCTTACACTGAAACAGGCCCAGACATAGGCCTAGACCAGATTAAATGTGGACCCTGCTAAAAAAACAAACAATATAAGCCCAATAGAAACCATCACAGAAATTACAATGGTTTCCATTAAAATACCATTATAAACCATTAGCTTTTTCCAGTAAAACCATTACAAAATCCCTTTTCCAATAGGCTTTAACATCCCACCAATATAATTAATCACATACCAGTAGACACCATTATAGTTTCCATTAAAACCATTACAATTCCCATTTACCCCATTAAACCCATTACATTTTCTATTGTGTTTTGGGCAGGGTTCTATTGATTTTTTCCGCAGGGCCATTTCAGGAGGTGATTATTGTCAGCCCTTTGTTTAATACAGTGTTGTGAAAATGTTCAAAAACGATGTTTTAAACTTTTACAATGTAAAAGATAATGTGGGAAAACATTGGTAGGCTAAATGCAGATAATGGACTTTGTTGTTTTTTGTTTGTTTTTTAAAAGGGAAGATAAACTGCATTTGGTAAAGAAAATTTCACATTCACACTAGGCAGTGAGAAACCAACCTTAAACTTTAAAATTTAGTGACTGGTTCCAGAAAGGCATGCATAAAAAAATCCAAGACGAGTATTTCAACAAAGAACATGGGAAAGTAGTAGCTTAATATATTATTTCCCACACGTGCACATCAGCTATATTTTAATGACTGTGAGAGAACAGTCATTAAAGAGTCATTACACACACACAGAATTTGTGTGTGTGTAATTGGCTACATGTCATATTAAAATGGCAACATTATTTTATGAACAGATATAAGTAGAAAGTAAAGAAAAATGTAAGTCGGTTCATTTCAAGTAATGGTCATGATTTAAAGAGGACTTTGCGTGTTTTATGGGAACACGCCCCACTTCTCGCGACACTTTGTACCGCTCGATCTGTTCGCGGACGATTTAAACGTTTGTTGCGCGAACGCGACCCATTGTTACCTAAAGACCGTCTCGTCGTATACGGCTACCTGTGAATTACCAGCACTAAAATGGCTGACAAACTTAACGGTATGTATCATTTCTTTATACATTTGTTAGACATGGTAGAGTAGCCTACATCTTCTGCCTCGGGCTGGAAAAAAATACCGCAAGAATTGTGTTCTTTTCGTGCCAAACGTGTTTTTTTGTGTTGTTTTTTTCAGCAGTTGACGAGGCTCGAAGCGGTGAAGAAAACACAACTCCTGGTAAGTTATTCACACATTTTCTCATGGCTTTTGGAAAGTATAAGTCTTTTGTTCATGTGGTTCTGTGGTAGAGCATTGCGTTAGCAGCACAATAGGTTGTGGGTTCAATTCCCAGGAACACACATACTGGCAAAAAAATGTATAGTCTGAAATGTAAGTCCCTTTGGATAAAAGCGTCTGCTAAATGCATAAATGTAAATGTATAGGCTTAACCCTCATACTGTACGAGCGTCTTTTTAAAACGTTCCCCCATAAACCATCCTCTTAAAATGAAAAAAATATAGGCGCACATGAAAATAAAATGTAATTTATAAGATTTCAAAAAGCATGCGAGGTTTTTAAATATGTCTGCTTAAAACTGTAGGCCTGTTTATTGTGTTTACATGCATGCACACAGTTTAACAGATTATTGTACTTATACATAAATCTAGAGACTTGTGTATATAGTGTTAAAATAATGTTAAAGACTTCCCATCCTGTGAAGGGGCAGCCCAAACAGAAACCACACAAGTTAGCATTGAATTATATTCCACTTTCTGTAACCAAAATACCAATATTAACCAGAACTTTATTCATATTGCATTTTAGTTACAAACAGGTCTAAAATATGTCACAGAGTCTCTTATTTTGAAATGCCAATGCTCTACTCTTTCAAGCTGGTCATTAAAACAGATAAGGGGATAACATATGCACTCTTACAACCACCTACATTATATTACTGTGTAAACACCATAAAGTAAACAACGCCATAATTGCTTGGCAGAGATGTGTGGTATTCATTGATTGCAAACTGCTCTGAAACCGCAAGCCTGTAGAACGCACAGCAGCAGTGTGATTTGACTTTAAAATGCTTCATTGTTTTAATGAAATCAATGCTTTTTGAAGTTTTAATAATAACATTTGAGTTATAGGAGCCCAAGGCGATCTCTGACTGATCTGTTCAAATGTTCTCATTACACGCTACAGTGATTTTGTTGTGAAACAGGGTTATGTGGAAAGGATAGGCTTTATGTAAACTGAAATGGAAAGCTTGAGATATTGGTTTTTAAGAATGACTAGCAGTTTTTGTACGAACAATTTAAAAAAATTACACTTTTCTCATGAAAATAGTGCCAAAGCAAGTAAAAACTGTAAGAGTCTTTGCTATTTCATGCCTAAAACCACGTGGCTCTAAAACACACATGAGCAATAGTCAAACGGGGGTGCTCTCTGACACCAGACACACACAGCATTGTTTTACGACACACGGGACTGATTTCATGCTGTGATAGAAAACGAGATGGGGGTGTTTGGTAGAACCGGTGTGATGGCTCTTTGAACTCTACAACCCTTCACACCTGGAGATTTTATGCCCCATTCCTGGAGTTAGGTTCCCCTGGTGGTGGTGGGGGGGGGGATGACGAAACAAAGATCGGTGAAGGAAAACAAATGATATTAGCCATTTTATTTCTTATTAAAGAGTTTCTTTTATTAAAAACAACTCTGCTTGTGTTGTTTTACTAGGGTGTAAGAATGCATCTATGTGCAAATGCATGCAGTTCAGTAGGTAAAAGTGTGTGTGTTTTATGTAAATGTGTTTTTTTTCTTTATAAGAATATGGCTGGCTGAAGTTAAAACTTCAGAAAATTACAAAGCATCACAGGTTCAGGTTGCATTTTTAATAATGTTCATGATTCAAGTAAGAACAGTTCATTAGATAGTACCGTGTGAGGCTCATTTTATATTACACGAACACAATTTTGTGGTAACAAGAAAGAGATGCATAAAATATAAATGTTCTTTAAGATGGGTTACAAGACGGTACTATAGTAGCCTTAAATGTAGAACTTCAATCAATGTTGAAAATTAAATAAAAAAAGTCACACCAGAATGTCAAATGAATAACAAGTTTAATCCGAGTATGTTTGTGCTTTGAGTGTTTTGGTGGGACTTTCCCGTCTGTGCGTCCTCCAACGTGTTATTCACTTCTCACGCCATATGCCTTGAACAATGAAACTGTCAGATTGAAAGGATATGTTTGGCAATTTTCAACAAGCTTAGCATTGTTAGAGTAATCCGTATGCGTACATGACCAATGTGTACTGTTTCCTCCATCAAGTTTATCAGCTAAACGATCTGCTATCTGATGTAGAACGCATCATTTTCCATCTGACTTTAACGACTTCAGGGTTTCTGTTCCAACTGTTTTGTAACCTGAAGCACAAAACCATAAGTCCATAAGTCATAAGTAGCACGGGTATATTTGTAGCATTAGCCAACAATACATTGTATGGGTCAGAATTACACATTTTTCTTTTATGCCAAAAATCATTAGGACATTAAGTAAAGATCATGTTCCATGAAGATATTTAGTAAATTTCTTACCGTAAATATATCAAAACTTCATTTTTTATTATTTATATGTATTGCTATGAACTTCATTTGGACAGCTTTAAAGGTGATTTTCTCAATATTTAGATTTTAAAGCACGCTCAGATTCCAGATAATTGTATCTCAACCAAATATTGTCCTAATACACACCATACATCAATGGAAAGATTACTTATTCATCTTTTTAGATGATGTAGAAATCTCAATTTCGAAAAATTGACACGTAATACTGGTTTTGTTGTCCAGGGTCACATATTTGCTTGTCATACTACCAGGACCTTTACTAAAAGAGCTTACAACTTTATTATGTAAATATAATTTGTTTGTGTATATTTTAGACGTATTGATTTATAAAGGAGTATGATTGTCACGATCTTCACAGGCGGTTCAATGACTGTGTTTGAATCAAATTGGGATTCAATATTGTAAGACTTGGGTCCTTTTGATTTCGTTTATCCAATTGGGTCCATTTTGACCCAAAAGAGAGACGTTAAAACTGCTTCATTTTAGTAAAGGAAATAAATCTTTGCAAGTGCTCTAAGACCCTCAAAATGGACATCATTAATATGTTTTTAATTCAAATAAATTCAAGATTATTTGTATAGCGCTTTATAACGATACAATCGTTGCAAAGCAGCTTTACAGGAAATTAAGTTTCTACAATAGATTTATATATTGCAGAAACTTAATATATTTAACTTATGGCAAAAATTGGTTAATTTAGTATAATCGCTGATGGTTGGCTTCCTCTGAGGTCCTCCGAGGGGTTGTTATCATCTCCTCTCAGGTGTTCGGTCATCTCAGATCGTTTAAGGGTTGGATCCAGACTGAAGCTTGTGTAATTCCTAGAAACAAATAAAGACATAATTAGCGTAGCTGTTGTTATATCCAAGCAAAAATGATTTGTTCAACCCAAGCTAAAGCATAATAATGTGCGTTTGATCAGATATACCTGCAGTACAAGATTGTGAGATGCATTATATGAATGCTTGGCTAAAGAGATGTGTCTTTAATCTAGATTTAAACAGAGAGAGTGTGTCTGAACCCCGAACGTTATCAGGAAGGCTATTCCAGAGTTTAGGAGCCAGATATGAAAAAGTTCTACCTCCTTTAGTGGACTTTGCTATCCTAGGTACTACCAAGAGTCCAGAGTATTTTAGGGAACGGGTTGGATTGTAGCGTGATAGAAGATTAGTTAGGTACGCAGGAGCTAAATCATTTAGGGCCTTATAGGCAAGTAATAATATTTTGTAACTGATACGAAACTTAATAGGTAGCCAGTGCAGAGACTGTAAAATTGGAGTAATATGATCATATTTTCTTGACCTGGTAAGGACTCTAGCCGCAGCATTTTGTACTATCTGTAGCTTGTTTATTGAAGATGCAGGACAACCACCTAGCAGTGCATTACAATAGTCCAGTCTAGAGGTCATGAATGCATGAACTAGCTTTTCTGCATCAGAAACACTTAACATGTTCCGTAGCTTGGCAATGTTTCTAAGATGGAAGAATGCTGTTTTTGTAACATTGGAAATATGATTTTCAAAAGATAGGTTGCTGTCTAATATAACACCCAGATTTTTGACTGTAGAGGAAGTAACATTACATCCGTCTAGTTGCAAATTGTAATCCAAGAGATTCTGTGTACTGTTTTTAGGTCCAATAATTAATATCTCTGTCTTATCTGAATTTAATAGGAGAAAATTACTGGTCATCCAATCTTTTATATTTTTAACACACTCTGTTAGCTTAGATAGTTTAGAGGTTTCATCTGGTTTTGTTGAGATATATAGTTGAGTGTCATCAGCATAACAATGGAAACTAATCCCGTATTTTCTAATAATATTACCAAGGGGCCAACATGTATATTAGAGACCTTTTTTATTTGTATTAACATGAATTTGTACGCCTATTGACGAACCAAAACAATTAATCGCGATAAATCGCTTCCAAAATAAAAGTTTTTTGTTTACATAATATATGTGTGTGCTGTGTATATTTACTGTGTTTATATATAAATAAAAACTCATGCATGTATATATTTAAAAAAATTATATGTTTATATATTAAATATATTTATATATAATATAAATTAAATTAAATTTTCAAAATATATGCTGTATGTGTCTGTTTATATAGACATAATAAATATACACAGTACACACGCATATATTATGTAAACAAAAACTTTTATTTTGGACAATTAATCGTTTGACAGCACTAGTTTCATATTTTTCATATTTGTTTTTTTGATGTTTTGTTAGAAACAATTATTTCGGTTTCATGAAATTGAGCAACCATGAGTTAGAATTTATTATAATTCATAATTTAACTCCATCATTCCATTGGGGTTAATACTAGTAATTCTCAGATTACATGTTCTTATAAATTTCACTAGCACTTATTTTAAGGTGTTCCTTGTTACACCCGCTATTATAATAACAATTAATTATGCATAATTACATGCAAGTAACCCTAAGCCAAACCCTAACCATATAGTAAGTACATGTAGTTAATTAATATTACTCCGTACTTAAATACATAATTACACTGTAACAAGGACACCTCAAAATTAAGTGTATCTGAAATGTCAAAAAATATAACATTTCCATTTATTTTTAAATGAATCAAAAGGGGCTAGTTCCAGTAGTGATATAGTAACATTTAAACCTTCAAGATGTTTCACGTTCACTAATCAGTGAGAAGTTGCTGATCAGATACAATACGGTTAAGTTGAAAAAATTAAGTTAACTGTTTTGTAAAGCAACGACCCAGAATGTGAAAATCAAATACAGATTTTGAATGAATTATGAGCGTTAAGCTGTTTTAGTAGGCTACTCGATATGCTAAATAAGAGGCTTTTTTCTATTTTCAGTTGAGGATACAACTCAAAGTCAGCTTGTTACTCCATCAGGTGTCCCACCGTCATGCACACCTGATAAAACAGCAGATCTACCTGCAGATCTGGAGGTATCGTTAGCTTTGAGTGCCAGTAACAGTGAGTCTGAGCCCTGTGACGGAGGTGTAGCAGAGACCCAGAGTCTCGAGCCCAAGCCTGACGAATGCAAGCACGTCCACCTTGAGATGTGGGGAAAAGCGGGAGAGGGAATCAGAAGACCCCTCTGATGTTCCCGTGAAACGCCGTTTGAGACCATCGGAGGATAGCAGTATGTAATAATCATCCGTAATGATTGCGTATTTAAATTATTGCATGCTGCTGCTAATACAAATGAATCTTCCATGTCACAGTTCTACCAGACTACGACTTGAGATGTGCCGAGCTGTGGATCAATGGTGAAATCGCTGCTTGTGAGGCTTATGAGTTATCAAAGTCCAGCAGCAACACCCAACGCCAACAAGGCAATAGTAGTTCTGCCAATCGGCCTCTCACCAAGAGCGACATTTTACGTCTCATCCGAGTCGAAGTGGCAGCCTGTTATCTACCCATCGCCAAGATGCTTCGTTTGAGTATGGAGCGGAGCAGAGCGGATTTCGCTGAGGTGATAAGTAGACTTAATGCAATGCACAGAGATACCAGAGAGTTGACAAATGAAGTCCGTAATATGCGAGCGGATGGAAGACTGGCGTTAGACACGATCTCTCTTATGAATGAAAGATTGAGCGTCATTCAGAGGTTTGCTGTGGACTTGCATCGAGTGTTGACTACTAGAAAATGAGGGGTCTGGTTATTATAGCACACTGATTTGCATTCAAGCCTGTTTTTGCTACAGTGTTTCCTTTTTTGATATAATTGTATTGACGAGTGATTCTTTTTTATGGTGTGCATGCTTTTTTATTGTATCGTTTTCCTGTGTCATTTTAGTAGTTTTAAAATAAATAGTTTCAAAATAGCCAGATGTCACCAACCAGATACTGAGCAAGATATGGATTTTCCAAATAATGCAGAAATGTTTCCATCATATGCTTATTCTTGGTTTTGTGTTGTACTGAAATTTCAAAAACTTCAATGAAAAACTTTGTCAAAAAAAACAAGTGTATACATCAAAACAGTTTTAATCGAGATAAAATACTGTATTCTACCTGATATTTGTGTGTGTATTGTATTGTTTTATGTTATGCACTGATAAGCCACAACATTGAAACTACAGACAGGTGAAGTGATCTGATTCTTTCATATCCACAAAGAACCATTCAAAGTTCTTTAAAGAACCATCTCTTTCTTACCTTTATATTAAGAAAACATAATTTCACCACAAAGAACGTGAACAGTCTGATCTTGATTTTGTTCTTGCATGCTTTATTTTTAAGAGTGTAGCAGGAAGGTCGCGATAGTGGATTTTACCGATACCGAAAGTGGCTTACCGATTAATCAACAAACTGAAATAAAACAGCTTTGCTTTAAAACTAAAGAACCATACTTTGCAAATTAATAAAACATATTAATATTATATTGCTTAAAAGTTTGTTAAAAAAAAGAAAAACCTTTAAATTAAAAAAATGTAGCCTCTAAAGCGAATGTTGAAATGCTAACAAGCAACAATACTTCTAGTTTTCATTAATTCTACAAATGGACTCTTATTTTTTTACCATTTTTTTTGCTTAAGTTCTTTAAATACTAAATGGCCATAATTCATACATCATTTGGATATTGTTTGTGTGCGCACACTTTATTTGCTTCTATTTTACTTGATAATTATCTAGTAATTAAGAAAAAGTTTCACACAAAAAGCAAAAATAGGAAAATCTGAAGAACCTTCTTTCACCACGAAGAAGCTTTTTAGAAACAGAAAGGTTCTTCAGATGTTAAAGGTTCTTTATGGAACCATTTAGACAAAAAGGTTGTTCTATGGCATCGTGAAGCACCTTTATTTTTAAGAGTGTAGCGGATGTTGTCAAAACATGTTTTATGTATAGTTCACCCAAAATTAAAGCTTATATTTACTATAGTATAAAATATGGAAATGGTGCATTAAATATAGATGTCCACACATTTGAGCATCCATGTTTATAAATTACAATATTTGAAACTATTTAAAATATATATCTCAGGGACCGAGAACAGGGATACGTGTTTAACATAATTCTGTATTTGTAGTTAAGCAGAATCCTGAATATTTCTATTCTGGTGTCACCAATGCCTTCTGATGGGGAACAAAGACCAAGCCTATTTAAGTCCATTCCTGATTAAATACCAAATTAACGTTTTAATGAACAGTACTTTGTGTTAACTGTTTTTCATCTTAGAATAATAATGAAACAAACAAAAAGCGTACTTTTCTTTTTTTTGGCACTACTTTTAAGTATTGTGAGAGTGTTGTATTGTGAGATCAGTAACCGAGTCGTGACATGTCTTGTTGTATTTGTATTGTTACACCCATTTATAATATTTAAACCTTCTTTCTATCATTAATTATATTAATCCAGTGAGATAAAGAGTCTGAAGAAAGAATGATCTGATTGATTAATCCCCACTGATGAATCACCATCAATCTCTCACTTGATTAATCTCAGTATAACTACATTTAGACAAGTGTTTTATATTACAATGCATGTAAAAGTAGTATACTGTTTATCACACCTCACAAGTATGTGTGGCATTTACTATAATAATCGAAACACGTCATCAAAACCATCAAATGTCATTGTAGGGTGTAGCATTAAGATTTGTTTCCATTGCAGTTACTGGAATAGCCAAAACCATAAATCAGAAGGGCGTAGTGTAATACTGTTTGCCACGTAGTGTGTAAAGTGGCCACCTTTGAGCTTGTCTATTTTCTTTATAACTTTATTTACATATGACTTTGTTTGTAGAACATGACTTTTGTAAATGGTAATATGTTACATGTCGTTGCCTTTCTTTGAGGATGTTGCTAGGCGTTCCAAATGAGTGATTATTGTCAACGGAGTCCACTTCAACAGATAAACCAGTGGGATTAGTACTACTTAGGGAGTAGGGAGCAGTGAACACTATGGACCCTATCAATCCGGAACGCACCTGAAGAGACGGAACATTAAAAACAACAAACTACCGGAGACCGCAACAACTAGACACCCACTACTATTTGTATACTATATTATTATCATAGTCATGTATGTATATATATATATATATATATATCTGTGGCGGTTTCTGTTTTACCTGTGCTTAGACTACTGTTTTTAAAACAAATATAGTTTATAGAAACCTTAACCGTAATCATAGTTGGGTCATCCTACGAAAGCGGTGCCTTTTCCACTTGGAAAATTTAATAAGTTTAATCAACAATTTTTAAATATTCATGAAATGAAGACACACTAAAATGACAATACATTTTATTGTGCCATCTTAGGGCAGCCATGTACTTTATTATTTATTGACTATTTTTCTACCTCATGTTTTGGGATTATGTCAACCCTGTTACATAGATACTATAGTTGAATTAGAACTATGTGAAAAGCAGCATTTTACAAACAATCATTAAAAACAGGGTGACACCGAATCTATGTCGTCCCTGTTACCCAGCCTACAGTAACAGGGTTGACCATTTCAAATTAGCTCATTTCTATCTTATAATCAAGTTCACAAAATCATATTTTGTACACTTTGAAAGGAGTTTTTACATGTAGATATTGATTATATTAAATGTTTAAACTTACATTTTAAAAATCGTAACAGTATTGACACTGCACGATGCACTGCATTGACCCTCAGTCAAGAGAGCCCGGTTTCATAAAAATGCATATAAATATTACGCCAAATAAAATGAAAACTCGTGGTATTGATAGGAAAAAATGCACTTTGGCTTATATATGATACGAACGTGTTTGGCGTGCATATGATATGCAGTTTTCGTGTACATATGATACGCATCTACCGCACAACCCTAAACCTAACCATCGCGTGGCAAGTCCATTTTTTCGTATAAATACCACGAGTTTTCATTTTTATTTCGCGTACTATTTATACACTTTCATGAGATCGGGTTGTCAAGAAACATGCGTGTTTTAAGCGTAGGAATCCATCTAAAACAATCAATATGCAAATGTAATTTTTGCGAATTAAAAGTCCTGCTGAAAAAGAAACATCCAAATTAATCAGGGCAAAAACGTTACCATTATCAGCATAAATGATGTTCAAAATTAGAATCACATTGAATTGACCTGTTCATCGGCCAAAAATGTGTTGTAAAACTGGTTGTACAACTGTGTAGATATCGGTGATGGGTTTATAAACACAACCTGTGCTGCCTCTCTACTAATAAGCGTTCAGGTCCGTGTTTGGTTAAATTTAGGAAGTCAACTGATTGTTTAAACATAACAAATTTTAAATATCCATGAAATGAAGACAACTTAAAATGAAAATACATTTTATTGTGCCATCTTAGTCTATGCAGTTTATTATTTGATGACTATTTTTCTACCTCATGTTTGTCACGGAAACACCAGGCTCTTCCACCAATCACCGGAGCTCTGATCACACGCACCGACCGTCATTTAATCACCAGCACCACAGTATAAGAGCACGCAGTTCACACAGCACCTTGTCTGGTCTCCATTTTGGAAAAGTGCTCAACTCGTATGTCAAGCTACTTCCTTGAATTCCTGCTTCAAGTTTCCCGAGCTGCTTCGTCTGCTCCTTGTGTCCCTGTGTGTCTGCTATAATTACCTACCTGCATCTGATTCCCAAAACCAGCTCCTGGAAACACACTCAGTCATCCCACTATCTCTCAAACCATGGAAACAGATGGTACCTGCTTCCGCTGTTCATTTACATCAAGACAATAAACCTGTCTGTTTGATTCGAACCTGTCTCGAGTCTCTGTCCTGAGTCTGACTACACGTTACAATGTTTTGGGATTTTGTCAACCTTGTTACTGACACAAGCCCAACACAAGCGATACTAGATTAATCAGAAGTAAGTGATAATTTGTACACGAGCAGCATTTTAGTCCCTGTTTTCATTGGGATTGTTTCGAAATTTGGATTTGTTTTTAATATTTTGATTACACTTATTTTAAAGTGTCCTTGTTACAGTGTAATACATTTAGGTACTGAGTAATATTAATTAACTACATGTACTTACTATATGGTTGTTGGGGTTTGGCTTAGGGTTACTTGCATGTAATTGTGCATTTATTATAATAGTGAGTACATGTAAAGTGTTACAAGGACACCTTAAAATAAAGTGTTACCATATTTTTATATTTGTCATTCATATGACCAAGAACATCCTAATTTTGGAGGTTAAGAAATCCTAAAACATGTCAGTTAAGAAAAATATATATTTTTACAAGAGAGATATTAAAAGGGCTTTATCCAAAATAAAATCTAGTTAAAGTTTCAATGAGCGAACCTGGGAGGCTGCTTTTATTTATGAAATGAATGTCAGTTACAGGATTGATGTCATAGTCACAGGACTGACAGGACACACATTCCTCAGCACACTGCAAATATTTGTTTACATAAACTGTAAAGTTTTACCATTTTAAATCACATTATATTGTTTTGAACTTATTGGCATAGTTGTATGAGTCAATTTTTCAATCAAAGTCAATTCATTGTTGATTTAGCACATTACATTTCTAGATCTAATGTTTTAAGGTTATTGTAATTAGATTTAATTTACCTTTTTGATGTAATATTGATGAAAGAATTCATAGTATTATGTTTTTAAATTGCAAATGTATTTGTTATATTAAATCTATGTTTGATTATTTCTTCGGGACACAAAAGGCACTGATTTCGTGGAATGACCCAGCAACTTTTTAGCATGATCGTGAGGAGCCAAGCATGCTTTTTTTCCCTGTGGCTCTTAACTCAAAATTAGTGTTGGGGAAAGTTCATTTTTATTATTACAATTACAATCGTTACTCCAATAAAAATAACTATTGCGTTACTTAGTTACAGTGAATAAATGGGACAACAAAGTAAGTTCAGATATTTTGTTGTACATGTTAAGTGGTTTTAAATGGGTTTAAATGGTTTACTTTGCCAGTTACTTGAAAAAAAGTAATCTGATTACAACTTGTTACCCTAACACTGGTCAGAATACTTAGATTTTAAGCCTATAAAATGTTAACATTCATAGACTTTTTATAGTTACTGTTGTTAATATTTCATTTTACTGCTCAATATGCATTTCAATTTAATTTCTTATTTTAAAGGCCTTAAATAGCCTATATCTCCCTTAACCTCATTGTGTCACTCAGTTCAAGTTAAAGTTTTATTTTCATTCATTAAATCGCACTGACTGGAATAACACGTCCGTTTATTTAAAGATGAACTCTGATGTGAAGCTTCCTGTTCATTGGCCAAAAATTCCATCTCCGTGTGTGTTGTAAAACTGGTTGTACAACTGTGTAGATATCGGTGATGGGTATAAACACAACCTGTGCTGCCTCTCTACTAATAAGCGTTCAGTCAAAGGTCCGTGTTTGGTTACATTTAGGAAGTCAACTGATTGTTCAAACATGGCTTGTGTCGTCTTTCCACGCATTTGTCGCGCACAGCACAGTCGAAACACAAAACTATGGCTTTGTAGATCTATTGTGGCAGGATGCGTTTGCTTTATCTACTGGAATGTGCTGGGTTTGATGTCATCAGAAGACTGGAGCATATCATTGTACAGGTAAGTTCAGACAGACTTTCATCCAGGTGTGCATTATTAAGATCAGCGTTATTCTCAGAGGATACTAAAACTATAAGATGAAAACATAAAAAAGTTAATGTAAGTGTTAACTACAAAAATTGAAAGAAAGCAAAACAACAACAACAAAAGTTTGTCACATCTTGAGAAGACACCTGCTGTCATAAGATGCCAGCATCTTTTAGAAACAAGCTACAATGGGGGTGATTCCCACTCATCTATTACAGGTCAGTGGTGATATCCTAAGCCGGTACACACATGAAAAGATACTAATATGTACCATGTAGGGGTAAATGTACCTCTTAGCTTTTGTCCCTTACATTACCTTCCTAGTGACCTAGTTTTGTACGCATTCTGATTACACAGTTAAGACTGAGCCAGAATAAAACACAGTGGCAGAGCAGTCTTTACTTTGCTATAAGCATACAACTTTAATATAATTTTCTGCAGTAATTTGATCTATTGTATATGTCACATGCCATGTTAATGAGTCCATTGTTTTGCTGAGTTTAAGCAAATTTTTTGAACACCGTGACCAGTCTTTTACTGACATGCATGCAGTTATGGTTCTGTGTATGCTTTGCACAACAATAAACAAAAGGCTCATTCTTATCATTGTGACTGTCAATTTTTTGAAACACTGATGTGACTTGCCAGAATATTTTACCTCAAGGCAAAGGTGTTTACGCATAGATACGGATCAAATGCAGAGTTTCATTTTGAACTGCATATCAGCTCTTGCCATATACTGTGTCCAATAACTGCAAACCAAGCCTCAAATTTGCATGGTTTGCACTGATGCAAAGCAGAGATGACTACCGTTTTATTGTTTTGAATGTATTTGTTATTTTGTTGGGACAAAAATATAAATGTGAACTTGTCACATCATATCCTGTTAAACATATCATTGTCGGGTCCTTAATAATTTTCCATGCTAAGTTTAGTGGGAATTTAACCAGGATTCATATGCATTTTTATAAACAATTTAGGAAGGTTGATTTTGTGAGACAATTTTCAGATTGAATAATAAGCAAATTTCTATAATCGAGCATGGATTTGAACCGTGAATTTAATTTACACTCTTCTTCTAAATGTGTTGAAATGGAATCTTGTATAATATGCCATTATTGCTTTATTGGGAAATTGGAGGCTTATTGTAGGTAAGGGTTAATGGGACATAGAACGATATGGAAGGGTTAATAGGGTATGTTACACATGTTAATTGGGGTATTATATGTAAGGGTTAATGGGACATATAACGATATGGAAGGGTTAATAGGGTATGTTACACATGTTAATTGGGGTATTATATGTAAGGGTTAATGGGACATAGAACGATATGGAAGGGTTAATAGGGTATGTTACACATGTTAATTGGGGTATTATATGTAAGGGTTAATGGGACATAGAACGATATGGAAGGGTTAATAGGGTATGTTACACATGTAATTGGGGTATTATATGTAAGGGTTAATGGGACATAGAACGATATGGAAGGGTTAATAGGGTATGTTACACATGTAATTGGGGTATTATATGTAACATGATATGGAAGGGTTAATAGGGTATGTTACACATGTTAATTGGGTATTATATGTAAGGGTTAATAGGGTATGTTACACATGTTGTTTGTTAATTGGGGTATTATATGTAAGGGTTAATGGGACATATAACGATATGGAAGGGTTAATAGGGTATGTTACACATGTTAATTGGGGTATTATATGTAAGGGTTAATGGGACATATAACGATATGGAAGGGTTAATAGGGGTACATGTTAATTGGGGTATTATATGTAAGGGTTAATGGGACATAGAACGATATGGAAGGGTTAATAGGGTATGTTACACATGTTAATTGGGGTATTATATGTAAGGGTTAATGGGACATATAACGATATGGAAGGGTTAATAGGGTATGTTACACATGTTAATTGGGGTATTATGTGTAAGGGTTAATGGGACATATAACGATATGGAAGGGTTAATAGGGTATGTTACACATGTTAATTGGGGTATTATGTGTAAGGGTTAATGGGACATAGAACGATATGGAAGGGTTAATAGGGTATGTTACACATGTTAATTGGGGTATTATGTTAATTGGGGTATTATATGTAAGGGTTAATGGGACATATGTTAACATGTTAATTGGGGTAATATGGAAGGGTTAATAGGGTATGTTACACATGTTAATTGGGGTATTATATGTAAGGGTTAATGGGACATATAACGATATGGAAGGGTTAATAGGGTATGTTACACATGTTAATTGGGGTATTATGTGTAAGGGTTAATGGGACATATAACGATATGGAAGGGTTAATAGGGTATGTTACACATGTTGATTGGGGTATTATATGTAAGGGTTAATGGGACATAGAACGATATGGAAGGGAAGGGTTAATAGGGTATTATATGTTAATGGGACATACACATGTTAATTGGGGTATTATATGTAAGGGTTAATGGGACATATAACGATATGGAAGGGTTAATAGGTTATCGTATAATTTGTAAGGTTTAATGAGTTATCATATAAAATGTAAGGGTTAATGGGGTATGGAAAAGTAATGTTATCTACCAAAGTGAATTGCATTTTACTGCACTACTGTATGATATAATTTTCATACACTTTTATTTTGAGTGGCCTGAAGATGAAGAATAAAACACATTTTTTCATTTTATGCTCATGCCCTTTAGTTTGTTAAGTTCCAGTAAGTATTAGTATTTCCTATATATCGCTTACCCTTGTTTCTATACACTCCTTCACATCCTCTTCCTCTCCGGCTCTTGTTACAGAATTGACTTCACTTATGTTTTGCTTTGCTCTGCAGGGCTGCACTAGAGGCTGAAGTGAGCTGGATAGTAAACGATACAGCTGGAGAGGAGGTGAGCCGAATATGTGTACTAAAACATGGCCTAAAGCTAGCAAAGCGCATAACAATGACCAAGTCAGACAATCCATCTGCACTCTTTCTTTAGGCAGTGCCAGCCTGCTCCTTGAGACATACCACAAAGAAAGAAGACAGTCTGAAGAGAAAGTTTAGCTTCTTAGTGCCTGCTCTGCAGTGGAATGGTTCTTTTATTAATTCACATTGGCAAAAGCTCCAAAATGAACCGTTGCCGTATGGCTGGAAAGACCAGCCTTTCTCTGGTAAAGTTACTGTAAACACCAGCACTTCAAACATGGAAACAAAGCCATTACACATCCTCAATCCATTTTTATTTCCTTCTTATAACAGAAATAGGCAAGACACTCTCTCTGCTTTCACATCCTGCCAACAGTCGTCTGTTTGAGCGGAAAACGTCAGATACCTGTGTGCGTTGCGCTGTGGTGGGTAATGGAGGTATTCTGAATGGATCCAGGCAGGGGAAAACCATAGACAGTCATGATTATGTTTTCAGGTTTGTGCATTCTATAAGAAATCCAATATACTAAAACAAATGATGCCAGAATTTACATTTTTGTGTGAACTATCCCTTTAAGCAGAAGTAATCTTTTGAAGTTAAAATAGTCTCTACCGCCCCAGTTTAAAGGTGCACTCAGAAATGTTTCCAGTGAAAATAAGAATAAATAGTACTTTAGGGATTTACTTTTTCAAACCCATACATGTTACGTAAGTAGCCTAATAACACGATTTTTATTAGCCATGGAGCTGTTTGCCTCATAGGTTCAACTTCAGACGTTAAAATCACATGAGCAACCACATCATCCCTCTAACCCCCTGCTCTTGGAATAAAAGTGCATTCAAGCCATGTTGAAATTACTGGAATTACCAGATTCCAAAAAGCATTTACATGGTCGTAGAACTTCTTATTACAATGTATCTTAACTGGGAATTTTCAGAGAGCTACAACTTGTATCACCTAGTCTGTTGCTTCATTTCGGAGTTATGTTTAGACATTAATTATGTTTTCAACTCTGAGTAGAATGTCACCTGTTGTCTTCTTGAAATGACAGTAATTACAAAAGTGAAAATAACATGACGTGTGGCCAAGTATGGTAACCCATACTCGGAATTTGTGCATTCACCCAGTCCAAATGCACACACACAGTAGTGAGTAGCGAGAACACACACACACACACACACACACACACACACACACACACACACACACACACACACACACACACACACACACACACACACACACACACACACACACACACACACACACACACACACACACACACACACACACACACACACACACACACACACACACACACACACACACACACACACACACACATACACACACACACACACACACACACACACACACACACACACACACACACACACACACACACACACACACACACACACACACACACACACACACACACACACAACACACACACTTGCTGCGGCACCCAGGGAGCAGTTGGGGGTTCAGTACCTTGCTCAAAGGCACTTCAGTTGCGGTTATTGAAGGAGAGCACTGTTTATTCACTTCCCCCACCTACGATTCCTGAGACTCAAAGCTGTGACTTTTGGGTTACAAGTCCGACTCTCTAACCATCAGAACACAACTGCCCCAAATGCCATCGGTGACTGATGCATCAACACCAATAGTAGTTACAGTTTATTGTTTACTTTTAGGAATATTTCACCCCGAAATAAAACAAAAAATTGCTGAAAATGTATTCACCCTCCGGACATCTAAGATGTAGATGAGTTTGTTCCTTCATGGGAACAGATTGGGAGAAATTTAGCATAAAATCACTTGCTCACCAATGGATCCTCTGCAGTGAATGGGTGCCGTCAGAGCACAATAATTCACAAGTAATCCACACCACTCCAGCCCATCAGTAAATTTCTTGTGAAGTGAAAAGCTGCATGTTCATGAGAAACAAATACGTCATAAAGTCGTTTTAATTTTAATCTCTTCTGGCCAAAATATCAGCCTATAATAACACTTCCAATGAAGGAAGTGTTCTGATAAAGAAACAAACTCAACTTCTTGGATGGCCTGAGAGTGAATTTTCAGCAAATATAATGTAGACCTATTTTTTTTTTGTGGGGTGAACTATTCTTTTAAATTGATTTAAAGATAATTTACTTGCCAACCCTGCCAATATTAGCTGTTGTCTAGCTAGTATGCACTGAAATATTAGATTGTTCCGTTTATGTTGTATAATCTAACACACACTACACCAATAACTAGAACAAAATATAATGAAAGATATCAAATGTTAGAAAACTTTTGAATAACGATTCACTGCATGGGCTTTTTGCCATCTATAATTTCTGACCCTGTTTTTATATTAGTAGCCTACAGTTATACTGCTATAACAGCACAATCAGTGGTAATAATAAAGATAATTTTTTATAGGGTAAACGGGGCAATAATCCAAGGGTTTGAGGATGATGTTGGGACAAAGACGTCTTTCTACGGCTTCACCACCAACTCTCTCAAGAACTCATTAGTTGGATATCACGAAGACGGCTTCGACAAAGTGCCACGTGACTCGGTAATTGACCCTCTCTTTCACTATTTAGGAATTATTATAAGTTCTCAGTTGTCATTTGTTGCCACCTGCTGGCCTGCTGATGGATTACAGTGAAGTCTTTGACATCACAGGGCATTGGATATGTTTTTATCCCTGCTGAAACTCGAGACTATGTGATGCTGGCAGCTGCCATCCAGGGTGTGTCTGTGCCCTCGGGACCTGATAAAGGTGAAAGGTAGGTTTAACAATAACATTCCTACACGTTGCTATTTACTTCACAAAACAGGTTACAATAAATGTTATTATTATTGTAATCATTTCATCGTTTTCAGTTCATGAATTTGAGTTAAATTGGCCAGGTCTCCTAAAACAATTAACATTGACCAAAACGGATTAATTACTTAATATATTGAGCTAACCATATAATAATATATGGGTATATAATACATATGTGCTGATAAAAAACTATCAGAACATCCTGTAAAATCAGAAAATAGGCCATTCATAATTGTTGTGTAAAATACGTGAGAAGATAACTCTCACGCTCAGATAGAAGCTCACGCTCCAAAGTGATTAAAAAATATAGAAATAATATACTCACTAGGCTGAATTCACTGTCGATGTTGAAATGAACGGCAATAAATGTGTAAGCGGACCTGAATTCACTCTGTATAATTGGGAGCCATACACTTCAATTTAAATATTAATGATTTATGTTTCTGGAAAATTGCCTATATAAGTTTTGTATGATCATTTGTTTATATAGGTAAATAATATTGAACAATAAAATGTGTTATGCATTTCTTTAAAAATTATTTTATTTTGCTTCCTTAAACACACACACACACACACACACACACACACACACACACACACACACACACACACACACACACACACACACACACACACACACACACACACACACACACACACACACACACACACACACACACACACACACACACACACACACACACACACACACACACACACACACACACACACACACACACATATATATATATAATTTTCGCTTTTATTACGATAGGACAAGTCAGAACTGACAGGAAGCGAAGTGGGAGAAAGATGGGGGGGGATCGGGAAAGGTCCTCAAGGATTCACACTCGAGCACAATTGCACCTAGGCTATTGGCACTGACGTATTTCCTGAAATGTAAACAATTATTTAGCATTCTGTTTGCTACGTGAATTCAACTGCATTAATTGGAATTCTAAAAGGCATTCTGACAGTTTTTATTTGAACCTTAACCCTTAACTGCTGAGTTTATTTGATTATTAAAACAGGCCCTCAGAACTTTTTGGATATAATCCCGAAACACATCAGTTCAAGATGATCCATCCATCCTTCATTCAATATGTGACTCAAAGGTGAGGACATTTTCCTATACATTAGTATACATATCATTTTGTCACATTTTCCCCTCTCCCTTAATGTAATGCCATGGTATTATTGATTAACAGGTTCCTAAAATCTCCTCTGCTGGAGCAATATAGAGATTTGTACATGCCCAGCACGGGTGCACTGATGCTTTTGCTTGCTTTACACACTTGCGACCAGGTAAACAAACCTCCAATGTTTTTTATTTATTGTTAGAATGGCCCCGAAACCTACTGGTCCAGCTGTTGTTAAATAGATGTTGTGCTTGCTGGCTCTTTCCTCAGGTCTCTGCATACGGCTTTATCACAGAAAATTACAAAGACTTCTCAGACCATTACTACGACAAGGTGATGAAGCCTCTGTTCTTCTATGCTAACCATGACATGGAGATGGAGGGACGTCTGTGGAAGCAACTGCACTCTCAAAACGTTTTGTGGCTATATCAGAGACAAAAAAAGGACATGTCCTTTCCTGGGACGTCTGAAAAAACAAGTAACAAGACTGCATCATGAAATTGTCAAAGTAGCATTTTGTTCTGGTGTGCCCTGATTCTCCTGCATCCTTTATAGGCAACATCATTGAGAATGTTATTTTTAATAAGCCAAATCAACTATTTTACTCAAAGTGTTACTTGGAGAATTTCTAATCTGGTTTCCCATCACACAGCAAAGAGACCATGCTTTTATTTAGGCTAACTAAATATTGAGAAATGTCAAATATCAGTGCTGACTTTACTGATATTTAGTGCTGTTCTCTCAATCACAATACACTCTTAGACAAACTTGGAAAACTGGGTTTGGCTCTTTTGTCCATATCTAGAAAGCAAGGATTTTTGTGTAAACATAGGTGACTTTACATGAACCACAAGGGCGTGAAGTTCCCCAGGGTTCAATCCTTAGGTCCTCTCCTATTCAGTCTGTATATACGTCCACTAAGCTAAATAATGCGGAACAACAAAATAGCATGCTATAGCCATAAAGTTCAATCTAGCTCTATCTGCAAGGGCATTCAGTCATTAACAGCAGATCAGATTTTAATGTAATGTATTTTAAAGTGCTATCGTTAAAACCTAAATACACTGAAATATTAATGGTATAAAATACTTCCAAAATCACTAGAGTTGAGACAGCTGGATATTGTACCATTTATGTTCTGTTTTGGTACTGTTTCTGTATTCACATTTTCTTGAGCTCCTTTGTTAATCTGTTCCTTGGTTATTTATTAGCTCTACACATGTTCTGTTTCCCCCGGATTGCCCTCACCTGTTATTTAAGCACTGTGTTTTCCAGCTCTTCAGTTCCAGTATTAATGTTGATTATGTGTTTATCTCCTGTTTCTCCTGCCTGTTCCTTCTTGTGGAGTCATTATTAAATAACACTCTTTTGTTTATTTTTACTCCTGCGTTCGACAGATATTTCCAGAGGTCTATATATCTATCTGTGTATTATGTCCTATACCTGACTTTAGTGATTGCACTTAATTTATTTCCCATGACCAGCACCATCACATACAAAAATAATGTGTATTGTTATGCCAAATATTTAATATACAAATGTATCACTGGTATAGTTTAGAGTTCCTGTAGCTAAACATAACTTGGTGCTGGCAACAGCAAGATTATGGGTGCACTTATTAAATAATGCATGAACTGATAACGTGTATATTACTTTGGATAAAAGTGTTCCTGTGGCTCAGTGGTAGAGCATTGCGTTAGCAGCGCAAAAGGTCATGGGTTCGATTCCCAGGGAACACACATACTGAAAAATGTATAGCCTGAATGCACTGTAAGTCGTTTTGGATAAAAGCGTCTGCTAAATGCATAAATGTAAATGTAAAAGCATCTGCCGAATGAATAAAAGCAAATGATTAAGAATAAATTCAGAATACAGTGTGATTTCCCAGTGTCTACCTCAACGTGGCATTTCAATCAAAACTTCATCCCTTGGAGTCAGTCATTGGATGAACCATAGTTCCAAGTGTTTGTCCATAATTTGGAGGTGAGCTGGTTAAATAGTCAAGGGAATCAGTTCAAGGGATGGGGTTTATGGGAAATGGAGTTCAGGGAGATAATAGTCAGTACTCGGGTGAGGGAGCCCTCTGGTGGTGAGCAGGAGGATCTGCAGAGGCTAGATTCATGACACTAGCACTATGATTGGAGCTTGGCAATAAAGGTTTTTTATGTTTTTGAAAGTCTCTTATGCTCACCAAGGCTGTATTTATTTGATAAAGAAATAGAATAAAACAGTAATATTGTGAAATTATCATTTGAACAGACTTTTCTATTTGAATGTTAAAAAATAATTTATTTGAATTAGATAACTCCAGTCTTCAGTGTCAGTGACTCTTCGGAAATCATTCTAATATGCTGATTTACTGATCAAGAAACATTACCTTATTATTACCAGGGTTGAAAACTGTTGTGTTGCTTCATAGTTTTGTGAAAACCATGATAGACAACCGTTTGGGGTAAGATTATAAAAGAAAGCAAGAGAGAAAGAAAGAAAGAAAGAAAGAAAGAAAGAAAGAAAGAAAGAAAGAAAGAAAGAAAGAAAGAAAGAAAGAAAGCAGAAACTAGTAATGATGCAAAAAAAAAAAAATACAGTTTTGCATCACAGGAATGATTAATATTTTGAAATATATTACAAGATTACTGTTTTACTGTATTTTTGATCAAATAAATGCAGCCTTGGTGAGCATAAGAAACTTCTTTCAAAGAGGTTAAATCATCTTAAATCTTCCCCAGGATATAAAATAACCTTGGATAGTTTGCCTATAGGATTGCCGTTTGTTTTGACAGAAAAAAGAGAAGATAATACAGGGTTAGAAAGACTTGAGGGTGAATAATGGTAAAGTTTTGAGGGGAACTATTCCAAATATGTCACAATGATGGACTTAATGGCACTTAATTTTGTTTTCAAAATATCCTTTGCTTTGTGCGGTAAATCTTACTCTATAAAATACCTTCAAAAGAAAATTAATCGTTTTTTGCTTCAAGGTACTGGTTTCCCCCCAGGTTTTAGCTTGTGATCACTGTGATAATGACATTAACTGCTTTATTTAAACATGCCCCAGGTGTGCAACATCTGTTTGTGGGATATCCGGAAGGTGATAGCATCCCCTGGTCCTTTGATCACCCTTATCTTTGTGGGAGCAGGTGAAGGGATGCAGAACCACAAGCCTTATTCTCCACAGCACACAGTCTCATTCAGGCACTTGTCAGAGCCATATTCACTATCCTGTTCCAGATGACTTCATCTGAGAGGAGACAGGAAGCACTTTGATCTTTGACTGAAGAAAGAGACGTCTAGATCACAGTGTTTGTGTTTAAGCATATAAATGAGCCCATGGATGGTTGAACTTCTTCAGTTTCATGTTAGCATACCCTCAGTAAATTGTACAAAGCAGACTTTGAGTTCCAGTAGTTTTGAATTACTGCACAACATACAACAAGTGAATGCATGTTTTTGGGGATGAGCAGTGGAGCCATGAACCCAAAGAAAGGACAAATCGCAAATGAGATCAGTTCTTTCTCCAAGACAGCAATGAGATTAAATGAAGAGCAAATGGAGAACTTTGCTCATGTCTTTTGCATCTCAGATTTTTCTCCTGAGAAAACCTCCAGTAATTTCACATAGAGTCTCAAGAGGCATCTCAACAATGTCTCAAACCACGCTCGCATTTGCCATGATACTTAAGTGTGGAATCAACTTGAAGATCTCAGTAGCTACGTTTCCATCCGAAGCTGAGACTTTTACTTATGCACAAAATAAGAATCTTACGGTGGCCGAGAGCTCAACGCACTGCAACTTCAGAAAACACATGCAAATAGAAAAAGCACCCGCAAATCAAGAAAACAACTTCATCAATTTGATAACACACTCACTGCAAATACTCACTGCACAACCAATCAAATAAACGCGCTGCAAATATTCACTACACAACCAATCAAATAAACGCGCTGCAAATACTCACTACACAACCAATTGTTACGGAAGGACTCTCAGACACAAAGGGAGATGGTATATGGTGACGTTTAATGACAGTTCTTAATGCAGGTGAGTTTCTCTATTGGAGTGTAGATACTTTCGGCAGATCAGACGGATGGTTTCTCTACAGGTCCAGGAGATCGTGGATGGGGACAGATGTACGGGATTCCCAGGACTGGAACAGGAGGATGGTATGCTTTCCCCCGATTGCTCTGAGGACTGGAGGAGAGGACGAGGAGCCGGGTCCCACACTGCCCGCGGTGTCGAAATGTTCCCGAGATATATTATCACGATGAAGTGCGCTAGTGCTGGTACTTATGAGCGTGAGGTGATGAGATCAGGATGAGGTGCAGGTGTGTTTATTTCAGGTGAAATCAGGTGCGGGCTTACATGTGTTGTGAGGAGGACAGACAGATCAAACCGTGACATTACCTCACTCCCGGAAGGCGCGTCTCCGCGCCGTAACAGAAACACCGGGGAGGGTCACTTCATGGTGGGCGCCCTGGAGGTGATGCAGGGCTGTTGGAGTTCCTGAGATCGGTTCACTGGGGAAGCCTCCAGGGCGGGTCTGGGGCTCCGGTGACCACGGCGGGACAGGAGACTCGGGAGGCCATGGCGGAACCGGGGACTCGGGCGTCCATGGCGGATACTCGGGCGGCCATGGCGGATCGGGAGCCTCGGGGTGGCCATGGCGGATCCTCGGGCGGCCATACGGATCGGCTCCTTCGAGCCTAGGGGGGGCCATGTTTTTTTACCTTAAAAGCGGATCGGGGACTCCGGCCATGGCGGATCGGGATCGGGTATATGGAAACATTTTCTGGTGGATCGCCAGCCGGGGGGCGCTCGGGAATTTGCAGACTCTCGGGGGCGCTCGGGAAAGGCTCTCGGGGGCGCTCGGGAAGCGCTACCTTTCGGGAGCGCTCGGGAAGCGCAAACTCTCTGCTCGGGAAGCGCAGACTCATTTTATCGGGGCCGCGCTCGGGAAGGGCTAAACTGGACGGACCAGGTGAGAAAGGTGAGCGGACAGGGCCAGCGGAGATGAATGAGCCGGACGGGACAGCGGAGAAGAAGGTGAGCTGTTCGGGGCCTAACGGGTCCCCTGATGAAGGTGAGCAAGTGGGTGGACGGGGCCAGCGGAGACGAAGGTGAGCTGGGCGGGACCTTCTCCCAGTCCGGCGCGAAGGTGATCTGGGAGGGGGGGCCAGCGATATCAGAGGCGAAGGTAAGCTGGACGGGACCAACTCTCGGGGTGCGCGATTTTATTCGGAAAGCGCTGACTCTCAGCGTTCGGGAAGCGCAAGACTTCGGGGGTGCTCGATTCACCACAGGAAGCGCAGACTCTCGGGGGCGTCGGGATTTTGTTCCCCTAGCGCTAACTCTCGGGGGCGCTCCCTGAAGAGGGAAGCGCTAACTTTCTCCCCGGATTTCCTTTGTGCGCTCGTGCGGCTCTGACTCACGTGGGCTTTATAGCTTGGGCGGCTCTGACTCTCGCTTGGGCGCTCGGGCGGCTTGACTCTCGTGGGCGCTCGGGAGCGTCTAAAACTCTGGACGGAATTCGTTCCCTCCAGCGGAGACGAGGATGCATATGATCTCATTGATATAATAGTGGTTTCCATACTCTTAAAGTTTTTTAAATGTATTTATCATTTTATATCACACACATACATCTGTCAGTGAAGTCACGCAATCACTGTCACCACTGTCTTCATTCACTAATTACACCCGATCGCACTCACCGTGTTCTGGTCACCAGCACCTGCCGATCCCCAATCTAGTCACCTTCAAAAGCACCATGCACCCAGTCATCAGCGTCTGGTCTACCGTTTACTACCCCGAACAGTACCTGACTCCTGTACGCTACTAACATGTGTTTACTTACCTTCCAGTTCCCAGTCTATTCTCCTGTGCGTCTCCAGTGTTTCTCCCTCGGAGATCCCTCTTGCTCTGGATTCCTCAGCCTCGGCTGAACCTGCAAAGAAGGACTCTGTTACTATTCAGCGAAGCTTGAAAGAAAGGACTGGTTCAGTACTCTCACTCTCCTCGGTTTACCCCAACCTGTTATTCAATAAAGCTGCTTGTTTGTCACTTACCTGTTGTGTCTTTGCCCCTGTGTGACACCATCATTAAAAAGTTTGGGATCAGTATGTTATTTTTAATGGATTCTCTCATGCTTATCAAGGTTGTATTTATTTGATCAAAAATACAGAAAAACAGTAATATTGTGAAATATTATTGCACTTTCTAATATTGGTTTCCAATTTTAATATATTTTAAAACATAATTTATTATCTGTGACACATCGCTGAAGTTTCATCAGCCATTACTCCAGTCTTCAGTATCATGATCCTTCAGAAATCATAATAATATACTGATTTATTATCAGTGTTGATTGAAACTGTTGTGCTGCATTATTTTTTTATGGAACTTGTGGTACTTCTTTTCTTTGAATAAAAGGTTTAAAAGAAAAGCATTTATTCAAAATGGAAATCTTTTCTAACAATGTATTTACCAACAATATCTTTACATAGTCTTTACTTTCACTTTTTATCCATTTAACACATTCTTGCTGAATAAAAGGTTTGAATTTCTTAAAGTATTTATTTATTACATTTCTGAAATAATTTATTGACCCCAAATTTTCAACATTGTAACACAAAATTTCTATTTTAAATAAACACTCTTCCTTTTAATTTTGTATTTATAAAAACGATCCTAAATAAATATTCACATGTCCCCCAAAAATATTAAGCACCACAACTGTTTCCAACGCTTAATATAAATCAGCATATTAGAATGATTTCTGAAAGATCATGTGACACTGAAGACGAATGATGCTGAAAATTCAGCTTTGCTTTGCTTTAAGATAAATTATATTTCAAAGCACCTATATTAAAATAGAAAAAATGTTATTTTAAAAAGCAATAATATTTCACAAAATTACATTTTGTTCTGTATTTTTGATCAAATAAATGCAGTCTTGAGCATTAGAAACTTCAAAAACATAAAAAAAAAAAAATTTTGAACGGCACTGTATGACTCCTAGCCTATTTTGTGGATAAACATGTTACTAATTTACTAATGCTATAGATATATATTGAACATTTATTTTATTTTAAATAATTATTATACTGTACTTCAATACTAGATAAGAAGCGGCTGGAGGAGCTCCGGCGGCAGAGCGGTGGACGGGTCCCAGAGGGCGGCAGAGCTGCCCCCTCCCACTGGGAGGACCGAGCCGCTCGAGCTGCTCTACCGCTCGACTCCGCTCACTGCTGGAGCTCTCCAAACACGCGCATGCAGATCACAGCCGACGCTGGAGTTTATCGACACGGACCGCCGAGTAAATAGCGTATGAACGCCTCGAGCGCGAGTAGCAGCGGTCCAGAGTGCTCACACTTACAGCGAAGAGTGTTTATCGACCAAGAGTTGACTAAAGGTGACTTTGAGCTCGTTGTTGTTGTTGAAGTGTCTGGACTGGAGAGAGTGAACCAGCGACCCGCTGTTATGGCAGCAACCAACGTTACATCGAAAATGAATACTTTACACTAAATTAATGGTGAGTATTAATGGAGAAGTACTACTGGCGCTAAATAATATTACACTATTGTGAAAACAAGCTTTTTTCTGTTAGTTTGTGTTTACATTGGTAGTTATCGCGCTAATGTTTGATAGATGTGATACCTCACCGAATTATGGTTTCATTTTCTAGTTTGCTCATACAAAAATATTAACTTTAATAAGAGTTTCTGCCATAACACAATATTGTTTAGAATGTAAAGTAGTAAAAAGTTCTGTTTATTTATGTATTTAGTTTTAATAACACTGGCGGCGGCTAATACCAACTCACCTCTCAGTTCAGTTGTAATTTAGTAACTAAAACTGATATTTTGGCGGACTCTGTGGTTACCATTGTGATTTTCGTTTTTTTTCCCGAAAGGATCTCTGCGGATTGAATTAAAATCTGCCAAATTTACATCAACTCTACAAACTGAACAGTTTACAGTGTCCTGTTAGATGTGCTTTAACTTAAACTAGCAGCAGCTATGGTTGGTTTATGGCTGTATGGTGCTATGAAGAAATATTATATATAGTTGTTTGTTTATTTTGGCACACATGTGATGTCTGTGCTTAGACACCTACTGTATGGACTGAAGGGCTTGTGTAGTAAACCTCTGGTAACCTAATAGTTCAATATTCAGTAACCTCTGGTAACTGAATAGTTCTAAGCCCCAGAAGAGTTGATCCATCACCACTGCGTCCTTGATCAACCTCAGGTTACTCCAGGACTGAGCCTGTAGGTGTTCAGACATTTCTGTTCAGCACAAAGTCTATAATACTTGCAGAAAGCCATATATTAGCATCCCCATTCATCTCAATAGAGGTTACTCACTGTCAAACACAGCCCCAGAAGTATGCAACCCTCACCCGTCATCTTTGCTCGGTTCCTGATTCACACTCTTAAAAATAAATGTGCTAAAAAGGAGTTTTGCAGCAGAAGAAGTATTTTTGTGCCGTATAAGAACTTATCTTAAGAACATTTTTCCAGTATAAAGAACCTTTTGTGCATTTGAAAGATTCCATTGATTATAAAGGTTCTTTATGGAACCAGTAAAGAACCTTCGGTGACACTTTATTTTAAGGTGTTCTTGTTACACATATTAAATGTACTTACTATTATAATAACAAACATTATGCATAATTAAATGCAAGTAACACTTAGCCAAACTCTATTCCTAACCCTTACCATATAGTAAGTACATGCAGTTAATTAATATTACTCAGTACTTAAATGTATAATTACACTATAACAAGGACACCTTAAAATAAAGTGTCACCACTATTTTTAATATTTTCCCCATAGCCATAAAATCCATGAGACTGATCATTCTGAAGCTGCAAGAAAATAACATCATGTCAGCACTAACTAAAGATCACCCTTAGCTGTGATGTCCATGTAGAGCCCTTCAAAAATCAGTCACATGCAAAACATTTCTAAGTAGAAGAATGAAATATTTGTATAGTAGTTGTAGCATCTACCAGCATCTAAGTGTATTGCACTGACCAGCCAAACCTTGAACCCTTGGGTTAGGATAATGGATGGTCATGATGGTTGATTAGTTGTCTAGCAGCAGTCAATTAGTGAGGGCGACTAGTTAAGATTTATTTTTAACCTTTAAGAATGCTGACAGCATTCTTTTGATTAGTTGAAGAGAGAAGTTGCTTCTTTTTAAAGTGATCTATTTTAAAGCAGTACAACTACAGCTGTACCAATTTAGATGGACATTTTTTGGCGCCTGCATTTTTCCTGCCAGTTTTTAAGAATGTGTGAAGTTAAACATTATCCAACTCTGAAAACGTTCATTTATTGAGCTCCGAGTAGGTGTTTTTATTGAACACGTTTCATGTAAATGTCCTCTAGGAAGCCCATCTTCTGAGGGGATCAGGTTAATCATAAACCTGCCTAATCATTACAGTTTCATAAAGACTGATGTGTTCAAGTCATGTCGAAAAGATCGTATATATATCAGTTAAATGCACACGAATGCCATCATAAGTTGTAATTATGATGGAAAAATCTGTATTTTCTTTGAGCTCAGAAGATATGGATGGATGCAGCTTCTGCATTCATGGTAAATTTGTTGAAATGTAACATTTGTTTTTTCATTTACAATAAAAGTTGCTTGTACAAAATATGATAGTGTTGTACAATCACACTAGAAATAATGGTTCCGTTTAGAGAATCTTCAACTGAGCAAAAACACAAAGCAAAAACGCTCCTAATGAACTTTTTTTTTTAATTAAAGTGGATAGTAGAGTTAAAAAGTCTTGCTGTGTTTTTGTAGAGTAGCTACATTGCCATCTTGCTTCGCCCAACGTGATCTGAACACACCTGACGTCGTAATTACCACTTCCAAACTCCTAAATACAAACAAAACCATGATTAGCGACTAACCCATTGCTTATTTTTTTGCATCCCTGAAATTAAATTGATGGTTTATAAACATGAGGGCCAGTTACTGGGCTTGTCTAACCGTTATTCCTGTTTGTGAGTTATTTTCATCGGTCAAAGTAGTTGAATCCACCTTCACATTCCCCTGTCCTGTTCCTCCCCTTTTCTTTTTCGAACTGCGTATTTCCTCACAATAAAGAGCATCTGTAAACACACTCATACAGTTCAATCAAAACGCCATAAACCCATCACAACAGCACTCCACCCTGGCTCAAAAACTCACACGTTGGTTTTGCGCGAGAAGACTATTGGCCCTGAGGGAAACGAAAGAGGACATGATTACAGCTATTGAGAGCGACAGCTTTGCTTACTCCCTCAGAGTCTTTGGGGTGTGTAGGTAAGACTGTGCAGTGTTATATAATGATTATGTGACGGCCGTGTGGTGCTCATTTAATGCTCACGCTGTGACCGAGACACCGGGGTAGCCTGACCGCTGAATGTGGAGTTGCCATGCGCTGCATATGGTTATTGTTGTTTTTTATTTTTCTTTGCCCCTTACTGACCACACTTACTTGTTAAGCCTGTGATTTAATTTAATTTTTTGCTTTGACAGTATACATGTTTGAAGACTTTTTTAGTGTGCATGTTTCTTTTGGCTTGTTTGAATGTTATTTGACACTTACTAGCGTCAGCAGTTTTTTAAATAGTCATGTTAAGGCAATTACTACTACTACTACAGCTGCTCCTATTTGGGGTCAGGCATGTAAACGCAGATACGAATGCTTGGCCAACACATTTTAAGTGTGCAGTCACATTTCAATTTTACTGACATAGTTACTGACAGTTTTTGCGGAAATCGAGGTGTCTTGGTCGTGTCGGATCTTAACTAACATTGCTTTATGGCTAAAAAGATCAAAATATCTTCTATTTTAAGAGACTTTATTGACTTATTGACACAGTCATGCGGGTCTACCAGGCACATCTCTTTTTCTATTTTTTTCCTTCGATGTGATATATCATAACAGGTTTGACCATACTGACATTCTGTCCTCCCCCCACAAAAAATCACAAAGATTAGACATATATTGGTGGCTACATTTATCTTAAAGGTGTAGTTCACCTAAAAATGAAAATTCTACCATCATGTCATGCAATAATAATAATAAAAATCAATGTTTTTGTCCATGCAATAAATGCCAGTGGGGTCCAGTGTTGTTTTGAACCCCACTGACTTGGGCAAAACTGTTCAAAATACACTACTGTTTAAAAGTTTGGGTTTCAGTCATATTTTTGTATTGTTTTTGAAAGAAATCTCTTCTGCTCACCAAGGCTGCATTTATTTGATACAGTAAAAACAGTAATATTGTGAAATATAATTATGATTTAAAATAAGAGTTTTCTACTTTAGTATTCTTTAAGATGCGATTTATTCCTGTGATGTAAAGGTGAATTTTCAGCATTATTACTCCAGTCTTCAGTGTCAAAATGTAATATGTTTATTTGATGCTCTAGAAAAAACCTTTTTTAGTTTTATTTTTTATTGACGTAGAAAATGGTTGTGCTGCTATTTTTATTTTGAAAACTGTAATGCATTTTATATTCTTTGATGAATATAAAGATGAATATATAATTGATTTGAAATAGATTTTCTTATAATAATCCTTTTTTACAAGACATGTATTTTATAAGACATTATTTGTCATATTTCCAAGCTGAATAAGTTTAATTAATTCCTTAATAAACAACAACTTTTGAATAGTAGCATATCTTTTTTTGTGTGTTCCACAGAAGAAAGTCATACAGGTTTGAAATGACATTGGTGGCTAAATGGTAACAGAATTTACAGTTTTGGGTGAACTATCCCTTTAAGCATGAATAATCCACCTGTAACCTTTCCTTGAGAAGGAATTGTTTGAAAGTTGAAAAGAGCCTTTATTTGATCTCAAAGGCTTGCTGTCAGAGCTTCATAGTGGGCTTGTGTTCTCAGCATTACTTTCTCCCTCTTGCTGCTTTGCTCATACACTGTACTTGGCTGATGTATTAACAGTACTATTTTTCTTGCCCACTACTTTTCCAGGTTTTGGTCTGCTTGTGCCACTCCGGTCTTCTCAGTTTTCTAAACCACAGCATCAGCAGGGCCTCTACGTTCCCAGAAACTGAGCTCCACGCGACCAAAACCGACTTTGTTATCCTGAAAAGGCTCTGGAAACTTAAGAACGAAAAACTGGAAGGCAATTTATAAGTCGAAATAGATTTTCCATTTCTCCGGGCTTCCGTGTCCATAACCAAACGGAGAGCTGAAGTCTGTTGATTTGGATGACGTGATTGTTGGAGAAGCACGGATATCTGGTTGCTTGCGGTTCCCTCAGACGTCTGGCTGTCACCTACCCCGACTGTAGCACTACCGAAAGAGAGGATTCTGGGATAGGTTCATGCCGCGGTTGCGCCGCTGTATGGAGGTGTAAGGGAGGAGCAGAACTCTTGTGGGACGCTGGTGGAGTTCTGGCTGGTGGAGATCATGGGAAAAGAGCAGGATCTTCTACAAGCGGTCAAGAATGGAGATCTAGCTACGACGCAGAAACTTCTGGCCAAGGTCAAAGCCAGCAAAAGCAGTGAGTAACAGTACATTACCTCTCTATCTCATCATGTGCCTCCATGAAGATCTTTGCTTTTGCAGACCATCATTGGGAATGGTTCTACCACCAGGGTGATAAAAGGTGTACTGTGTGAACAAGTTAGAACAGTTCTTCTGATGATCCTGTTATTTATATACCCATGACTAGAGCTGGGGTGATGTACATAAAACTATTTTCAATATGCATGTATTTCTCTGAAATGATCTACAGTGGTGCTCTTGGCTGTAAAGATTCTGCATATTTTCCCACATTTTCTTGTAAGGGACATTCTGCAAGATGGATTTTAAGGAATAGTTCACACATTTTTTCATAATGTATTCACCCTCAGGTCAAACCCGTATGACTTCTCTTTCTTCCATAAAACACAAAAGAAGGTAATTAGTAGAATGTTCATGCTGCTGTTTTTTCATACTGTAAAAGTAAATGGTGATCAGGAGCATTAAAGATCCAGAAATGACCGAAAAGCAATATAAAATAGTCCAAATTGCTTGTAGTTCAAGTGAGGAATAGACTTAAATATTTAGACTACAGTGTGCTAAAATTCTCCTGTTTTGTTCCATGGAAGAAAGAAGGTCGTGCAGGTTTGGAATAATGGCAAGTCAACGAGGCCATCATTTTAAATTTGGGTTAACTAACCCTCTAAATATGGGTAAGCATGCTAATTGATGGTTGAAAGCAGGATCAAGTTAGCCACAATATTTAATTAACAAACATACAATGGGTGGCGATATGAAGAACTTTGAATTCTGTGGAAATCTGTGGCACTTTCTGCAGAATTGCTGCAGACATATTCACGCCAAATAAAGTCATTAGAAACAGTGATCAACCACATTTGCCCTTAGTTACTTACACAGAGCCAATGTACTGGTCATTTCATTGGTTGATGATAAGAGCTTATTTCAGAGGGTCATAGTTCAGGACTGCTTGTCTGCTCAACAGTGATCAATGGTGACCGTTGTTTTTTAAGCGTATCTCTGTGCACTTTAGCTTTCTAATGGTCTAACATGAATGAACTGCTTGGAGAACCCCACTGATACCTGTTTTCTCAGTCCCACCTGTTAGTCTTTGCTGGAAGTGTATTGTTTCTCCAGGTTTGTGATCTCTGTAAGAGCAGCGTGCTTGGCCTTTGGAGCACCTTGCCAACTGGGTCCTGATAACATCAACAGACTCTGTGTTTGCGTTGTACTTTATCTCTTTATGGCAGTACATTGAGAGCGAGCTGTAGGCACTCAACTCCAGCATGAAGACCCATGTTTTCTGTGATGTGGTGCGGTGGGAGTCTGTAATGGGGAAGAGCAATGCTCCACCCCGAAGAGACCTCCCAAACTGCCAGGCGTCAGAAGAGAAATGGGATCTGTTGTGATAACATATAAAGACATTTGTAAAAGCAATATGCCACTAAAAGCTGTATATTACAGTGGTTTTATTATGGTAAATAAGCGTTGTTAGGCACAATGTTATACAGAGTGGCTTATTGCTTTTATGAAATGTTAAAAAAGCAATAGTTAAAATTTAAATTTAATAATACTACCATTAAAATGTTTGGGGTCAGCAGTTTTTTTTCTCTCCCTTTTTTGAAAGCAGTTGATACTTTAATTCAGCAAGAACTTAACGTTTATAATGTTTCAAAATATGTCTACTTCAATTAAATTATGTTTTTATAACTATCTATTCATCAAACAATCCTAAAATATATCAACTGCTCAACTGTTTTCAACATGATAATAAGAAATATTTCTGAAATAAATCAGACTGATTTCTGAAGAGTCATGTGACAACTGAAGACTGGAGTAACGATGCAGAAAATTAAGCTTTGCATCACAGGATGGAATAAATTACATTTTAAAATATATTAAATTAGAAAATGGCTATTTTATAGTGTAATAATATTTTGCAACATTACTGTTTTTACTGTGTTTTTGATCATATTAATGGATCTTTATAGTGAGCATAAGAGACTTTAAACACACCAACCAACATTTTGAATGTAGTGTATATAATAATAATAATAATAATAAATATAACATTTACATTTTATGTAATAAATATTAATTCAATGAAAAATATAACATTTACATTTTATGTAATAAATATTAATTCAATGAAAAATAACCCGATAGTTGAATTAACTTCTTTACTGCACTTCTCTTTTTATCTATACACCATGAGACAGTTGTGTTGGCAGAAAAACTCTCTCTAAATGTACACCTTCACACCTGGAACAACCTTAGCCCTAAATATACTTTGCACCTTGCAGGTGACCTTTTCACATGTTTGTGAAGGCGCTTGTAATTATCCATTAGAACACAGGGGACTTTTCTTTTGAAGTTTGGGTCCTCTTGTTGGGCAGGTGTCTGTAGTTATCTCAGGTTGGCTGTATATTTGCCTGTGTCTCATGGGAAAGAGTAATGAAACCAGTCCTGCATCTTGAATTAACATCATAGTGTTTTGTTTTCTCTACACGTCCTGAACTTGCTGTTTAGACACCTGGTCACCAAGACTTCTCCCTTGGGCTTTTGTTTGGACTTAAGCTTCAGCAGGGTTTGATTTTCAAGGCCGGCGAGAGGTCAGTTTGATAACCCAGCACCACCTCAGCTATTCGTTACCCAAGTGTGTGTAAACACGCACAGATAACGCAACCACTTCAAGAGACTGACGCGATCTCGTGTATAACCTCTCTTGTCTTTTCAGGCCAGAATCAATGCCTGGCCCATTGTGTAAGTGGCACGCAGGCTGAGTAATTGCGCCATAATGTCATCTTTAGTGCGCTAAGGGTCATAAACGCTTTCATACAGTCATTAACACGCGGTGGGCTTTTGTGGCCCTCATCCTTCAGGCTGCACAAGACCCGGCCAGCTGACTAGTCTACCCAGCATGCCTCCGCCCCACGTCCCTTCTGCTTTGTCTCAGTCCCTGAGGGGCTGTGCCGCAGCCTGTCAGATTACCCACGATCCTTTGTTCTCACTCGCAGCTTTACTAATTCATCACCTTGTGCTTCGTACACGTGCTCATCAAGGCTGCACAACAAAAACAACACCCTCTATTGCATCCAAGCATGCGTTGCTCTGCTCCCCTTGACATCTGCCAGCGCAGGTTTGCTTTCACCCCACTTCAGACTCTCATAAATCACGATGAAGACCCAGATAGTGGTCAAACATATTATCGGGTATAGAGAGACCCCGGCACATGGGTGCTTCTTATCATGTGCTGTTCTAATCATGTCCTGTTTTTGATCTCCGTGTTTATATCTAGTGAAAGGCTGTGGAAAGTTCTCACGGTGAGTCAGGAGCACATCCGATATACGCCTACTGCAGATTTTGCTTGATGGATTTGTTTTTGCTTTTTTCCTTCCACCGTCTCAATAACAGATGGAGGTTTGAGGTTGGGTGGGATTGTACAGTAATGTGTTTGTGTGTGTGATAATGCTCTGGGTTAAATCTGGGGTGTAATCCTCTATTATTTCAGATTTGATCCCAGACGTTTGATCCTTAACGTCCTGTTGTTTTTAGTGCTGGGATGTTTGTTGGCATACATGTTATTCAAGGGAACTAGACGCAACATGAAGCGGCAAACAATAAAATACTTTATTTTTTGGTCGCAGCCTGCTGTGACTGACAGGCACGTTTTGTTTTTTGGTTTCTGTTTTTGCTGCTTCAACTGAGTGTCTCCACCCATCCAAAATCCTGTTGTACATGCAGAATTTCCCCCGTCAGTGTAGAAAACGGTCACGTCCGGTTAGGCCACAGTGGAAATTCATTGCTGTTCAAAAGTGGGTTCAGTAAGAGTTTTTTAAGGAAATTAGTAGTTTTATTTACAATGTTACAAAATATTTCAAATAAATGTTGTGCTTTTGAACTATCTATTAATCAAAACAATCCTGGAAAACAAAAATCACTAAATATTAAGCAGCCCAACTCTCTTTAACACTGATAACAATAAGAAATGTTTCTTGAGCACCAAAACAGTATATTATAATGATTTCTGAAGGATCATGTGACACTGAAGAATGGAGTAATGATGCTGAAAATTCAGCTTTGCATCACAGAAATAAATTACATTTTAAAAAATATATTCACATAGAATATACAGTTAGTTTACACTTAATTTTTTTTAAATAATGTAGAATATGGTGATGCAGAATATGTGCTTTATAAGTACTAATAAACAGCCAATATGATAATAAAAGGCATGCTAATAAGCAACTTTTAATAGTGAGAATTGGTCCCTATCCACCTTATTCCTCACGTAAATATGGGCATTTGTAAGTTCTTTGGGTCTTGCTTCCGGTTTCATTTGCTTTCAGCTATTTTTAGCTGTACAATTTTGCTGCTTGATATTGAAAATGAGTGTGTCTTACCATATTATTTTAGTAGATTATCTTAATTATGAACACACTGGTTTGTAATGCAAACAGTTTTACCGTTCACTGCACGTTGTTATTCTTCTCGTTGTTTCCCTAATGAACCGGACGTCTCACCCATAGGCTTACTTCCATGTTTAGGAAAAAGGTGGATACTAAAGTGTTACCAGTTTTACAGATCCCTAACTTTTGAACAGTTGTGTGCTTTAGATGAAGATCCAATAACAACTGTTTATTGTGACATAAATACAACTTTGAAATGAACTACAACTACACAGGCTCAGCACTATGCGTAACAATAATCAACAATTGTGTAAATGCGTAAACAACAGCAGAAGTATCATTTACAGTCTTTATAGTTTGAGATTTAGGTTTCTGAATGTTTCTTGAACTTCTTTGGGTTCATGCTCTTGGCACTCAGTTATTTTCCACACAAAGCACATTGTAGTCGACACAAAGCATGTTTATTTTTGTTCCAGAGAATAAACTGAGATAAAGTGCCATTGTGACGTATTTAATTCGCTGGATTATCCAAAAATAGCCATTACTTCATGGTTATTTCATATATAAACCAATTGTCTTTTTAACGTCCTCATAGTTTTTTTTATTACAAAATAAGATCTTGGTCATACCACCCACTTCTAACCTCCAGCACCTCTGCATCCAGACAATTCATCAAGTTCCCCATCAGTGTTTTCTCTTGTTAAATACTCATTTCAGTGAATGTGGTTTTGATCATTCCCACCAGATGGGGCGCATGTTTGAATGGGTCTCCATGAGCCGGTGGTGGTTTCTCAGTTTGTAATGACGGCGCACTACATCAGAGTCACAGATGATTTCGTTTGATCCTCTGAAAGAGCTACTGTAGTGGTTTTTCATTCATTAGTTAGTGGTTTAACTGCATGTTTATGGGATGCTCCTCAATATCAAGCATCCCCCACCACGACTAATGGCAGCAGTGGAAACTAATGAGATTTTCTCATTTTGGTAGGGGGCCACATATTGAAGGGGACGTGCTAAAACATCTTTTGACAGACTGTGAAATTATGTCTCTGTACGGCAGTTGTCTGTCGAGTCTGCCACTTGCCTGCTAAATGTTTTATTGGTTCGCTAAAGAGAAACATCTAGAGAGCATGTCAGGAGCTGTTCAGAAGATGAGAAATATCCATATGTGATGCGCCTGTTATCACCAGAAATATCCATCTGTGATTATTTTAACCAAACAGCCATTTAGATTTTACATCTATACCAGGGATAGGCAACTTCGGTCCTGGAGGGCCGGAGCTAAACTCTGGGTTGGAGCTAAACTCTGTGGGACACCGGCCCTCCAGGACCGAAGTTGTCTATTCCTGATCTATACCATTCAAAAATTGAAGTTGGTGAAGTTGTTTTTTCTTGGAAGAAGTCCCTTATATGCTCACCAAGAATGTGTTTATTTGATAAAAAATTATATCAAAATATATAATTAAATAATTAACTTGGTTCTGTGATGCAAAACTGAATTTTCAGCATCATTACTCAAGTCTTCACTGGCAATAATCCTTCAGAAATCTTTCTCATGTGCTGATTTGCTGCTCAAGGAAGATTTCTTATTATTATTAATGTTGAAAACAATTACTTAATTTTTTTGTGGAAACTGTGATAATTTTTTGTTCGGGATTCTTGAATAGAAAAGAACAGCATGTATTTGAAATGGAAATCTTTTTTAATATTTAAATGTCTTTACTGTCACTTTTGATCAATTTAATGTGCCCTTGCTGTTAATATCTTTAAAAATTACTTTTGAACTGTACTATTTAATATTTGATATAGATTTTATGACAAAACCACTTTCAAAAATGTATTTTTTTCAGAAATTCAGAAATTTCAGAATTTCAGAAAAAAAACAGTGACCCTGTTGTGACCTCCACATGAAACATTATCATATCACATTCTGAGAATAGTAAATCAGCATTCAAGCTGAACACGTGAATGGCTGAAATCATCTTGTTTGTGTGTATTTTGACCCACACACTGTTTATTTTCTGTCAGGTCTTATCTCCTTATCCTGCATTTGTTGTGTCTATCAGACACAGATGCAGTCTTTGGCGTGTCACAGATAAGCTTTGATATTACTGCAATTATGTTCTGCCTCTGAATGATTATACAAGTGTTATCTTCCTGACACAGACTTACACTCGGAAGAGAACCGCAGCCTTGCATGAGGCCAGAATAATGCTGAATAAACCAGAGAACAGTGTGTGCCTCAAGCTCCGCTTTGCTGTGGTTTAGCTTACATGCACAAACAGCTTGTCATTTTTTGGGCTGTATTTAGGAATGGAAAGTTACTATAAGTGCACACAGCTCTTAAGAAAGACCCCAGCAGAGCTCCATAACACTGCAGTCAATTAATGCCTGAGCCCTGCCGAATACGAGCGTGACTACTCCACGTTTCTTTTCCACACAGGAATGCAGGAGCAGAATCTGGTAGTACATGTTGAAAAAGGGTCAATGTTACCTCAGAACACTGTATGCAGTGACTTATGAGCCGCAGCTGCCTTGAGCTGGA
This sequence comes from Ptychobarbus kaznakovi, assembly GCA_027422405.1. Taxonomy (NCBI): domain Eukaryota; kingdom Metazoa; phylum Chordata; class Actinopteri; order Cypriniformes; family Cyprinidae; genus Ptychobarbus; species Ptychobarbus kaznakovi. Next base: position 23,667,756 of record CM049807.1, read on the forward strand.
GCTTAATAGTATTTCACAGATATTTCTCTGGCATTCCTCCTTCTCTGAGCATGCCAACCATTGTCCAGGCTGCGACATAACACTCCGAACTTTGAATGAGAGGGAAAAAATGCACAAGAATAGGAGAGATGATGTCAGCTAGAGGGAATGTACACCCCACAGCGCTCTCTCTGTCCTCTAATGGAGTTTGAATGAATGCGTTCAACAGGTACTGCAAGACGTTCTGTGTTGAGACAGCCGTGGCGCTGCAGAGGATGGGGCTGTGAACTTTACAACACAATACTAGTGTACTGCACTGTGCAGTATGTTCTAGTAGAGACCAATATGTTTTATCATTGACAGATGCCAGTACAATTAACTGTAATATGATGTGATAATGGCAATGTCATGATTGGAGAGTAACTACATAAATAAACATTAGTAATTGAGCTATATGTTGTTATTCTGAAGTCCTCAAATTTTTGATTGGTTGAGAGTGAGACTGAGAGTTCCAAGAGTTCTGATGTAACATTCCAACAGCACTGATGCTGCGTCCCAATTCGTATACTATCCGTCCTAACTAGTATTCGAAAATAGAATTAGTAGGCCTATGTCCCAATCATAGTATGTTGAAAAGGGTATGCCAGATATTCCCGGATGTCTACTACTTGAGATTAAAATGCGCACTCTAACGGCTAATATTGTCCACAACACATTGCGTGGTGGATGAGGATTCGATTAGAGCTACAAACACACATACAAAGTGTTTAAAAACTACAAACATGGCGGATATGCGAGATCGACAGACAGGCAGGGAAAGGGTTATAAATAATCACTAACCTGATTTAAAAATATTGATTTAATGTTATGCGCATTATATTTCAAATGCAGCAACATTGTGAACTTTTATAATGATACGTTTAGTTATTAACTTTTAAATGCATCATTATGCAAACATATGAAGAGAGTTCTCGGCATGATATACCCACGGCTGGCAGATCAACGTGCCTCTTCACTTCTCTCCAATACAGTAGGAAATGAAATTAAACTAAATGTACATTTTGTTAACTTTGATAAGATGAATGACAGGGCAGTTTAAACTTAAGACTCGTTCAGACTGTCAGCCCAAATCCAATTTTTGTGCAAATTCGATTGAAATCCGTTTATATTTAGATAGTCTGAACGGAAACAAACTACATGAAATCTGATTTGTGCTAATCTGTTTCGAGCTACATTCGTATGTGGTTTGGAATCCTATTCAAATCGCATTTCTGGAAATCCGTTTCAGTCTGACTGGTCAGGGGTGCGTTTCCCAAAAGCATCGTTAGCTAACTATGGTCGTACGTTTCATTGAACTCTATTGGTAACGACAGAACTTGCGACCATAGTTGCTTTTGGGAAATGCACCCCAGATCGGATTTACGTAGCTTTTTCACGTCCTCACGCCACGTAAAACGTAAACACGTCAGACGTTTTTGCAGAAAACATGCTGAACATCTTGCAGAAACAAGCTTGTGTCGTTGCGAAGTGCAAGTCAAGTGGAAAAACACAATATACTGCTAGTCCACCGTACCTCTTTGAGTCTTGAAAGTAGGGGAGACGGCAACACGGAATAAAGCTGCACATTCCAGCTTCCTGCGTTTCTGCCGCTGCCTCAAAAGACGAATTAATTAATTAATCCAGCTCGAGGACAACACATTGTCATGTCGTAAGACAACATCTTTATTGCAAACTGTATTGCTTTTATTGTTTTTAGCGTAGGCATAATAACGCAACGGCATTGCATTAGAAACCAACGCACATTCCGTGAAACGAAAGAGCGCTTAGGGACACACAAATCGGATATGAACAGTTGCGATAAACAGTGTGGACAGTCGTTTATTCAAATCAGATTCCATCCGGATATGCACAAAATCAGATTTGAGCTGACAGTCTGAACAAAGCTTAAGCAACAGAGCATCCGCAGTTATGACAAAGTAGTATGTCCCAAAGCTTGCCAACTATTCTACTACATACTTAAAAGCATGTACTTTTTCTTCAAAAAAAGTGTACATACTTTTAGGGCGTAGTATAAGTAGGTGAATTGGGACGCAGCATGAGTCTCAACAGTTTCACAACAGTTGGAGGCAACCAGTGACCTTTATGACCCCTACTGGTCTTTATGAGTGAGTCATTGAATCATTTACTCAACCTATTCATTCAGTGTTTAAGCCATGCTAATAGTCAAAAAACATCCCTCTTGTGATATTGTTTGATTATTGGGACAGTAGCTGTTTTCAAAAGCTTTTCCTATTGAGTAGTGTTCTTGCATGACAATATATAACAAATATTTTTGTAACATTGTATTTATAGCTTTACAGGTGAGTGAACTGAAATAAATAATAAACTCAATTACTTAAAAGTATCAGGAAGCATTGAGAAATTATTAATTGCATTAAATGTTGTCTATTTTTTGTTTTAAATCACCATTTAAGTCATTTAACATTGTTTCTTCAGTGATATACAAAATCACATTCTAATATTTACTTTATAAAATATGAAATTTGGATAAATGCTGCTCATTAATGCTGAGCAGAGTTGGACTCATAATCGAAAGGTTGTGAGTTCGAGTCTCAGTCCGGCAGGGATTGTCGGTGGGGGAGTGAATGTACAGCGGAGCCTCCACCTTCAATACCACGACTGAGATGCCCTTGAGAAAGGCACCAAACCCCCAAATGCTCCCCGGGCGCTGCAACATAAAAGGCTGCCCACTGCTCCGGGTGTGTGTTCATGGTGTGTGTGTGTGTTCACTGCTGTGTGTGTGTGTGTGCACTTGGATGGGTAAATGCAGAGCACATATTCTGAGTATGGGTCACCGTACTTGGCTGTATGTCATGTCACTTTAAGTTTTTGAAAAAGTTATAAATTACAACTACTGATGCTTAGTATACAATTATATTTTGAAATGCTATTTAATTCCTCTCATTCTAATATAGTATATTTTTATTCGGCAAAAATATATGTAAACCCCTTCAAACAAGCTCTGTATGTTTGGCTTGATTTCCTAAAAATCCCTCTAGCAAATAGCTGACCTCAAAGCTAATAGATGTGGACTGAAGGCCACAAAACACATATTTTTTTATGGGCTCTTTAAAGTGTCTTAACGGGGGAAATGGAAAGGCTCCAGCTCTTTTCAAATGGTGATGAACGGACTTGAGCCAAAGCGCCATGCTGCAGGAGAACATCTCTAGGCATCGCTTGTGCTGTTAATCTGTCACCTTATCTCCTGCAGCGCCGGCGTATCTCAGACGGATACGGTCAATCACATGCCAGCAGCACGTGATCTCAGTGAAATAGAGTGGGAGGGGATTCTGGGGAAACCGATAACAGTTTGGGATAGTAGGAAAAAGGCTTTACTGAACAAAGCATGGGGTGTGAGTTTCCTTTTTGTCCTGTATGAGAACAAAATGTGTAGCATGTTCCTGTGTGTGTGTGTGTGTGTGTGTGTGTGTGTGTGTGTGTGTGTGTGTGTGTGTGTGTGTGTGTGTGTGTGTGTGTGTGTGTGTGTGTGTGTGTGTGTGTGTGTGTGTGTGTGTGTGTGTGTGTGTGTGTGTGTGTGTGTGTGTGTGTGTGTGTGTGTGTGTGTGTGTGTGTGGTGTTGAATAACAGTTTAAGCTGTATGCATTCTAAAAAATGACTTATTTTGGCCAATAAAGCATTACAAAAGTATTTTAACACAAAAGAGCTCAAAATTAATTCTTGTGTTACTTTAATACCATTTTTTGTATTTAAAAATAATAAAAATGAATACATTAAATTAAGTTTAAATGTACAGATTGACATTATAAATACAGTATTTTTATAATAATTGTAATATATTTTTTTGAGTTGCGGTTAATAGAAACAAGGATTTTAACTTTGCTGAAAATGTGCTTATTTGTCATGAAAATGACACAATAATAGCCAAAACTCTGATAACTGGAAGATTTCTGGTTTGAAATCACGATAAGCTATCATCATTGCACCCTTGTTGAAGACACTTTAACCCCAGGTTACTCCTGGAGGACTAAACCAGTAATAAGTATACTGTTAGTCAAGTTGGATAAAATTGTTATCTTAATGACTACTGGCAAAGAATGCTTAGTAAACCACCTCCACATCATCATGTACCACACTGTCAGCAGTTCTTGGTCTCTTCCTACATAATAATCATCATCAGTGTTGGTCACCTGTGCTGAAATGACTAAATGAATGTTCTGCTGAGTCAACAGCCCCCGTTCATGCTGGATTGAGAGAAGTCACACAGAAACAGGCCTGCTGTAATTTTACTGACGCTCAACACTGGAGCTTTGACTCTATTTGCCTTGTCCATGTGTATCACACACACCCACATTAAGAGCACGGATCATTTGCATGTTACATAGCCTCTGCTATCATCTTGTTTTGCATTCCACCTTATTAACATTACAAAATTTTCAAAACCTAAAGCAGTGGTTGTAAGTGAAGTTTCAAAACGATAACTGCGTTACTGGCAGAAATGTGAGGGATTGTATTGCACATCTCCTTCTGAAATACCACAGTTCTTGACATAAGATCAATGAAGCTCCAGCCAATTGAAGATCAATTATTTCACTTCAATGCTTTATTGTTAGAAATCTGATCTTAGGTCAGTTGTTTTCTGTATACAAATGCAACACATATTGCAAATTCAAGATTAGTTACTAAATTTGGAGTGCTATTTTCAGGATATTCTCACGTGCCACCAATGTAATATTCCTTATGAGTTGATTGTTGTGGAAAAACCCATGGCTGAAACAGATGTTTCCCTCTTGTTGAATAATCTTCCCCTCTCCTGTTGCTGTTCTTGGTACATAATAGGAAGCGGTAGGAGGAAATTACCACTTGTTTTAATCCTAGTTGAAATGCATTCCCCTTGTGGGCACTGGCACAACCTTGAACCTGTGATCTGGATGGGGGTGTGTGCCATTACAAATATTAATCAAAGCAAAGTTCAGCCCTTCTAAAATTCCATATTCAACATTCTTATCCAAAGTATTTGTTCGGAAAAGGAGCTGTAACTCTTTCACGTAATTTAAAATGACAGCCTCTTATTTTCTCTGTCTTGACAGGCTGCACTTTAAAGCTATGGTTTGTTTTATTACTAGCTTCATAATCATGTTTGCACTTTACTCATCAAATTGTAGTTTTTGAGCTCTTGCACACATATAATTAAAGCAACCTCTTGTCATGAAGCAGTTGAGAAGTGTTTTTCCTCATTTGGAATAGCAAGAAGATTTATTTCAGTATGTTTTCATCAAATGTTATGGATCTACTCCTCTGAAACGTGCAGAAACACCTCATCAGCAGCCCCAGACAAAATCTGTGAACCCACATTTTCCATGCTGATTTTTGGGGAAAATAATGGATTTAACCATGGTACACTGTGTTAAATGAACTGACAGCTGTTTAAGTCATTCATTTTTTTTATGTAATTGCCAATTTTTGGAAGTTATGCACCAATCCAATACCTGGATTAAAGGGATAGTTACCCCTAAAATGAAAATTCTGTCATTCATTTCTCACCCTCATGTCGTTCCAAACCCGCAAGACCTTTGTTTGTCTTTGGAACACAAATTAAGATATTTTTGATGAAATCTGAGAGCTTTCTGACCCTCCATAGACAGCAAGGGTACTACCACGTTCAAGACCCAGAAAGGTAGTAAGGACATCGTTAAAATAGCCCATGTGACATCAGTGGTTCCATGTGACAATAAGAAAGTAAGAAATTGTTGAATAAAGGCTTTATTTTTGTTTTCTTTGCGCACAAAAAGTGTTCTCAAAGCTTCATAAAATGAAGGTTGAACCACTGGGTGAGTCTAAACAGGCTTTATTGGTAGGTGCACAAACAAATTAGAGAACATATTTAATACAATCGCAAGGGGCGGGAATGTGTAGAACTTTGTGAATGACTGCCATTCTGGTTCTTTGAAAATCTGCTTTCAGCATGTACATATTCTCAGAGGACCTGCCCATCAGTAGCTATGTTTCCATCCAAAGATTCAAATTTAACTTATGCGCAAAACTGGAATATCGCATAAAACATATGCGAATAAAGCACCTTTTCCATCCAACGAGTCAAAGAGAACAAAATCGTCACTTCCTGGTAAACTGAAATATCACTAAGAATATAGGAGATAATTTTCATATATTAAATGATTTGCGCCTCAGAGAAAGCAGACGTAACACAATAAATGTGTTAGAGACGGAGGTGGATGCCGGCTGTTTGAGAACAGTCTTGTAAGACAATTATACAGAAATACTTTGATGACAGACTTTGCTCAGGCATTTCAGAATGACCATAACAACTTATAGATGCTGTGAACGAGATCGGTCCGCTGGTTGGTCAAGTTATCCCGTCTCATAGCGCAAAGTCACATGACTTTTTTGATGCGCATGGAGGAATTTATTCGTTAAATGTGTTTCCATCGTAGTTTATGCACATTTTTTTTATTAACGGATAAAAGTTTATCCCACTCAAATGTGCGCATTCATTTTTTATGCGCATTTTTAGAATTTATGCGTATCTTGACGTTTCCATCCAGCGTTTTTTATGCGATATTGTAAAATGCGCATAAAAATAGGTGGATGGAAACCAGGGGCGAACTGGGACAAAATTTCAGGCCGGGAAATCTCACACTCATCCAGGCCATCCCATACACCCACAACAAATTGTTAAACATTTAGCCTATTTGTATGACCGTCACATAAAAAGGTCTAAATCTTTAGTCGGGGCCGTGGAAAATAAGTGAATGAGTCTCGGGGCCTCATCTCCCTGGCGGCCGACCCCGCAGCTGCCGGACCCCGTCATTTGGCACGGAGATGAAAGCATGTCTCGCGCTCCGCTCTGTCCTCTGTGACACAGCCTGACCGCAACACAATCTCAGACGTGTCCATAAACTGCACCGCTGGCCCTGTGACGGCACGTCTCCAGTGACACGACAGACACCCAGAGCTGGGAAATCTGTCATAAGAACAGTTCGCACATCAGCGGACTTCCATTACTGATTTATTAGCACGGGATTGGCTTCCTCCGTCTCCAGATATAATTTTTTATCCGACTTTAAAGAGAAACCAGGATTGGTTTCTTCAGGACATAAAAACCTGGAATGTGTTTGGTTTGGATATGCATAGCCTTCCAGAGGCCTCAGATCCAAGCTTTGGCAGCGACAGTCAGCCACAATCTCTCTATAGAATGGCAGCACTCTTTGAAACGTTTTGTGACTTGCTGCCATTTCAAAAATGCAGCCTTGTGTTTAAAATTGAAGGAGTGGCCGAATGTGAATTCTGTTACTCTCCTCTCTGCATTCAGGACTAGATCTTAAGTATGGCTTTTGGTGAAATGCAGCTGTGCATTTTATCTAACACAGAACGGCCTGAGCTTGAAAACAAATTGAATCGGCGTAAATTACTTTGGTATTTGCACTAAAGAAGTTTGAAATAATGTGAGAGGCTTCACTGAGAAGTCAATGATTATGCCGGACTTGGTCAGATGTTGAACTTTTACATTGTGTTGAAAAAGGCCAACGGTCATTTGATTTGTTTGTTTTAGCATTGGTTTGCCAGCATGGAATGAGTTTGAACACTCTCCCACAAAAGCCATTGGAAGTTGTTGTTTCCTAAGCTTAGGGCTTTGGTGTTAAATCTAATCTTGAGCTCAACCTTTGCCCTCTGACCACTGAGATCAACTCCATATTAAATGTACTGACCCTTTTAGGGATGTCACAGCCCTGTACTGATCTCTTCTTCTGCAGTGGATGAAATGACCCTAATCCTTCAAGACTTGTGGCATTCAAAATGAAAGCTTGCTCTGGTCCTCAATAATCTAGTGAATGGATTAACTTTTCACATTCAGTACCTTGTATTATTTCGTGATTTGTTACCCCTTAAATGCATAATTCGGATCTTTAGCGAACCGGGACTTCATTCACTACCCTTTACCGTCTTCATTTTTTAAAGGTAGACATCAAATTTCTTAGTATTCCTCAATCTAACCATTATACACAATATAATAAGAAAAAACTTGAAATACACTTTTTGTAAAAAGTGTATAGGGTCGCTAGAGACTCAAGGTGTGTATTTAATGCGCAACAGTAATTAAATATCTTATGACTCAATATGTGCAATTCACCTTTATTCCTCGAGGTGGCACTGTGTGTTATGTTTCACTCATAATTACCGCAGGGATAAATCAAAAGAATATCATCAGCAGAAATTTAACCGAATGGCTTGAATTTCTTAACTGCAGAGCAATTACTGTTCGCAATGAAATATAAGTGTCACTGTCATTTGATGGTGGATGTGGTGAATAAGCTGCCAGCGATCAAAATATTGATTTTGAGGTCATTGAAAACACTAGTTTTGAGAATATGGTTGAGATCGCGAATATGAACCAGATGCTGGATGTACTGTGGAAGTGCTCTCTGACGATAACAGCGATGGTAAAATCATCTGCTCAAATTGAACCCTACTAAGTTCCAAAAAGTAATGATATATGCTTTATTTTATTCTTTTGTAATTGTTCTTAAAATATCAAGATCGTTTTTTGCTATTGCAGCAGTTAGATATTTATCCGTTTTGGAGATATAGGTCCTAAAAGAGCTGAAGAGCCGAATATGTAATGGAGAAACATTCATGTATTTAAGGGTTAACTCATTTAAGACTCTTTGGGCAGAACTGGAAAAATGTATTTCAAGTTTTTCTTAAACATCATATTATACACATAATTTGGGGAGGCAAGAGAAACAATGCCTCCCTCTTGAACTTTAACCACTATTCGACAGTGTCATTTTAGAAAAAGCAAGTGATTTATGTTTTGTAATGTCATATTTCATAAATTTGTTTTATTTTTGTACTGTGGATTCTTTTTTCATCCATTTTTTGAGAAGGCACTGCCTCCCTTGGCTCCTCAGAGGAAACGCCTCTTAAACTAACCAATGGTAGGTAGTTGCCCCTAGCATGAACTTTCTGTCCCGGTTTTTATAAGAACTTTAGCCTTTTTTGACTTTTTTCAGAGGACTCTGATGCGTGTGCTCTATGGCATGTTTGAGTTGGCTGCACGTGTGACCACACGCTCCTCTGGGCCATCTGCAACGATTATTTATTTACGCGCTGTGATGCTTAACCCCGAGCAGGCACGGGCATCCCAAACCTCAGCAGCGGAGCAGGATGAACTCTGTACATATTCTGCCTTTCTTTAAACTCAATTCTAATCTATCTTCCGTACCTCCCTCAATCATACGCTGAGCCCTCTTGATTCTTCCCAGACGTCACTGTTGACATTCCCAAGGCTCCAGATTCAAGAAAAATGAGTCCTTGCCTTGTAAAATGAAACATTTTTGTGTCCAAATTAGTTTTAGTTGTTGGCAAATGACAGAATAGTGCTAAATAAATGGCAGTTTACAAAAAGTGTAATCTAGGGGTGACCAAAACATTGGATTTAGGGTTAAGTTAGTGCTAAATGAAACACTATATCTAGCAAACAAACAGCTTCTTGTCAGATCGGACAAAATAAAGTGTTGACACAAAGTTTTTCTGACCGTCACTATTGGCGACTAGGTTTTAAAATATGGTCGCTTATATTTGTTTTTCTTGTCGTAATTGCAACCATTTTAGTTGCAGTCTGGAGGTTTGATTATAACATGCAATGTTTATGAACTACAATAATGGAAAGACAGATATTACACAGATAAAAACCGGCTTTATCTCTCACAGAGGACCTGCCGTCCCTGTTATCAGGGCTTCATCAGGGGTTTTGAGAACAGGCCTACGTGAGTCTCTGCATTCCAGTGTGGAGAGCTTTAAGTGTGTGAAAGGTCTGCCATCTCTCCTAAACAACAATCACTGTGAGCTGGGCCAGTTTTCACCTTTATCTCTGTTCACAGGCGTCGTTTTGCCCGTTTTGGTTCAGTAATCATCGAATGGGAACTGCTGGGGTTAGTGTGTAGCAAAATTACAGGGTTCTTTTTAACATGTTTGTACATTTTCTAACTTTGTGTTTCATATTTTCTCGTTCTTTCTTGGGTGCATATAAGAGGAATCTTCATTTTGAAGTAAAAGCCATTGTTGCCAAGTATGTTCAGTGGCGTACCGTGGGGTTTCAGTCAGGGCCTTCAGTAAGCAAAGACATGCCCACATCTTACACATCTCTGTTACTGCTAATGCAGCCATACGCATATAATGCACATATTATGCCGCACACAGGCTCTCAGCTACAATAACGGCAGATCAACAATTTCAACAGTAGGCTAGATTAGGGTGGGTTAAAAACAGAGTAAATGTCTCTACATGGTCAGTAAAAGTAATCAGCAAATACACGGGTCACTATGCACATTCACGTCACTCTAAAATGACGACGCACCCAAAGCAGCAAAACTGTACAAAGGCTGGACATCCACACACCACACCACAGTATTATCAACGCACCACATACACCTCCATAACAATGTGCATGATACAATACTCATCAAATAATTAAGCACTCACCTGTCACTTGTAAATAAAGTCCATGAGTCTGTCATTCCATGACTTCCCTTTACTCGTATTAAAAAGTAAACACGGCCAACACAATAACTTGTGCTCAGTGCTAGCTGTTAGCCACTCATAGCACTCATATTTGCAATCTTTGAAATGGCACACAAAACCTTTGCTGGCCTTTGTTAGCGAATTCAGTTTAGGTCTTCCTTTCTCACTTATTCTCGTTTGTCTGCAAAAGAGCACCTTGAAAAAAAGCGTTTTTATTAGATCGGCAACAAGACCTGGTGTAGAGGCGCCGGTGGCTGTGGCTGTCATTTTCTTTTCATTGAATTTCACTTTCGTTCCTTGGGAATACCTGTTTAAAGGGGCGGTCTAACGCCGGGGTAGCACTGGGCACGTAGCTAGACCCAGGGGGCGTGCTGTCATTGAATGTCAAAATTTGATTGGCTGATGATTCTGTCAGTAATGCTCATAACAAATCAGATGTGACGTCTTTTCAACAAAAGGGTAGCACTATCTGTTGTGCTGGCCTAGACTTTTATGTAGGATATTCCAGTTCAGCCTCAACTAAACTAATCATAGGCCGTTTTGTGGACATTACACAAATGAAAATGATACCTAAATAATCAATAAAAACATTTTTCACACAATTGTATTTTTTATAGGGCCAGCAGAGAAGGCCCTGCTGCCCCTGACAAACCCCAAAGAGTATGTTAGATGTTAAAAAGTTCAATACAGTAAAGATGTGGTTATAAATAATGTTTTTTCACTAAGTTTTTAACTAAATAAACATAACAAATAATTATATTTAATTATTTACCTACATTTTAAAGCAAATAAAATGGAGTGCAGAGACATTCATGAGTGACGAGACAAACAAGCTGTTTTACAAAATCAGATTAAACTTCCCCAAGTTCACACAGGGAACATCCATAGAACAATCCAAGCCCTCGATAAAGTACCACAGCACATGTACTAACCACTAGGAGCAAAAGCATTTTTTGAATGACCTCACCAGGAGATCTTCTCACCCTCTGCTTGGAGACTTGGAAGTGTTTTACTGGGGAGGACCGAACGAACACAATTGTCTAAGTGATCCTACTTTTTGGAACAATGGTCTAGGGAAGGAAGTGTAATAAGGGGCCTATCCTAAGTCCTTGAAAGCCTGGCTGCTCTCGATGGGGCCTGTGTCAACAGACCCCCCACCTAATCTCGCCAAGGGTCACACTTGCTTTTGCACCCTCCATCCCCACTCGAACAATCCCTCCATCTGTGTGGAGTCCCAACCCCCCTCGCCTCTGGTTTGGGATGGCACAAACCGGAAAAGTGGCTCACAAAGGGAAAAGCATTCTTCCATGCATAAAACAACGTGTAAACAAAGAAGACCACCAAAGACATGTTAGGTGAACTGAGATGGGTTTGTCTTTGCCTGCTGGAGCAGAAGTGCGCTGCGCCACCCTGTCTCTCGCTGTGGACACTATGTGCGTTTTACAAATCCATGCGAAGAGCCAGAGAGATGAGCAAAACGATGACGATGGGTTGGAATTTGGTGTCATTGCGTAACCTGAGACAGGTTAAAAGAAAGAGTTTGAAAGGGACGGTGGATTTACTCTGATCAGAGTCTAAGATTTCTGTCTGTAGATGTGGAAAAGAGCCCAGATGTTCAATGAAGTGCTGGAGGAAGTCTTGATGACAGGACATGGATGTTACCTCAAGCACAGTCCAGTACTCTTTAGAGAAAGACTAATTCATGCTTCCTATGATCTCATGCTTCCTACGACATAATCCAGACAGTGCTAAGGAAACATGCAACATTTGTACAAATGTTCCCACATTTATATTCTCGTTGAATATTTAATTTAACATATGTTGGAACACGGCTGCAGGAATTTGCTTACTGTTGCTAAAATTGTACAGTTTTACCCAAGTAGTGTACTTAATTTTTGAATTTAGCCCATTTCCTTGCTCTAGTGTATTAGCACAGCAGGTCTCTGAAAGAGCCTAGTTTTTTTAGCAAGACTCTCAGTTTCTCAGCTCTGATATGGTACAAAATCCAGAGTGGTAGCTGTCGCCAGCTTCATTTACACAGCCGATAAGAGGACCAGGGGAAGTGTGTTTCTCTTTCTCCAAACACGTAATCGCCCGCACTGCAGGCGTTCCATTGTCAGGTCAAGAGGACTGGACTGGAGCTGTGAACTTCCTGGAATCTGCCACCTCTGGCTTTCTGTTGAAATTCTTCAGGCCTCAAACATTTGAGACGGCCACAGATGCTAAGCAGTCCACCCCAGCCTTCCTTCTGTTTAATCAAGAAGTTTCTTGAGTAGTCATTACCGAAGAGGAAGGTTGTCAGTCATTAAGCCATTGTTTCAGTGGTCATGGCTGCTCGGGGCGGTTTGGTGTGCAGGAAGGAGCTAATGTATAGAAATCAAACATCAAACATTCAGCTCAAGGATCAAAGCCACACTGGATTACAGTCTGTAGGATGCAGTTGCTGTGAATGTAAGCACAGCTTCTTGAATAGGGAAATATAGGATTCTCCAAAATGGTTTTCCATATCCATTTGGTCTATCCATTGCACTTGCAATTTCTGTAATAAAAAAACACAGTTATACCAATGTCCTGCAGAGTTCATTTCCAACATTTCCAAACACTCCCGCCTCAAAGTTTCTAGAGGCTCAGGTGTGTTTAATTGGGGCTAGAGTGGCCCTCCAGGAGCAGCATTGGGCCTTTCAAGATTGGCTCTTGAAAGGTGAGATGGCCTTTCCTACAGCTGTCATAATGTTTTGTTGATTTCGACCACACCTTAACTACAAGAAGTTTTCAGTTCCCAAAGAGGCCATTGTGCTACGGGTGTCCCAAGTTTGAATCCCTACCCGTGGAACTTTCCCGATCCCGCCCCCTCTCTCTCTCCTACTTAGCTTTTTACTCACTATCCTATTAAAATAAACAGCAAAAATGCCAAAAAATGAACCTTTAAAAAACTAAAAGTAATTTGTTTCGTATTGCGCAATTTTGACAAAAAAACTGATTGTTATGTTTTGTAAGGTGTGCAAAGCTAGCAAGCTATACATCAGTTTCCAAAGATACTGCCATGCATAGATGCCAATTTGATCATAAATAGTGGTTTATTATGACTCCCAATAAGACAACACATTCAGTCAAACCAAGACCACTTTTTTCCACTAAATGGACAAAAATTAGCGCTATACAAATAATCTTGAAATTAGACTTAAAACAGACCCTTGGTTTACCAACTAATATCTTTAAGTTACCAGCGTAACTCATCAGTCACAAGGTTCTCTTTTATAATCCTGTCTGCATGTTTCAGATTATATACAGCTCAGTCTAGAATTTAAAGGATTAGTTCACTTTCAAATTACAATATCCTGATAATTTACTCACCCCGTGTCATCCAAGATATTTATGTATTTCTTTCTTCAGTCGAAAAGAAATTAAGGTTTTTGATGAAAACATTCCAGGATTTGTATCCATATAGTGAACTTCAATGGACTCCAAACGGTTGAAGGTCAAAATTACAGTTTCAGTGCAGCTTTAAAAGGCTATAAACGATACCAGACGATGAATAAGGGATTTAGAAAAATATAATAAATATATATGCTTTATAAACTCACAAATGCTTGCCTGTTTTCGATGCGCGTACCAGACTTCACGTAATACGTAATGACGTTGAAAAGGTCACGCTAGATGTAGGATCCATCTCATCTTGTCCTCCGAGTTCAAAATCGTCCGACATCGTTGTTTTACCTTGTAAACTCGTTGAGTTGTAACTCCATTTTTTTGTAAACGGCGTTTGGCTTAGTATTTGCACGTTCAACTTGTAAACACTGACTCGGTACTTCCGCTTACGTCAAGCGTGACCTTTTCAATGTCATTACGTATTACGTGAAGTCTGGGACAAGCATCGAAAACAGGCAAGCATTTGTGTGTTTATAAAGCATATACGTTTATTTTATTTTTCTAAATGACCGATCGTTTCGCTAGATAAGACCCTTATTCATCGTCTGGTATCGTTTATAGCCCTTTGAAGCTGCATTGAAACTGTAATTTTGACCTTCAACCGTTTGGAGTCCATTGAAGTTCACTATATGGATACAAATCCTGGAATGTTTTCATCAAAAACCTTAATTTCTTTTCGACTGAAGAAAGAAATACATACACATCTTGGATGACATGGGGGTGAGTAAATTATCAGGAGATTGTTATTTGAAAGTGAACTAATCCTTTAAGTGTCCTATATGTGGGGAGTCCGTAGCAGTTTTGATTCGACTACCTGTGCAACAAAGCTTTTTGGAAGTGTCATATTTTAATATGGAAGTGTTTATGGCTCGTTTTAGAGGGAGCACAATCTGTGTGACTCCACCACCAGAGGCAGGGTAAAATCATTAGCCTTGCTTTTCCTTTGGGTGTGTATGTTTACAGCTTGGCTCCAACGCATTGTCAGTTATAGTAGTGAAAGGCGTTGGCTGCTCTTTTGTAGTTGAACATATAATTGTGTACTTTTGATATAAGCAGTGGTTTCCTAAATTTAGTGTTTTCTTCTTTCTTTTTTTAAAGACTCTCAAGTTTACAAGCTTCACTCCACAGAAACGAGCAGAAACCTGAAGTCGGCTTTACAGTTCAACGAAATCCTTGATTATGCAGAGTTGAACAAAAACAGCCAAATGCATTCTTGTGGTGGAAAACCCGTTCTGCTTTATGCCTGCCAGTTTTAGCATAAAAAATAAGTAGTTATTTTCAGTCTTACCAGTGTGGTAACCAAAGAGGAGGTGCTTTTTGTTGCTCATAAACTGCATTAAAAATAACTTGAATAAACGTTTTGCACATGAACGTTAAAGAGGGTGTATTTTTTTTAGTATGACCAGTTTAATCAGCTTCACGAACAAATGACTTGTTTTAGCAGGTTGGTTTTAATGAAATGGTTAAAAAAACTCTAAAAGCACAAAATTAGTGGTTAATGGATTGTCACAATCTTAACCAAAATGGTTTATTTCCCTAGGTTTTCAGTCTTCAAGGAAGAGCCCTTGCTTTACTTCAAAGCTTCTCGTTATGTATGGCAGGTGACTAGCTTCTATTGAGGCCATGTCAATTAACTTCTCGTGTGGATTGAGGTTATAAAGCTTCACTTCAAAGGTTTTTTTGTTGTGTTTTGTTCACTCATTGCTGTGACAGCTTCATAATAAGGATAGGCGATGGATTGTCAATGTGACTCCACATCGTGGGTGTATTCAGTGTCTGCGTTCTTGGTCCCATTCTACCCCAATGCCCCCACTGTCTTGAACTCTGACCTCGCCGGACTGGGAATACAAACACTGATTCACCTTTAGGCGGACGCTGTGGGTTTCTCTGGCGTTCCTGTGGTCTGGTTAAATTGTTTTGTCATTACTGGGAAAGATTCTGGAAATACAAAATGGAAGCTGGTGTAAAACAGAACATGTAGATTGAATAATGAAACATAATATTATCATGTAGCATTGAAAAGAATTTAGAAGTGAGATGTGCGATGTAGCATGTTTTTGTATCTTCTTATAGTATTCATTTTATATATCTCAATGCTTATGTATTTATTCTGAAATTGCAAATTGTTTCAGAATATTATTATAACAAATCCCCCATGGTAGATTCCACATTTTTGATGCCAAACGTGAGGGGGAAAAAATCACTTTCAGAAGATGTTTTTTGAAGATGAATAGTTTTTTTAAAGAATGCAAAAATATATTTTACTGTTAAACGTGCCACACTGAGATGTCTTCATTTTGATGGATGAAGCGAACAGTTATTGTTTCAGGGTTTTGAAGTCTTGGCTAATGGTCTTGAGACACTGTCCATGTTTTGCAGTGACAGAATTGTCTCCCTTGAGGGCCACAATTGCTGAAGACCAAAGACCCAAAGATCACTATTGAGTGGTCTATTATTTTCCATCCTCCTGCCAGTTTAACGCCCCTGAGCTGGCTAGTGAGGTCAGGCAGAGGTCAGAGGTTAATGAAGTGCCCTTTGTTGTTCACAGGAAGAAACAGTTTTATTTAGTCCTGTATCTCCTAGTAAGCTTACAGGAATCTCCAGAAGTCCTCAGAGCTTCTCATCAGTCTGGATCCCAGACTCCCTCTGGGACTCTCATGGGAAAGACCAATGTAAACTGCCTAGCAGCGACTCAAAACGTTAACCTAAAAGTGAGCAGTTCGTCATTTCTGCACTGCTGGTGGCATTTTCCATAGCAACCACCCAACACTACCTAGCAAGGGCTACATACACTTCAGACCCGTCTCTTCAAACTGTCCAGTTTTCTAGCTACAGGTTGTTGTGCAATTTAAGTGAATATGCCAGTGTTTTTGTACATGGGACCTGATGGTTCATACATGCTGATGAGAGTTTATTCGAGAGCACTGTAACCTCACAGGGTTATATAGACACATCCCACAGCGTCCAGTGAATGAACAAACAGCCCTCTCATTTGCTTCATGTGACACATCAGCCACGAGCCTTTAGTACAAGAGAGAAGCTGGGGAAGAGAATTCATACTGAATCGATTGAGGTTGACAGCCATGCTGCTGTGATATAAATGATGATATCAGCCAAGCCTATTAATGAAAGGTCTTTATTACAGAGCATTGGGCACCCTTGTTTCTAGTCATCAGTTTGCCATTCGATCTAAACCACTATGGCTTTATATACTAATACATATACAAGCCCTAGCATCTTGATTGTCTTCATGTGAAGCTAACGTTTGTGTTCTGTTTTCTTTCTCTTGTGTCGTAGAGTTACTGGGCTCCACAAAGAGGCTTAACATCAACTATCAGGATCCAGACGGGTGAGTCATTGTTGTGTTGTGGGTGAATCTTATAAGAAATCAGGTCAATAACATAATAATCAGGTCAAAACACAGACATTGTAAAGTGTCCAAGCCAGTCAACACTTTCCCATAAGGTCACAAGAACTGAGAAGTCATCTGACTAGAAAAGCTGCTAGTGAACTATAGGTTTCTTGTTTAATGACACCTCAGTGTACTGGTAGTATTGCTAGTATATCATAGTTTAATGACCATTGGGGTCAAAAGACAATGCCAACATAGCAGATAGTATGTCTTGGAGTGTACATAACACACACCTTCTCACCAATGAATGAGACGTTCCTCGTAAAATAATCTGAAAATACATAATTTTGCATGCAAAGGTAATGTTCAATGAGTTCTTAATGGTTAATGGTCCAAAACATTACTAAATATAATTGTGGTAATACTTTAGTCTATAGACCAATTCTCACTATTAACTAGTTGCTTATTTGCATGCCTAGTAATATATTAGCTGTTTATTATTCTGCATGACCATATTCTACATCCCTAATCGTACCCAACACCTAAAGTTAACAACTGCTTTACTAACTATTAATAAGCAGCAAATTAAGAGTTCATTGAGAAAAAAGTCGTAGTAAATGGTTTGTTAATAGTGAGAATTGGACCTAAAAATAAAGTGTGACGATAATTTCTAATACCTTTATTTTGATTTTGGTGGGCTAATTTTTATTACAATGTAAAATGCAATTATTACAATGTAAAATAACAGTTTTCTATTTGAATATATTTTAAAATGTAATTTATTCCTTTGATGCAAAGCTGAATTTTCAGTTTCATTTCTCCAGTCTTCAGTGTAACATGATTCTTCAGAAATCAGTCTAATATGCTGATTTGCTGCTCAAGAAACATTTCTGATTATTATTATCAATGTTGAAAAAGCTGTGCAGGCAAATATTGTCATGGTTTCCACAAAATATAAACTACAAAAGAACAGCATTTACTTGAAACTTTGAAAAATTATAACATTGGCTTTACGGTCACTTTTGATCAAATTAATGTATCATTGCTTCATAAAAGCATGGATTTCTTTACAAATAATAAATAAACAAATAGTGACTCCAAAATGTTGAAAGGGAGTACAAATGAGCTGCTCAGGTTCTCTCCGCTGACAGCATCACATCCTCGTCCCGTCACTTGAGAGTGTCAGTTTGATCATGTGCAAGCATGTTGACTTCCTGTGTGATTTATCATCCCACTTTGATTAGTTTTGAAATTGACAGGAAAGCTTTTACAAGTTGTTGACTCACACAGACATCCGAGTCAGCAAACCGTCTTATGTTAATTGCTGTAAATGTCCTCTCTACACACCTCTAACGTCTTAGTCAAACCTCTTGAATCACACCCCTCTGTACACTTTTCATTATAAGGTTTCATGTCTATGATCAATTTTTCACTGGGCTTTATTATATTGAATTGTGTAGCCAATCTATATCTAATCATATTTTTCTGAACACTGTTAAGTTGTGTACTTTCATGTAAGCTTTTTTCATTATTTCATTTGTGAAATAACTCAATTGTGCAACACACCTACAGCACACAATTGACAAAACAGTTAATTTCACTCAGTTTTTTTATGCAAATCTGACAATCATAAATACAATAACACTAAACTTTACCAAAACGCTGCAAACATGTCTTAAAATCCAATAATTATTCCAAAACACTAACACATGTTTTTTGTTTATTCTGCTGCAGAAATTCAATACAAAAATTGAATGACCCATCTCAGAGTAGCTCTCTAGAATGAACGGTTTACAGAAAATGAGACAGAGACAGAATTGTTGCATTAAAGGCTTTATTTTCAACAGGACATTAGAAAAACAAGAAAGAAAACAAGAATGCAAGAAAAAAAGCAATATAGCTGTCATTTATTATGTGAATATACAAACTAAAAAACCCACAGAAGAATAAAAAAAACAAATGTAATCTAATCTGCCTGGTCTTCTGCATTTGCACATGTTCTCATCCACATAACATCTGATATCTTCTCTGGCAAGGCATCTTGGGAAGAATCTTTTGGTATGCCTTATCCTTCCTGGTATTGATCAGCTGTGATGTCTTGGCATTCAGCATCCATTGCATCATGGAGGGACATTTGGTCAAAACCTTCCATCTCCAGGCTCAGAAACACTCCTCAATGAGGTTGAGAAAAGGGGAGTAAGGGGCAAGGAAAAGAGACGTCATTCTCGAATAGGTGTCAAAACATGCTCTGATTACACTGGGAATGGTGGAATGCCACATTGTCCCATATGATCACATATATTGGCAAGTGGTGTCCCCTTTCTCTGGCACCAGTCTTTGGTACAGATCTTCTAAAATCTCACATTTATGCAAGAGTGCACTTTTCCACACAAGATCAGCCCAAAGAGGTCCTCTTTCACTGTATATAAGAACCTCAACACCTGAGTGTGTTTCCTAGATGGGAATCAGCTGTCATTTATATATTTGCATAACTTCAATCAGCTGTTTCTCATTAGCAATGGAATAAAATACAGGGGACATATTTGTGTTTCAATTCACAATATGAACAGCTGTTCACTTTGACTTTAGCCTATAAGTTAGTTTTGGAACATGAGGTTATCTGTTCTGACATACAGTGTGCAAGCATTTGTAAATTTGGCAGTAAAATTACATTGTCTTGGTTGAGCTTGTGTGTAAAATAAGTTCAAACATTTTAAGTTTGTGTTAACTGTATGCATTTTGTGTCAAAGCAACAAGATAAGAAATGTGTCGATTGTATAAGCCTACACAGATGGGTGTTGTGCTAACTGTGTTAAGAGTTTAGGAAAATCGTTAAAAATATTGAAAAAATTGTCATAGCGATAGTAAAAAAATTGTAAGTGCGTCACAACCTAGCCTTAAAAGCAGTGTTTATAAGACTGAATCCATGGAGCCAGATGTCTCGTCTTTACCCATGTCTCGTCTTAAACTGACCACTATCGTTGTTCACACAGTCCATTAAAACATGCTATGTCAACAGTGTCTTTGAGATAATATGGGCCTCTCACAGGGCTGTAAAACGATACATTGACCTCATATATTAAAGTTGAGACTATGGTGACATTTAGGTGCTTGTTTTAGGGTCGCCCCCCCCCCCTCCGTCATAAAGAAGAGAAAGGGGGGTGGGCCAGTCGAGGGGTCAGAGATGGCCATTCGTGGATAAGGACCGTAACGAATTAGATAGGAGTGTTTACAAAGCACCGAACAGCCGTTATTGAGGCCGGATGGGAAAGGCAAGAGGAAAACAGGGAATGATGGATGAAGATTTATGGGAGTTGTTGAGTGCTGATTTGTGCTTTCATATATGGCTAGTGTGAATAAATCTGCCACTATATGGCATTAAAGCACTATAAATAGATAACAAAAAATATTCAAGATAAACTCTCGGGTTAGATAGATGGCTGACGTCTCGGGTCTAAAGCGGTCCACTCTTAGTTTGAACAAGATGCATCAGTCATGCTGTTTTATTTTGTTTTGTTAAGTTGCCATGGTATCTACTGACCGGGTTTTGTTATATAACATTTGTATTTCATGGAAATTTACTGACAGAAGAGGAAAACAGGAAAACGGGTAAACGGATGTAGTCGAGCTCACTCAGAGTGTATGTAACACAATCATGCAGAGACCTGTAGACTTATTAATGAGAATGACGTACATAGACTCACCCGTGTGTAGGCAGAGGCTTCAGGCTGTCTGCAATCTGAATCTGAATCTTACGAAATATGCAACATATTTGAGTCATACAATACTCTCCTAAATCAAAATAAAAATATTTTATAGAAAAATGTTTTACAAAAAAAATTATTTATACAAGGATTATCTCATTACAATTAAGAACATTTCTCAATTTTCAAGACTAATGCAAAATAAATAAATTTTTTAAATACAATGTTTTTAAAAATTTTTAATATTTTATTAAATAATATTTTATTTATGCTGATTAAACACATGTTGCAATTGCAGTATTTTTCTAATCATGTAGTCTAATCAATTTTTCTAATCATGTATTTGCAGTAATTAGAATCTAAATTGAAAATAACAGAATTACAAATAAAAAAGTAAAACATCTGTAGAGGCATTATCGCAATGAGATTTTTTGGTCAAAATGAAAATGTTACTATATATATGAAAAGTTACTTTTGAAAGTAATGTATTTCAATATTGCGTTACATGAAAAGTTTTTCATGCGTTACATGAAAAGTAACTAATTGCATTACTTAGTTACTTTTTATGGAAGGTAATGCATTACTTTACTTTCACATTACTTTTTTGTGACTTGGGTTGGACTTGCTTACAGTATTTATTTAAAAAAATTTTAAAAACAAAAGTTTTTTTTGGCAACTGTAAAGACCCTTTCACACCATAAGTGAAATTATTAAAGCGTCTTGCTGAAGAAAGTGCCTCAGCACCTTACTCCCAATTTCTTTCAACACAGGGATATGAGAGGTGTCAGTGAATAAATATGAAAACAAAAACTTGCATTACTTATCGGAAAAAGTAACTCATATATTTTGTTGTAAATTTAAAGGTAATGCATTACTTTAGTAGTTACTTGAAAAAGTAATCTTAAGTGAGTAATCCGATCTGATGACTGTGTGTGTCAGGTGCGGGTAAGTGAGGGCGAGGACTCAAATACAGGAGGGAAACAGAGGTTTATTAATAATAATATAAACAAAACAAACAAAAAATATTTTGTTCAAATGAGGAGGGTAACAAGTTATAAACAGGTGAGAATTTATGCATTACTGAATGCACGCAGCCGATAGTAGTTACTTGAAAAAGTAATGAAACTAAGTGATTTTTATTTTCAGTAATCCGATCTGTCACAAAACCATGAATAACACTAGACCGAAGTGACAGAACCCTGACAGTGTGTATATATATTAGTGCAGTCAAAATTAGCGTGTTAACGCAATTTTCCAGTTTAACAGCGTTAAAAATATTTAACGCAGTTAACGCAGGGGCAGGACTGGGGTTGGCCACCCCACTTACAACTGCTTCTGTCTCTTTTTTTCCTGACAAAAATTGTGTTTATTTAGATGCGCAGACGGTCTTTACGACCACATCAAACGGGAGACGTTTCAGACGCACTTCGCAGGCGTGAGTCAAACGAGCGTGGAAAACGGTACAGGTGACGAGGAGCTTCAGTCGAACAACAGTGAACTGTGCTCAGATGAGATGTTGTCAGGACATATGTCAGTAAAAAAACTAAATGTTCTGTCCTATCCGCCGTTATACTGCGCTTGTAACACGTGCTCTTCAATTGCACACGCAAATGCGCCGGCGTGCTGTATATCATTTTATTTTAAAGTGCACAATAGAAAAATCCTAGCGCAGCTGCTGTGATGTCTGTTAATCAAAGAAAAAAAGGAAATCAATAACTTTTGTAGCTTTAAGGATTCACCTATATTTAATTTAAAATTTAGTGTTTGCTAAAATTAATATCTCTGTTTCCTACATGCTGAAGGGCACAAGTAGCTAAATATGACATTTATTATAATGGGTTTTATGTGAAGATTGTTGAAGACTGACAGTATTAAAATATACTTTCTTAATGTTGTTTGTACATCAATTTGAATATTGCATGTGAAATTATTGCAACATAAAATATATATTTAAAACCTTTAATGTTACATTCTAAAATTCTAAAAAAATAATAAAAAATGATATTTTATTTATTATTTATTCTTTTTTGTACATGTTTTCATCAGATACACCCATCTAAAGGTGTAGAGTTGCAACACTGTTAGGAAAGCCTTGTTTCTGCATGCCATTTAATGATGACCTCAGCGTGCATCATAAGCTTGTACTTTTGATTGTGAAAGTTTTTAATGCTTTTGCATGCCTAGGTCTGTTAGTAAAGTAGAAAAATGAAATGTGGGGTTTGGGGGGGTTCAGCAAATAATAGTGGTGTAGCGTCAAAGGTTTTGCTTGTCTTTGAGACAAATTAGTATTTGAGCCGCCTTTGACTTTCTGGGGAACTGTTGGGATTTGTATGGGGGGCGTTTCCATGGCAAACGTCCTGGAATGTGTGTGAATGAATGGCAAGGCAAGGTGTGAGAGGGACTCTTTGGAGCCCTGTCCTTTGTCCACTCAGGGCAGCGCTGCCAGGACGCATCAAATCCGTTCTGACATCCCAAGAAATGAAGGCGAATGTGGACAGGGCTTGTAACACAAGAACCTCGCTGAGTTCTGGGAACTTTTCCGAATTGTGTGTTTGTGGGTAAATCAACAACTGTTCAATATCGCTGCGGGTAGCCACTGGACTGTCTGACCCACTCTTGAAATTTCCTGGGGTGCAAAACTGTGTTTTTGTCTGGTATGATGGCCAAATGCAGCTAACTTGTGTAGCTGATGAAGAACATGATAATATTCCAATTAATTGAACAAGTTTCATTGTGTATGGACATTTCTAAGTATTAAGGACAGTAATTAAGGCTTAATGACTGGAATGTAAAATTAATTGTTGCTAATCTGCCCTATATGTTTATAGTGCATTCATTTTAGAAACAGCCCATGTAGAGGCTTACATTGTACCTGTATTTATTAAATACTAACAAAGATTATTAGTGTAATAAATATTCCCTAAAATGTTTATTGTAGGCAAGGCTCAACAATAAGGATGGCCCAAGGCCAGATGGCGGTACTTACACTTGTCCTGTCAGGCCAGTGCTGCTGAAATTATTAGTCAAACCATGCTAAAAATTGATTGATTATTTACTAAATGCATTAAATCGTGCTTTCTGATTTTAAATTATAATGTAAAATTTAACAAAAATTTACAGCTTTATGTATTGTGTTTCATAGTCATTCAAAGCCATGTCAATAACAAGTTTGAGTAATGGGTCTGGAACCAAATGTAAATTGTAATTATTTACTGATAAATTCCATTCAGCTTGCATTATATTGAGCATCTGCCCTTATGTGAAATCTCTCATATTATATCAAATGTCCACATAAAAGTCAATTTGTTTTTGACACATATTATAATCAAATTTTGAAATGTTATACAGTATTACTTTGCATTTACAGAAAATTATTCTGAATAAATTTAGGGTAATTTCAAAGATGTTTACAAAAAAAAATTATGGGCGGACGGTCATTATATTTTGACATGAATAACAGAAAAACTACAAATAACAGAGCATTAACAAACACATATAGAGTAATATTGCATCACATCATTATGTGCATTTAATGAAAATAATAATCACATGTATGTTTACACATGAATGAATTACACTCTATAACTTTATTTATTAATGTAATTGACTGTATGCATTATTGAAAATAACATTAACAAATTGTAAATTAATAAGTTTATGTATGATAAATGCCTGATTGTGAAACAAGTCATCAAAACAGTCCTGAGCTAGACCTTATTGGAGCAAACCAACTATCCTTTTAATGACTAGTTCTATATCCTTCATTATGGACCCTTTCTGCAGTCTTAATATCCTTAAGCCCCCTCTTGTCTGCCTCAGAAAAGCTGTATTGCAATACGTCAGCACACTCTCAATAGAACAGCGATAAAAGTTTACCAGCAACTTTCCATTTAGATTGTTTTTCCTTAGAATCCTTAAGAAATGTAGACGCTGCCGTGCCTTCTTGATGACCGCTGTAGTATGTGCCTTCCAGGAAAAATCAGCAGAGATGAGGGTGCCCAGAAAGGATAGAACACTAAAATCAATTAATTGCACAGCCCTAATACACGCCCCCTAATGATCAATGTCATTTTCTTTTGGATATGATGGTGGTTGTGTGACCAGTTCCCTGGTAAAGTGGGGTTCACATCATGTCCAGTTTAGGGATAAGGATAAGGTCTCTCTTCACAGCTCCCAGTTAATCCTAGAAAGCTGATGGAAGCGTGTGTTGAAGTGTTGAAGAGAATAGCACAGTCTCCTGTTCACATGAGAGAGAGCTTGTTTACAACACAGGCTTCTTTCAGCATCTACATTCCCTCGTAGGGCTCTCAGGTCCGGCCATCAGCAGGTCAGGTAGAGCTACAAAGAAAGACAGCACAGAGCAGTCAGCAGTGATTGTGCCACCTACCCAAGAGCGCCCCACGCCTCAAAACCAGACCCACACGGACTATGCAGACTTTTCATGCACTCTTATTGGGATGATATCTGTGTACTGTAGAGTGGATATAAAACTGTGCTATCAAATAAATGCTTGTTATCCAATGACCCCCATGATAGGGGTTTCAATTATGCGGAAAATTGAGTTGTGTGGGCACGGGTCCTGTGCGGGCCTGCTCATAACACAGATAGGGCATGTACTGACTCTCTTCCCCTCCTCAAACACAAATGTCCCAGTTGTGAGGCTGACATTGCCGTCCTAGATTCTGGAGAGTTAAAAATGTTATGCCTATTGCTTTATGCCATGGAGCCTCTGGCATTCTCCATTTCTTGCCTTAACCTGCCCTCTTGTTGTAGTGCCATGGAATGTTCTCCGACTCTGGAGATTCTTGTGAAGTAATAGAGTGTAATTAATTTTACTTTAATAGGATCTTTTTACTGGCAAACTACTAAGACCAGTGGAATTTATTTCTGGAACTTTAATGCAAATTCCTAATATAGAACTCTGTACAGATATTGTCTCTTTGGAGCAAGGACCTTGCAGGGATCGAATCGGCCAACTTCTGTTTTTTAGTCCTGAGATTTAACCACTATACCACACCACCCCCTTTCATCCTCCACTTAAACCTTAGAATGAATTAATCATTTTCAGACCTTCACAGCTGTCATGTCATTTCTCATGAGTGTCGAGAACATCCACTGTGAAGACACTCACGCGTCAAGCTGATTTACATCAGAGCGTTTCTGCTAAGCATGACAAACTTTGTGTCCTGTGTGATTCAACATAATGTGAAAGTTTGACACCAGCTTGTGCTTATCTTCCAACTCTGAGGGTTGGAAGATCTTGAAAACTTCCTGCTCTTCAAAAGCTCAGTCTGCAAAGTGTTTTCCCTCAACTGGAGTCTCAGTGTGTTCATGAAAATAATCAACTTGAGCCGTCATATTTATCCAGTCTGATCTATATCCGCTCTACTTGTCTATGTTGTCCCATTTCACATCTAATAGACACAGCAGTCAGTTCAGAGAAGCCAGTCTGAGGCCATGGGTTCAGGAAATGAACAGCTCCTTTGGCTTACCCCATATGGATTGAGTAAAAAGCTTCTGGCTCTCTACTTTTCGTTTAAAAAAATGCTGAGCCAAAATACCTGCATTGCAAAACAAACTGCATAAGATGTTCCTCAATGATTCTTGATAAGATGAATCAGGCATGTTGTGGATTAAAGTCCCCAAATAGGCAAAGCTTTCAGACTGACACTGTAGACATCTAGAAATTTAAGACTTGATTCCTGCCCGAGACTTTCAAAAACTTGTGAGCTGCCAATGTAGGCAGCTATTTGAGTCATCGTAGCTACTTAGAACAAAATGTCTTTTCTCAAAGACTGGCAGCATGACTTCTTTGCCTTTTAAGATGCCGCATTTTGGCTGATTTCTAAAGCAACATTGCATATAATCTTTGCCAAGAAGGCAAACCCAGAATGCACTGAAAGGAACACCCATCCCCAATGGCAAACAAAACCAAACTCTGTAGTAAGTTGAGACTTCGAAAGTGTTCCAAAATGGTCCTTTACGAGGTTCTGGTAGAATGCTGAAAGCCTGGCTGAAACTATCAAACAAGTTCCTCCGACTGAATGGAATCATAGTCTGAAGCTAAAAAAAATCTGAGACTGTGGCTCAT
The DNA here is from genome assembly GCA_027422405.1 of Ptychobarbus kaznakovi. Taxonomy (NCBI): domain Eukaryota; kingdom Metazoa; phylum Chordata; class Actinopteri; order Cypriniformes; family Cyprinidae; genus Ptychobarbus; species Ptychobarbus kaznakovi. Next base: position 23,694,871 of record CM049807.1, read on the forward strand.
ACACTATACAATTTTCTAAATCTGTCAACTCTGACTGTCTGAAATCTGCATACACTCTGATTTTTGGCAAATAGCATTGACTTGTCCAAACTGCAAATCAGACCAAAAATCTGGGCTAAAGTGGTATGTGTAAGTGTATGGAGGGTTGAAGGTGGAACATTTCTGATAATTTTAGGAGAGAAAAAATCAAGAAAATTTGGAAACTCTTAGATTTATTATAATTTTTTTTAGGAAAGTTTCCAGAAATTTACCAGAAATGTTCTACCCCTTTGCAACCCTAAATGTAGGCAACTGATAGCAAGGCTTTGCAGCAGAGTTTGCCTGACATACAGTTGTTCAACATACAGTTGTTTTCTTAGTTTTACGGGATGCTTTCATGCACCCTGAAAATTAATTCAGTCTCAGTCGCTGGTGCATGGTTTATTCCAAAAGCACCACCGTGCAACGTGGCTCATTCTTTATTGGGCCACTTGTGCTTCCCCTTCTAAAGTGATATGTTTGCACTAATGGCTGACAGTGAGGACTTCACTAAGACAAGATTCTGGAAGGATATTTACATTTGGGATGTCTGAAACATTTGAGGGGGTGCTTGAAGACAGGCATGTCCTAACAAAATACAACCACCCCAGACAAGTAGCATTTTCATTTGTCATACTTCTGTAAACATCAGATCATACGAGGGTGTCTGTGCCCAGAGGACACTGTTTTTTGTTGCCTGAGCTTGTACTGAAATGAATATATACCCCCTTATCACCCTCCGTTTCATTTTTTTATTCGCCTCATGAAGCCTTGTAAATTTCAGACTTTAGTCTCTAATTGTGCCACCAGCTTGAGCAATACAAGGCACTTTTACAAGACATTGGTTTGTTGGCAATCTCACATGTACTGGAGTTTTTATTTTTCCATTCTCTTTATGACCACACATGGCATCAAGTGAGGAATAATGAAAGCGTAACTGTGCTCTGGTATCAAAATATGCTGATAAAAGTTATTTAGTGGCTTCTTTATTATTTGCTGTAGCCTTTTCCAAAAGTATTGTTCTTTAGATGTCAAAAGCTGCTCTTTCCACTATTCTCTCCATCTCTTTAAAGTTTTCTGTTTTTGCCCCCACCCAGGTTTTCAGCGTTGCATCATGCTGCTCTCACGGGCACTACAGAGTTGCTCTCTCTGCTGTTGGAAGTTCAGACTGTTGTGGACATCAAGGATAGCAATGGTTAGAACTGTCTCCTCATTACCTTCAGCTCTACATTGAGTAAAACTATCAACTGGTTGTGATTTACTTGCATATTAATCCAGGATCTCATAACTGCAGCCTGATAGAAGACCTAAGCTTTTTGTTCTGTTGACCATTACACAGCAGGGCCATTCAGAAATCAATTAAACAAAAATCAAGTTCACCCAAAAATGACAATTCTGTCATCATTTCTTTCTTCTGCTGAACACAAAATACGATATTTTGAAGAATGTTGGTGACCGAACAGTTGACAGAAGCCACTGGCTGCCATATAATATTTTTCATACTATAGAAGTCAGTCAGTACATTTACATGGACAACACTATTCCGATTTCAACACGATTAAGACAATACCTTTGATTAAGAATCTACCATGTACACAGATATTTTTGATTAGCTTAATCCAGCTAAAGTCATACTCGAAGTAAACACAAATTGAATTAAGACATGTGGAGTATTCCTAGTTTAGTCGCATTATTGAAGTGCAGTACAGACATGTAAACACCTTAATCAGATTATTACCGTCGTATAGGACTTTTGCATTTTGCGACAGGATACACACACGAAAAGAGCTTCAACAACGCCGTCGTCTGTTTGCACATATAGCATGACAAAAAATTAACTGCACTTGAAGCTTTCGTAAAATTAAAAATAAAATGTTTATGGCATCATAACGAAGATTAACTATATGTTTATACGTGAAATTCTGGAGGGGATGTTGGATGGCGTTGTGTAGGTACATAACGATGTGTGAGATTAATCGATCTATGCACTATAACATGTAAAACGGGAACATTAAAGGAATATTCTTAAAGCAACTCAAGTAAACACCTTAATCATAATATTGTCTTATTTAGAACACAGGTCCATTAAATGTGTCAGTTACTATCAACTGTTTTGTTATGTTCAGTTGTGTTCGACAGCTCAAAGTAATTCACACAGGTTTTAAGGGTAAATAAATGATAACCGCATTAAGATTTTTGGGTAAACTCTCCCTTTAAGTGAATTCAATTCCTAATCAATTTCTTATTTAAATGCATTGGAATTGAGGTTGCAAACAGGACACAGAATAATATACATTTTAAGTTGTTAAAATACTCAACATATAGAATGTTTCTTTAAATATTAGATGATATTAATTTGCATTCTAACTCATGCATTGAAATGGTGCCAATTCTTAAATTTTGTCCAGTCTTGTACAGAGCTTGCATAACTGTGTGTCAGAGATTTAATTCAGTATGATTTGCTCTGCAGGCATGCGGCCGCTGCATTACGCAGCATGGCAGGGGAAAGCTGACTCAGTGCTCATGCTGCTGAGATCAGGGGCCGCCGTTAACAATGCATCTCATGACGGGCAGATTCCACTGCACCTGGCTGCTCAGTACGGACACTATGAAGTGGTGCGTACCAGATTTGACCAATAGTCCCAAGCATTTTCCCCACCAACACTGCACATTTTGCACACATGCATCCTTAATTAAAGCTCATTGTAGAGACTCCAAGAGCTGAAATGGGTGTGTCATACAAAGGAGACATGCAAAATATGAACCACTGCACTAGACCACACCCAGATGCTTCAAAACAGATTGATGTGAACAAGCAGAGCAGTTTACCACTATAGCTTAAATGGGTTGTCCTGACAATATTTTTCTACTGAAAATTGTTCCGTATTTGCTCTGTTTATAAATTTGGTTCCAAAATCCCACCGGGAAAACTGGCCAGTCCATCCCTGTTTGAGAAACAGTGTTGTTGGATACAGCACCTGTGAATCAACTGACATCACCTCACTGAAATGCAAAGAAATATGATATCTGCATTGCGACATCAGTGAACCCAGATGGGTTTTTGTGTGTATTAGTGATGGATCAGAGGTAATCTGCCTGATTTTATTGTTATTTTCTGCCTCATGTCACATGAACAAACAAGTTGGTACAAAAAACATAATTCTTCAATTCTTTCCCTCTCTGTTTATCAGTCAGAGATGTTGTTGCAGCACCAGTCGAACCCGTGCATCCTAAATAAGTCTAAGAAGACTCCTCTGGATCTGGCCTGTGAGTTCGGCCGAGTGAAGGTCAGTGAGCTCATCTCTATAGGGACTTATCAGTGTTTCTGTACTAGTGTGTTTGGGCTCATTCTTCATGCGAGATGTCATTCGTTACATCACTCTCACTATGGTTACAGTGATCTCATAAATTACATCTGATGTGTGGGTGAATCTCTCACAATCTGACGAGAACAAGTCTAGATCATATTATTCACCTCAAAATCCAAAGAAAAATAAGAAAAAATGTGCTTATAAAAAAGAAGCTCATTTGTTTGGGACATTAGAAACACGTGATTATTCTGATGATTAAATTAGTCACAAATAATCACATATCAGTATTAACTGAGAAAAGCCCCCAAATGAAGATTTTCTTACTGTGGGATTGATTTTTTTTAAGTAATTAATTGTACAAAATGAACTATATTCCTAAACTTATAATTCACAATTGAAATAATATATCAACTACAGTTTAAATAATAATCAAATATATATATTTCTGTCGTGACAACTCTCGGAGTGATTTGCATGGTAATATACACTCACTGGCCACTTTATTAGGTACACCTTGCTAGTACCGGGTTGAACTCTATTTTGCCTTCAGAACTGCCTTAATTCTTCGTGGTATAGATTAAACAAGGTGTTGGAAACATTCCTCAGAGATTTTGGTCCATATTGACATGATAGCATCACGCAGTTGCTGCAGATTTGTCGGCTGCACATCCATGATGTGAATCTCCCGTTCCACCACATCCCAAAGGTGCTCTATTGGATTGAGATCTGGTGACTGTGGAGGCCATTTGAGTAAAGTGAACTCATTGTCATGTTCAAGAAACCAGTCTGAGATGATTTGAGCTTTGTGACATGGTGCATTATCCTGCTGGAAGTAGCCATCAGAAGATGGGTACACTGTAGTCATAAAGGGATGAACATGGTCAGCATCAATACTCAGGTAGACTGTGGCGTTTAAATTATGCTCAATTGGTACTAAGGGGCTCAAAGTTTGCCAAGAAAATATCCCCCACACCATTACACCACCACCAGCAGCCTGAACCGTTGAGACAAGGCAGGATGGATCCATGCTTTCATGTTCTTTACTCCAAATTCTGACCCTAACATCTGAATGTCGCAGCAGAAATCAAGACTAATCAGACCAGGCAACGTTTATCCAATCTTCTATTGTCCAATTTTGGTGAGCCTGTGTGAATTGTATCCTCCGTTTCCTGTTCTTAGCTGACAGGAGCGGCACCCGGTGTGGTCTTCTGCTGCTGTAGCCCATCTGCTTCAGGGTTCGACGTGTTGTGTGTTCAGAGATGGTATTCTGCATAACTTGGTTGTAACGAGTGGTTATTTGAGTTATTGTTGTCTTTCTATCATCTCTAACCAGTCTGCCCATTCTCCTCTGACATCAACAAGGCATTTTCATCCACACAACTGCCGCTCACTGGATATTTTCTCTTTTTCGGACCATTCTCTGTAAACTCTAGAGGTGGTTGTGTGTGAAAATCCCAGTTGATCAGCAGTTTTTGAAATACTCAGACCAGCCCGTCTGGCACCAACAACCATTCCACGTTCAAAGTCACTTAAATCCCCTTTCTTCCCCATTCTGATGCTCGGTTTGAACTTCAGCAAGTCATCTTCACCACATCTAGACGCCTAAATGCATTGAGTTGCTGCCATGTGATTGGCTGATTAGCAATTTGTGTTACCAAGCAATTGAACAGGTGTACCTAATAAAGTGGCCGGTGAGTGTACATGACAATGTTAATGTATTTGGTGCTCGGCGGAATAGATCCACTACGCTGCTGCTGCTGCTGCAGAGCAAGTACCTAGATTTGCTACTGCCAATACATTCCCAACATGCTGATGTGAGCATGTATGGAATACAGCTGCTGCACATATAACATGAATAACCCCCATAGCATACATGATCACCCCATAGCAGATCTATACAGGTGGAAATGAGGAAGGTGAAGTGTATAAAATCCCTGTCGAACTCCTGAAGTGCGCTGCTACTGCTTTAGCAAACACTGCCAAATATTTGAATATTGAGCAGCGAGCTCATTGGCTACCAATACAGGAGAGAACCAATCAGCTGTGCCATGTGATAATGTCATTATGTCATATTGGGTTGGTCATATGGTCCATTATGTCATTTTGGACTGCGCTTTCTAGAGTTTCATTACAGAACTTAGTATACTATATACTGTGTGTAGATAGATAGATAGATAGATAGATAGATAGATAGATAGATAGATAGATAGATAGATAGATAGATAGATAGATAGATAGATAGATAGATAGATAGATAGATAGATAGATAGATAGATGCAAAAAACAATTGTAATTATTTTTAATATACATTTTTGATTTTGGGGAGACATTTTACCATGTTCTTGACAATTTTTTTGAGATTACAGTTAAGCACAGTCCATGGAGACACCCGTCTGTATGACACACAATTATTTTCCTCGTCTCTTCTTCTGCTCTGACTGTGATTTGTTTTTCCTTCTGGCTTTGTGTGTCATTCATGTACTGGGTGAATAAGCTCAGATTTCAGTAACAGCTTTGTTTGACATGTTCTCGCGCACACATGCCCAGTGGTGTGTGATTTCACTTCAGCTGTGTATTTAGGCCTTTTCGAGGTGTTACTGTAATGGCAGTGTGTATATGTGTGGTATTTAATCAGCTGCTGTATTGAGGTATCAGGGTGCGGCTGAAGCAACTGGATAATGTCTTTCTCGCCCTACATGTGTGCTGACACGCAAGAAATCACTCAGTACTGCCTGCTTTGGGTGTGCCTTTAAAATGCACAGCAGTGAGGCTGTCTTCAGTGTGATTTATGATCAATTTCAATGTACGGTCAATAGAGTCATCATGTGGATGATTATAGATAGAAAAATGGTAACTAATTTTTGAACAACAGTAAAGTCATACATTATTTTGCGTCATGATATTTTTCCAAGTATGCTGGTATTTGACTGGTTTCATGCATCTTATCTATTTCATTCATTTTCTTCATAAAAAAAAAGTTTTGTAAAAACGTGTCCACATCAGAAACAGTGGCAGACGTCACAATCACAATATTTTTAGCATAAGTGTTTGTACCGTATTTGTGTACCATATATTCTGTTTAAAGCCACACTAAGCAGAATAATGGTTTTGTCTAAAATGTTGTTTACCTGTGCTTTAGGAATGAAGTAAAATAGTGGTAGTAAAGGAATAATCAAGTAATTTTATTCATATGTTGAATTAGCTTTTATTTTAAGCTTTTGTAATTTTATGTGCTTTCATAATGCTTGTTCATTTTTATGTCAATTAATTCATTTGTATTTCAGTTTTAGCTTTAGTTATTTTAGTATTACATATTACCTATTTCAATTAGTTGCCAAGGCATCATTTCTAATGTTTAAGTTCTAGTATTTAATCTAATATTTATGTTTTATTTGATTTAAGTAACTGAAATAGCTATTTTTCAGAGTTTTAGTTGACCTAAAAACACTGGTGCAAAATACGCCATTAATCTCTTTCTCTTTTGTAGGTGGCTCAGCTGTTGTTGAGCAGTAATATGGTCGCGTCTCTGTTAGAGGGAGATCGGAAAGACGTGTCAGACTCGAACTGTAACACTCCTCTGCACCTCGCCGCACGCAACGGACACAAGGACGTCATCCGGTGAGCTCTTGGAAACCTCTTGTGTGTGTGTAGCACATCTGTAAGCATCAGTCTCAGCTGTGCCGGGCTGTCCTTTCTCTCTGGAGATGTGTGTGTCTCAGCTCTGCTGATTTTTACACTTAATTTGTTTCTCCAGCCTAGGTGTTTTCCACAGCTGTTAGTACAAAAACACTGCTGATATAATATAAAAATGACCCTTATAATACATTGTGATTGGATGACCCACATGGACTGAATTCTGTATTGATGCACCATGTTGCAGCTTTGCTTGTTAGCAACTCCTGGTGTATTTGACTGTTTCTTCAGATGAACACAAATAATTAACAATAATCCATCTCTGTGAGTCCATATAATGAGGGTTGAATGAGTGGCCAAATGTTTAACACCTTAAAAGCACATATGGTCATCATGACAATAATCCATACTAACTCAGTGGATGAACCAAACCAGTCAACTCTTAAGTGAAACAATAGGTGTTTATAAGAAAAATACTTGTACAATTGTGCAGTGTGAACTCGGCATAACTTCATGCTGCTCAACACTACCAATGACGCTTCACAACATGTTTATATGACGCTTTGCAACACATTACGCTTCACAAAACACATACGTGACAACTTTTTAGTGATGATTAATGCATGTACATAACATTTACATGACACTTCACAACAATTATGTGACGCTTCACAATGCGCTCACGCCATGCTTCACAACACTCATAAATATACCTCACAACACGTTACACATCATGCTTAACACTCTTATGGTGTGTGCACACCTAAAGTGAAGCGAATGTTCATATCGCGTTATTGTTCTAGATTACTCAGGCGATGTTTTTTGTGTTACTCGCGCGAATAAAAACATTGCGTAATGCTCTCCTCCATTTTCTGATACAACCAAACGTCAATCAGCTTCTTCGTTTATTGGCTTGCACAAGAATACATCATGCAAATTTTCCACTCGAGTTGAAATTTTTTAACTTGTGTGAAAGACGCGATTGAGGCGTATATCGTGTGTTCACAGTAACCGGGTGGCGCTGATTCACATCTATTCATGTCTTTGAATTGACTTTGTGTTCATGTGCTCGTCATGCTTCACAATACTCTTAACGATGCTTCATAACATGCTTGTATCATGCTTCACAACACATCACGCTTATGTCACGCTTCCAACACATTTACCTGACACAACAATTTTAGTAACACTTAATGCATGTACTGTACATGAAGCATACCTGATGCTTCACAACACGCTTAGTGCTTGTCAACATGCTTACGTGACACTTCTCAACACTTTTAGTGATGCTTCAAATCAAATCATGCTTCATAAGTTCACATGACACTTCACAACACACTTGTGTGACGCTTCACGATGCTCCCACGTCATGCTTCACTACACTCTTATGACGCTTTGCAACATGTCAACATCACAACACATTTGTGTCACGCTTCCAGCATGTTTACGTGACACTTCACAACACTGTGATGCTTAAAATGCACATAAATAATGCATTGAAACACATCACGCTTCGCAATACCATTCTTCATAATACTCTTTATGTGCTTACTTGGTGCTTTACTATGCACTTCTGTTTCATGTCAAACATGATCTGTAACCTCTCTGGAACGCTCGTTTGGAAGTAGGCCGGATACATTTGTTTATATTTCATAAAAAGCTAGTCAGGTGACATCTTACCAGAGCTGCAATACTCTGTGAATGATTCCTTTAAATATGACATATACATAGAATATAGTTGAGTAGTTTTTTGTGTTTTTTTTTTACATTAAACACACCCGCTGCGTCATCCCAGCAGCACAGCAGACAGACACTGTACCCGCACAGCAGAGGATGAGACTGGGAAAGTCCTGGTTTCAACAGACAGTCAGTGTTCTCTGTGACTCACGTTCCCCCACATGATCGTCCTGAGGGAGAGGAGCGTCCCAGTCTCCCTAAATATGTGAGGATGTCTGGGAAGAGTGCATTTCTGAGTGGATTAAACACTGCTGACTCATCACTCTCATTTACAAGCACACATGGCACTTCCTGTATCTGACCAAACTCTTGATATCATGATATCGGAGTTCACACCACAGCTATAACGATAAAGGCACAGATAAACTATATCGTTGGAATCACTTCCAGAATAATTTTTTTTCCAGCTGATGAAAGATAATTTTTTTTTACAGCCAATCAGAATCAATCCTGCTGTAACCAGCTCAAGAATTTAAAGACGAGCGTGCGCTTAGAATAAACAGTCGATATCGTCCACTGGCGTGGACACTAATATTGTTATCTTCAAAGTTATCATTCTTGGTGTGAATGGGGCTTACATACAGTATTTCAGTATTCTAATTTAAATATTGTATTTAAATATTGTGTGTGTGTGTGTGTGTGTGTGTGTGTGTGTGTGTGTGTGTGTGTGTGTGTGTGTGTGTGTGTGTGTGTGTGTGTGTGTGTGTGTGTGTGTGTGTGTGTGTGTGTGTGTGTGTGTGTGTGTGTGTGTGTGTTTCCTACGGCTGCCACACTATAACAGATCCCATCCTAATGCCTGGCATTCCCACTGCAGCACTGAAATTCCATCCTGCATTTCGACAGACGAGCGTCTCTGATTCCACCTGTGTGTGTGTGTGTGTGTGTGTGTGTGTGTGTGTGTGTGTGTGTGTGTGTGTGTGTGTGTGTGTGTGTGTGTGTGTGTGTAAATTCCACAAGTCTGTGTGTATTATAGGTCCTTCAGTATGTAAATATAACACAGAATGCTAAAGAGGATGTCGTCTCCTCTCTGTGGAGTAGTAGTAGACTATTGCCGCCAGTCCATTCATTGAGTTTCCATCTCCCTCTGTCTTCAGGCTTCTTCTGAAAGCAGGTATTGACATCAGCAGAACTACTAAAGCTGGCACAGCACTCCACGAGGCAGCCCTCTATGGGAAGACAGAGGTAGTGCGGCTACTCCTGGATGTAAGTTCATCTGTTTTTTTGGGAACGTCTCTACTACAGGGGTCACTGACCTTTCTAACATTAAGTGGCTTTTAATTTGAGCTTTTGAATCAATCACTGTCCAATTGAATTTTCAAAACATTTTATTGAAACATCCTGTCATATGCTTTTTTTTTGTTGAGAATTTTGTTTCACAAGCAACAAAACTAATATGTTTATGTCCTCTGTATTTTTGTGGATTGAATCAAGATGCATTAGTGATTTGATTTTTCCACTCTGACTGTGCTTCTGCTATTCGACAGACAACATTTACCCGTCTTAATGTTTGTTTCTTGTGATGGCAGAATGGGATTGATGTCAATATCCGTAACACTTACAATCAAACAGCCCTAGACATCGTCAACCAATTCACCGCATGCCACGCCAGCAAAGACATCAAGCAGCTCTTACGAGGTGAGATGCAATCTGACATTTATTTTAAGACCATACTGGACTTTATTTTATCTCCTTAAGCTTGTGAACTGTAGCAGCATGTATGTGGAGTGTGTTTGTGTACACAGTATAGAGAGTGTGTACTGTACATGGTGAAGTTTGTGTGGTTGGAATGGCCCTTCTTTGGTTTGTAAATGGTTATGGGAGACACTTAAGCTGTTATTTAGTAAGCAGCTGTTTAAACTCAGGATTATATAACCTGCTGCTTTCTCTGGCTAGGTTTGAGTGCATGAAAGTGACAAAAGACATCTCCTGTGTGTGTTTGTGTGCAGATGCATACCACAAATCTGTACTTTGTACAGATTGTACTTGTGGGTGGGGCCCCGTCTTGTGTTTCATTGGAGGGCCCCACCCACAAGTACTGACATCATATGTGAACATTTGTTTCTGGATGAAATTGTAATAGTGACAATCATGTTATTTTGGGCAATTTATCTTTCTGTGCTACTAATTCCCTTTATACGTGTGGCCTTTAAGAATGCACTTTTTAACGGCATCATGCATGATTCCTGCAGGCATGCTTTTTAAAATTGAAACTGTGGTTCACACAAAATCCAGCAGGTGATGCATGGGCTTGCTTGGGTTGTGTTATGAACTGTGTACTTACACATTTCAGAATGCAACTTGTGTAATCATCTTTACTCTCACAAAACCCAAACCAAATGAACTCTGAAGTCTAGCGCCAAACAGACTCAGTCCAAACTAAAAGCTCTTAGTCTTTGAATGTGATCTTCATGCATTCTGTAACATCTGCAGTATTTATTGCCGTTTTGTACGGGTGGATATAAATAAATATTTGAAGTGATTGTTGATATGAGACACTCATTCTGTTTGTGTCGTCTTTGAACTCAGGCAGTTAACAGACAGCTCTTATCACAATGAGCACAGACAGGCCCGTCTGCTTTAACCAGAGCTGCTCTGTGTGTGTATGTGGGCCACAACACTTCGGCGCTTCCCTAAACCTCTGACAGACTCAGAGAGTTAATTATTGATTCAGTGAGCCTGCTGTGTGTCCGTGTGTCAGCACATTCCTTCCACTGGAATAAAATCACAGAAATGACACGCTGAGAGCTTCAGATGGCAGGAACTCACTAAACTATTTTTGGGAACACTATTACATTTTTTGCATTTGCATTTTTATAACATTTCTCCAACAAATTCTCATAAATAAAAAATATAATGGGGAAATGTACTTAAATAATTAAGAAAAGCAAGCACTATATAAATTATAGTACATTTACATTTATGCATTTAGCAGACGCTTTTATCCAAAGCGACTTACAGTACATTCAGGCTATACATTTTTCTTTTATCAGTATGTGTGTTCCCTTGGAATTGAACCCACAACCTTTTGTGCTGCTAACGCAATGCTCTACAACTGAGCCACAGGAACACGGCTCAGTGGTAGAGGAACACTATAGTACAGGAACACTATAGTAATAGTAATATATTTTAATATTAGATTTTTTTCTACATTTTAACATTTCATTTTTACATTTTTAATATATATTTTCAAAAGAAACTGGGGGAAAATGTGATTAAATATACATATAATGTTTGTAATGCGGACAAATCTCAGTAGACCTGCAAGTTTTTTACAAATTAAAATATATAAAAAAAACACAATATTATATGTGTATTTATAGCCTTTTTCTTTATAAGGGAAAGAAAATACAGTTTGTACAGTATAAAAACCATTACACCCATGGAGAGTCTCCATAAAACATGGAAACAAGTGTGTGTGTGTGTGTGTGCGTGGTGTGTGTGTGTGTGTGTGTGTGTGTGAATTTCCTTATTTCTTCCTTTTGATTTTGAGCTGGACAATTTCATGAGATTTAGCAATGTATTGTAACGTACAGTAGGTGGTATCTTCCAGTATCTGAACTCTCTGAACAATGTGAATTGCTGGTTTTGATTCAACACAGATATGTGTGTGTGTGTGTTTTCAGAAGCTACAGGAGTTCTTCAGGTCAGAGCTCTGAAAGACTTCTGGAATCTTCACGACCCCACGGCCCTCACCATACGGGCCGGTGACGTCATCACGGTATGGCCGCTTATAAGACTTCATTGAACCTCTTGTGTGTGAGTGTGTGTGTGTGTGTACGTCTGCGCTTCTCTTAAGTACTATACCAAACCCCTGTGTCCCCAGCCAGTCTATTCAACTAGCGTTTCAGAAGCAGTTTCACTTGAACTGAGGCCAGATTTTTCTCTTTTCCCTTAAATGAGTTCTTTCTGTTCATCGCCTTGGTTTTTTGAGGGCGCTAAAGATAAACACACAAGTGTTTATTTGTGAACTCAAACAAACATACATTTTCACACAGCATTGTTTCTCAGGACGTTGTGGGAAGAGAATAAGTACAGTCTAAGGGTCGTTTACTGGAGGGTTTAGAGATGTATTTCATGAGCTGAATGATCTCGCTGTTGTTTTGTTGTCGGGCCTGCAGCTATTATATGCTTTATGCTTGTTTGCTTTGGGTGGGTGGCTGGGGTTATGTTATCTAACTTTCAAAAGCTTTCAGATCATGCATTGTCTCTGAACTCCCGACCTCCTCCTCTGTTTTGACTGGTTGTCAACGATGAAAAACGGCTGGGTTAAAAACCGAGCGGGTTGCGTTTGCAGCAGTACGGGTGAAATCACTGTGATGTCAGTGTGTTCTGCTGTTGTGATTGGCAGGTGATAGAGCAGCACGTGGACGGACGCTGGAAGGGCCACATCCATGACACCCAGAGGGGAACAGACCGAATTGGCTACTTCCCCCCCTCCATAGTTGAGGTCATCAGTCGACGCTCAGGTACAATAATAACTTGAATTGTAGCAGGTTGACCAAAGTTTTGAAGCTTCGCAGCCCGTGGTCGCTATATGTTTAAGTTTGATAGATTTTATTACAGCCATTAACCCTGCAAATAACATTGTTTCCTTTACTGAATCAGTAACATGCTGACAGAAGTGCCCTAGACGTGTCACTGTCTTCCATCCCGCTGCTTTCCATGTAATAAATGTTCATCTCTAACCTCCATCCGCTTGCATTAACCCTCTGCTCCGGTCATGTGTGTGTTGTCCTGTAGGGGGCACCCTGTCACGACACGCCTCTCTGCCCACCCATAGGCAGCAGCTGCTCTCCAGGTCCGCCCTCAGTCCCAGCTTGAGTCTGAGCGGGGGCGGGACCCCTCAAACTGATGACTCCTACACTCTGTACACCACTAACCCACACCTGGTCCTCCCACACACCAACGGTCTGAGCACCAACCCAGGTATACCCACTCGGTCTCTTCTCTAAGGGTGCTTTCTCACACGTTTACACCTGGTATTAAGATATTTTCAGTGATCCAATCACAAATGGTCAGCTGAGACTCCATCTGGCTTTAAAATGGCTTTTAAATGCATCTCCTGTGACCATGGATTTTCTTGAGACACTCTCCCATCGTAATCGGCGTAATCAGCGTTGTTTACGCTTTGGGTAAAGTGTGCCTATGTGTTGTGATACTCTCCAAAATGGCTGAAGACAGTACTCGGGGTTAGAATAATTGTTGAATAAAGTTGTTATTTTTGTTTTCTTTGCGCACAAAAAGTATTCTCGTAGCATTGCAAATTGAAGTTGAGCCACTGATGTCACATGGACTGTTTTACCGATGTCCTTACTATGTTTTTGGACCTGGGAACATTACAGTTGCGCTGCTGTGTTAGGGCCAGAGAGTTGCAATTAATGACAGAATTTTCATTTTGGGGTGCTGTATATGGAGGGTTAAACCCCTCCCAGCGGCCAGAGCATCAGACTTTGTTTTGTGTTTGCAGACATGATGTAAATGCATGATGTAAATGCAGACATGATGTAAATAGCAAATGATGCAAGCCTGTGACTTCCCTCAAATCTGACACAATTCATAACATAAATAAAACCTGTAGGCTTACCATAGTGAAACAGGACAGGACAAGAACCTGGTTTTGTAACACGGATTTGTTGCTATTTTATGTAATTTGTTCATTCTTAACCAAAACTATTCTTTCTAATGCAGTGCAATTCTAGTGCAGCTTTAAATATTTATACTCGCATGTCGTTAGATCCTTAAAAACATGGGTTGGCAGTTTGACCAAAATCTTAAATCACAGTAGTGATAAATGTTTTTTATAAATGGTGTATATATTAAATAAATATGTGGTATTGCTGTTTTGAATGAAGTACTTCACTTATTTTCTAGATGTAAACCAAAAGATTATAGAATTATAATATTAGTCATTTGCAGTTGGGGCAAACGGTTGATTATGGACCCTGGGTGGGCTCATGGTTCTTCTGTGCGACAGATATAGTAGAAACAGTGTCTTTGCATATAAACACTATGCAGTGGCACACACTCATCTGAAGCCCCTGATTTGGGATGCACACACCCTTATATTATCTGCCCACAAGGCCAGTGGCCCAAAAAGTATTTGTGTCCGCTAGGTGGGCCTCCCAGCAGTCTGTCCCAGCACATGACCCCCAGCATGGAGGACGTGTGGGTTTTGCGGAACTCCTGCGCTGGTAAGAGCCGCTGCACTCCCCTCCTCTAAAACGCTCCTCCCCTGTGCCCCCTACTGGCTGCCACTCCCTCCCTGCTGCAGACAGACCCTCTGATTGGCTGGCCTGTCGGACGCCACACAGACCCAGTTGGTGTGTCCGTCTCCAGATGTTAGCGTACTGCGAACTCTCTAGCTCCTGTAGCAGAACGTACTGTAGGTTGTGTGCTGTCATCTGTAAACCCCATCACCACATGCCTGTGGCTTTGCCCTGCTACCCCCACCCCATCCCGCCTGCTGCTTGAGTAGAAATCCAGCCCATTGGCACAGTAGGTACAGTGTCCTCACAGCTGTGGGGTGGCAAACTGGCATGGCAGTGCAGATGGCTGCTGTGATGGCCTAATCGCGATCATGTTATGATTACATTGACTCACTGGATTAATGCCTCTATCTCTCTCGCAGCTGGGGACAGGAACAGTGTGGGCAGCACTGGCAGTGTGGGCAGCACCCGCAGTGCAGGCAGTGGCCAGAGCACAGAAAGCAACAGCGCCCCCAATGGACCGCAGCAACACACCACCAGCCCTGACACCAGCAAGGTAACCATTCGCTGTGTTCAGTCACAGGCATGATGCTTTGTAAGAAACAACTTAACGAGTTCCCATTTAGAAAAACCAGGGAAAATATGATTTCCAGGTCCGTTTCTGTAGTAGATAAACATTTTTTCTAATTATGATGTTATTAAAAATTTGAATCTTTACGAAATATTGAGTCATGGTCTTATGACAGGTGCTTTTAGAGGTAGTGAGCGATAATGAAATGTCTTAATTTGGATAAAGAGAAATTTGATTGAACTGGTACATTTGTGTTAAGAACATTCTGGTGATCATCTTGAAGTGCTAATGTTGCTATTTTAGCAGGTAAAATGTTTTGTTCCATGTATAAAGACCTGTTTCCAGTTATTTTCGTTAGCTTCAGGCAAACATTTGTCATTCCTATGTGAACTAAAGTTTTATAGCTAAGGTTTCTTCTGACTTTTATTTCTTTTTAAACAGGCAACGCCCTCTGTTGTGGATTTATTACAGCCAGATCATAACAAACTTCCAGACACATCAACAGGTAAAGAGTTACCTGTGCCATATTTAAAACAGCTTACGGTAACAGCATTTGGACACATGAAATGTATGAACGTTACTGAATTAGATAACAAAATATCAAACCAAGTTCCTCTGATAAGTTCTGTGTGAACTTAAGTTATAACGGACTTCATACATCAACTTAAAAAATGGCAAAACACTAGCTAACTTAAAGACATTGAACATGCTTTCAGGTAAATCTTGGTGCATGTATTAACATGAGTATGTTTGGTGTTGTTTTGAAGGAGTTCCTCGCAGACCTGTGCTGCCCACACAGAGGCCAGGAGAGCAGGGATTCTCTCAACAGTTTGTGCGTCCTCAACAGCTGCTGGAGGGCAAGGTCAGAAAACACTATTGCAGTTAAGACTTAGATAGACCTAATTATATTTTGATATGGCAAATTAATTTTGCATTGTTGTAATTGTTGTATTACAACTTTATGAAAATACTGACATCAACATTTTGATTATATAATTATACCACACCATTATACCATTAGTATACAAGTATACTACTAATAAATGTGAGTATAAGAACATACAACTGTTAATTAAGAGATTGAGATGAGAAGATATAAAATGAGATTATATAAAATATATCATAATAATATACAAAAAACATAATGCATATGGAGAAGCCATATTTTATGCAGTTATATCCTGCATTCTGTTTTCTACCGTGTCTTATGTCTTCATGTCTTTTATCATTGTCAGGATGCTGAGGCCATCTATCAGTGGCTTAGTGAGTTTCAGTTGGAGCAGTACACTGCTAATTTTCTCAACGCTGGCTATGATGTACCTACCATCAGCAGAATGACCCCAGAGGTACGATCAGAGCGCCAGTGTTTGGTTGTTTAAAGAAGTGCCACTCATTCTTGTTGCTGCAGATAGACTTGATGTTGATAAAGTATTATGCATTTTTTCAGGATCTCACGGCTGTTGGTGTGACTAAACCAGGTCACCGTAAGAAGATTTCTCTTGAGATCGGCAACCTCAGCATTCCAGAATGGCTCCCAGAGTATATACCAGTAAGTCACTACACATTATAGTATGCATATACGTGTGTCTATGGTGTTGTCTTCAGTTCACTCACAATTAAAAACGCATCTCTTAGCAGGATCTTGGGGAGTGGCTGAGTGCCATAGGTCTTGCCACAGTATCATAAGAAACTCTCAGAGAATGGCTATGACTCCATAAATATTGTCCGAGATCTCACATGGGAAGACTTACAGGAGATTGGCATCACCAAACTAGGTGAGTTTAAACGAAAAACTGAATTAAAGTACACTGTGGTGGTTGTAGTTATAGGGTTACCAAAATCAAAGAAAAGCTAGGAATAATTGGACATTTAAAAATTGTGTGTTCTTGTTACATTTACTTTTATTTACATTTATGCATTTAGCAGACGCTTTTATCCAAAGCGATTTACAGTGCATTCGGGTTATGCATTTATTGTCAGTATGTGTAACTTGTTATTGTAACGGAGGCCAGATAGTAAGAGCTATGGACGTAATAATAATAATAATTTGTTACATTTATATAACGCTTTTCTAGGCACTCAAAGCTCTTTACATAGTAAGGGGGATATCTCCTCAACCACCAGCAGTGTGCTGTGACGGCAGCCATAGTGCGCCAGAACGCCCACCACACACCAGCTTACTGGTGGAGAAGAGACAGTGATGAAGCCAATCAGTCTATGGGGATGATTAGGAGGCCATGATGGTCAGAGGCCAGTTGGCGAATTTGGCCAGGATACCGGGGTAACACCCCTACTCTTTTTCAAAGGACATCCTGGGATTTTTAATGACCACAGAGAATCAGTACCTCGGTTTAACGTCTCATCCGAAGGACTGTCATTTGGTAAACCAGGCGCACTAGCTGCTGACACTAGCGGCTGTGGTCTTTAGCATCCTTGTTAGTGCACCTGCTTCCCATGACAGAAACGCCGGCTCAAATCCCACATGGAGCAGGGCAAGTAGAGCCGGAGGGGTTACATTGGTGCCGTGACCCGGATGGGAGTGAAGTTTAAGGGGTGAGTGTATTGGAGGCCGGCTTGTAAGAGCTATGAAGGTAGAACACACTCCCCTGATCTCAAGAGGCACACTAGAGACTGACGCTAAAGGCTGTAGTCTTGTTAACATGCCTGCCTCCCATGCCGGAAATGCCAGCTTGAATCCCGCTCGGAGGAGGGCAAGTAGAACCAGAGGGTGGGGGACTTCAAAATTTTAGTTAGCTAAATATTGCTCTTGTGTACAACTAAACGCTTCCAAACTAAAGCAAGCATGATATGTAAGTAAATCATTATTTTGAATTGGTTATTTTAAATGAATAGGTTCAAACTGGTTCGGATGAATAATTATTAGAACAGAATTTGAATGATTGTTTAAAAACCTTTATCCATTGGTAATTAACGATTGACTAAGCCACAAATAATTGATGAGATACATGGGTCAAAAAGTGTAGAAACCCTGTATACACTTCACCCTCCATCCATATGCAAAATGAAGCCGATTTTTGAAGTGATTGAAAGTGATTTTTGTGCCCATTCGCTCAAAGCAAATAGACTTGTTGGTTTAGAAAACCAGAATTTTGTAATTTAGTAAAAATAGAATTTTGCTTTGATTTCACAAATCAAATCAACTTTGAAATTGATATCAACTTATTATATCTTATTATATCTTTGTACAAATCTTAAATCATCAATGTTTTATAAGTATTTTGTTACCCTTTTCACAATCATTTGACATTAAATATTGTAGCAATGTTTTTTTGCTGAAACGAGAACTGTCATTATTTCAACCACATTTCAACATTGAAGGCCAATCACATTTCCCCAGGGTAACTCTTCCAGTTTTTGTTCTTACTTGCCATGACCTTGACAAGGAAATTTGCATTTTTATTCCTCTAGTGTGATTTTGGGCAGCCTTACCCACAGATCAATCTGATTGGTCTAAAGTCCTTTTACAAATGACTGTATATTCAGCATCAAATATACCCTGATATTGTGCAGGAACATGCAACATTCTCACCTTGTTGTATCATGCTTGCTAGGACATGGTATACATTTTCTATATATCCTGTGAAGTATATCCTGTTTTGTTAAATGTACATTAAGTGTTAAGTCGGTGTATGTGTGTGTGTCTCTGACAGGCCATCAGAAGAAAATGATGCTTGCGGTGAAGAAGTTGTGCGATATTCATAAGGCTCTTCTTCAGGCAGAATCTGGGCAGGGCACACTGCGTCGTAAAACCCCTGCGGCCTTGGACCTGGTCACAATTGAGCCGCCTCCTGAGAGCGCCGACCTCCCCTCGCCCCACATGCCCAAGATGATGACTTTCCAGGACAGTGAGCTGAGTACTGAGCTACAGACCGCCATGTCCTCCCATTACACTGGCTGTCAGGACGGACTGGCCATCAAGAACGCAGTAGGTATGTCTTCCAGTCAGGAGAGCATTGACACGCGCTCTCGAGGCTCCGGACGCTCTCAGGAGCCCCCCACCACCCCCTCTTCGACTTCCGCTGCGACCCCTTATAGTCTTTCCAGAGAGAGCTTAACGAGCCCAGACAGCAGTCCTGCTAAAGAGCGCAACATTCCAGAAGGCCGCGACCAGGTCCCACGTCCTCAGCTACCACAGCAGCTGCCGTTCAGTGCGTCCACAGGCTTTAAATACCCCGCGGTGCCTGCCAAACCCAAACTGAGCTCTGCTCCTTCTCCACAATGCTCTCCTGCTCATAAAACCCTCAATTATCCACATTCACAATATAACAGTGCCACGCTTGACCGTCACTCTGCTAGCGTGACCAAGAAGCGCACACAGAGTCTGTCCCGGTATGCTTTGTCGGACGGTGAACCAGATGAAGATGATGATGATGAAGCAGCTCAGCTGGCCAGTATGGCCATGCCTTCGTATGCCACACTGAGCCGCAGGCCTACCCGTGGCCAGCTGGCACGTCTTCAGTCCGCACCTGAGCAGTCCGTCGGCCGAAGCCACTCTTTTGCTATCAGGGCTCGGCGTAAAGGGCCTCCTCCTCAACCACCGAAACGTCTTAGCTCTGTCAGCAGCAGCACTAGTGTTGAAACTGTCTCCGGCACTCCAGCATCACCTTCTGAAGAAGTTGAGAATGGCAGACCTGGGACCGTAAAGAGCATCGCAGCTGCGTTAGAAACAGTCCTGCCTGTGCCTATGGTGGAGCTCCTTCAGGAAACCACTACAGATGTTTCCAGTACCAACAAAGGATCCAGGCGCAGACTTCTGAGTCAGACCGAATCCACCCCAGTGTCCGCCAAAGCAGATACCGATAGAGCGACAAAGTCCGACTCTGAGGAGGAGGATGGGACAAAGGATTCAGGCCTGGAGAGCTCATCCTCGCCTCAGAACAGCTCCAGTGAGTGCATCCCCTTTGCGGAGGAAGGCAACCTCACTATCAAACAGAGGCCCAAAGTTGGCGGGCCTCTCAAGGGAGAGACCACTTCTGAGTCGCCAGAGAAGGACAAACCGGCCAAAACCCCTGAAGTTCCAGAGTTCAACCTCAAAGAGTCAGACACAGTAAAGAGACGGCAGAAGCCAAAAGAGAAAGAGCAGTCAGACGCAGCGTCTGACAGCAGCCCAGATGGCACATCAGTTTTAGAGACTCAGGACACAGTGAAACTCCGCATCAGCGAAACAGATATGAGCCTGCCATGTGTGGAGCTTCCAGCCAAACCAGTGAAAGCACCTCCACCTCTTGCTCCCAAACCTCCCAGTCCCCTGAATTCAACACGGCACACCTCTAAACCAGATCCGACTCCTGTAACAGGTACAGCCTACAAATAAACAGCCTATTAATTAAGTTAGTTAGCTTTTTATTCAAGTTTGATGTAATGTATTTCTGCCCAGTTGCGTGAAGAAATCCCTTAGTTATAAGGTTAAGGGAACCCTTAGTAAAACTTGGGTTGCAAGAAAAAACCTAAAGTTCAACTTAAGGAACCTTAAGGCTGTCATTAAATATCCCCCTTAATTATTTAAGTGTTCCCTTAAGCATTGCTACTGAGTCCTTAGTAACCGTTTCACCTTAATAAATTAAGGGGAAAAAACAGCTACCTTAAGTCATCTTAAACTCAAACAAGATGGCTAATTTTATGTTAATTGAAGAGGAGGTAGTACCAAGGCATGTTTTTAATGATCGAAATAAGCACGATTTTAATGATCATGACGTTTGTTGCAATGCTCTTAAAGGAATCAATTGCCTCAGGGATTGTTTTCCCCTCAGGGATACCTTAAGACAAATACTGCTCTGATTAATACATCTATACTTTGGTAGAATGCATGTATTACATTAAAGCTATTGGTAGCAACATTTTGCTAGTAAGTTACAGTACAAGCAGTGGATTTATTCAATTTTTTTCATCCGTTTGCATTTATCTGAGATTCTTGTTCTGTCTGCAGCTGTTGGCTCCAGCGTGACACTGAGTGTTGTACAGAGTGTTGCCTTTGCAGCACCTCAGTCCCCAGTCCCATACTCCCCCTCGACAGAAAACACGGGTCAGAGTGTGATATCAGGACGCCTCCAGGCTCTGATGGAAGGGGATCAAGAGTCAACACTGAAGCATCAGAGGCTTGAGAAGACCAGCTCATCTCTGGAGGAAGTACTGAAGAATGTGGAGAGAAAATCTAACTCTGGAAAACAACAACGTGGGGTGAGAGACACTCTCCACCAGCTTTCACACTTATTTTAAAAAACTAATCTACAAAAATGATTTTCTTTTTATTGAGGGATTTTCAGAATTTGTCCTTTAAACGTCATATTTTTAAATTGTCACTATTTTATCACTTCTAATTAAACCTGTTGTGTCTCTTTTAGTGTTTCTCACGTAGTCAAGTCTGCAGGGAACATTCTGGATGACATCGGGAACATGTTTGATGACCTGGCCGATCAACTGGATGCTATGCTGGATTAAAGATTCTCATGAATGAGGCTGGCCCAAAAACAGGAGGCTAGAGATCTACGTATAGCAGCATGGTTTCTTCTGCCTTATAATTCAGATGGACTCAGATGAACTCTTGAACACAAAAGTGGGAACCTCCATTGATCTTTATTTACATGGACCACACAGACATTTATGGACCACAGTCTTCTGACTAATGTCAGTCTAGATGTCATCTGTGTTTGTTTGTTTATTCTTATTCCAGCGTCTAATCAACCAACATATATATGTATATTTGTTTTCCTGTCATTGTATTTTGGGGATGAACTGTGGACTTGACCAAGCGTGACCCCAATGAACTTTACATGCTGGACCCAGATAAAAGAAATGCACTTAGGAGAATCATTCCTAAAGCAATATACATTTCAAAACACTACACTGATTCAAAACATTTCAAGAAAGATTAATGGGATAGTTCACCCAAAAAGTGACAATTCTGTCATCATTTGCTCGCCCTTATGCTAAAGCGAGACATTTTGAATAAACTTTACGCAGCTCTTTTTCATACAGCATTAAGTCATAGTGACCAGCTGTCAAAACAAATACATGATAACAGAATTTTCATTTTTTTTGAGTGAACGGTTCCTTTAAACTTTACTTTTCAAAGCATTTTGAAAGAAGTAGTTTGTGACTTCTTCATTTCAGAAGGTAAACAGCCTTTGGGAGGTTTGGTGCTTGTACCATATTTTTTCTTAATGACGTTGCAGATTTGCAGGTTAAAATACATGACTGACATTGTTTTTGTATGAAAGTGTGATTTTAAATGGAACATTAAAATGAAAACAGTAACACTGCCTTTTGTAACTAGAGCAGCACCGATGTACAGCAAGCGATTCAGGTCTAAGTTACCACAAACTCTTTTTGAAGTCTTTAAACTTTTATTAGTCCAAATAGTATTTAAACTTTGTCAAAATATGTATATTGTACACTAAAGGTATATTTGATTGGCAAGCACATGTGTTTGTTGTACCAAAGTATATGTATATTTTTATTCAAATGTTGGATAATGTTAATGCTAACAGACTAGCAGCTAAACTAATGAAATTTAACCCAGTGGCATTTCCCCTTTGCACATAACACATATGATGTATCTGATGTGATATATCCACACTGTTCTCGTTTCTCTCAACGAACTGAAATGTAATCAATGGCATTTGTTAGAACTGCAGTTAAGGCCCATTCACACCAAGGACAATAACTGCACCTATAAAGTTTGAATAACTTTAATCGTTCTCTCCGATGCACACTTATAGTAAACAGAACGTTATCCTCCAGTAGTGTGGATGTCAATATAGTCCTTATTGGCATCATTCTTGTATGAACGGGCCTTTGCTTATGTGAATATGATATATTAGTGATGTTCTTAATTATGTAATATAACACTCACTGATATGATTCCGTATCAAGCCCCTGTTTGTTCTAATTTGTTAACATTTTCTATTAAATGAATTGAGCTATTTTGTCTTATTATTACTGAGCCATGTGATTATCATTTCAGCAGTCACCTGTTCTGTCAGATTGTCCAGACAAGGGATCCACCAGTCCTTAGTAAGTTCTTAAACTGTAACATAAAGTCTAAACTAGAGCTAACTATCCAGATGTGTTACTTCTCATCTCAAATCATGAGGTTTCTTTTGCTTCATTATTAAATCTAATCAATGTGTTTAGGTTCTTTTCAGGCTATAAGATAAACTAGGAAACATGTAAATTCCTCTTTCCCAACAAGTCAGCAAAGATTTCTGAGACTCCGTTTAAAATTGTTTCAGAGAGTAAACTGTCCCACAAAAGTAGGAAACATCTCAGTAAAACCAGAAGACTGCGGAGACAGTCTTACTCCGTTTAAGCAATATAATTAAGTAGCTCAATCTAATATTTCTTTCATTCTGGAGGAGTTGTTTTCCATATCATGATATTCAAGACATGCCTGTCTGGCTTCAGACTGAACATTCTTCATGTAAGCATACTTCACTTGCATTATAAGTGATTCATAACAGAGGCTTGTGAGGAATATAACTAATGCCCCGAAACTGTAAATAGATAGTCTGATTTGTTGGAAACAAGTTTTCAATCAATTTATTCAAACGTGGAAGGAGATTGTTATAGTCAGGGTGAAATATTTAAACAAGGTCTGTCCGGAAAGTATCCAACCATGTAATGCGAAAAACAGAGACATTTATCGAACAAGATACAAGACACTTTGTACATTGGATAATGACGCCTCAGTCCCCTTCAAAGTAGGCAACTTGGGACCTCACACAGTTCTCCCAGCATTTCTCCCACTGCTCAAAACGCTGCAAAAACTTTGTTGGAATCGCCATAAGCTGCGTCATCATATTTTCCTTAATCTCATTGACAGTCTGAAATCTCTTCCCTTTCCAAGGTGATTTTAGCATTGGGAAAAGCCAAAAGTTGCAGGGTGCCAAATCTGGGCTGTATGGGGGGGCTGAGTAACCTGGGTGATCTGATGTTTCGCCGAAAAACTGCACAAGGGCGAATTGTTGTGATGAAGCTGCCAATTGCCCATAGCTGCAGCTGTTTTCAATGTATTGCGTCTTTCATCGTATTTTTCATATACATGGCTGAATAATTTCTGGACAGCCCACGTTTATTAATGATCGACTGATTCAACAAAGATACAAATCGCTAACCTCTTTTTTCCCCCATTATCTACAAATAAGACATTTTTTGACAACACACATTTTCCATTTTGAGCAGAAACTTCAGCATACAGATTTGGATAGGCTGGTCTGTAAAACCATTGATTTAAACAGTCCTGGGGTTACCATGCCTTGACAATACTTAGAGTTAGTCAGTAAATGCTTGATTGGGTCTGATACAATTGTAAAGTTTCTCACAGTCCATTTTCCCAAAGTAGTTTTTATAAGTTACATTTTCCCCCTTATGTCCAAAACGTTCAGCTGCAGAAGGGACACTTCGCCATCAGTTTCTCACATGCCAGTTCAGCATCGTGAACTGATTGTTTGCATTATTTGTTTAGTGGTCTATAACAGAGTTAAAAAGGCAGACCCTATCATGGCATTGTTTTGCATGGATCTGAAAAAATATGAAGCACAAGCGGTATCCCTTAGCATGTCACTTGCTAGACATCTGATTTGACCACACTAGAAGTCTGAGGTGGTGTTAACTTTTGACATGTGCGTTATGGATTTATTAAAGACTGCATTTGAAAAGGATTAGTTTTATTAAGGAATACAAAGAGCTTGTCTTTTTGAATATCTGGGAGTCATCTACTTCACATCTGATGGGTTAATCTGCTGATTGTAATTCAATCCACATTTTTAAATCGAAAATTTTATATTTCTTGGTTTTAACTCAGCTGTGTGATGATTTAGCATTTATGCTAACAGATGTTCATGGTGTTTGTCTGGTACCTTTTTGCTATACAATTAGGTGAAAAAAGACCAATTTGGAAGGGCAGGTTGAGCCAAAAATTCATCACCAAACACCAATGACTTATGGGTACATATGGGTACAGTCATTTCATAGACTTCAAAACTGAGGTGGAAATAATAAAATGTAAGTACATAAATTATGTTTTCATCTTTGTTGCCACAGTTTGGAAGAGCCTTTTTCTCTTCTAAAGAAGGGGTGTCCCAGTACTTTTGTCCATATAATGAATGTACAAGTCATTGGTGTTTGGTGATGAGTTTTTGGCTCATTTAAAGTCACACCAGAGGTGTTCAGCTGGGATTAGGACTTGTCTTTCTGCAGACCAGTCAAGTTCTTCCACACTGACTGAATCATCATTTCTCTTTGATTCTTGTCTTATACACAGAGACACTGTCATGTTAGAATAGAAAAGGGTCCAGTCCGAACTGTTGATATAAAATCAGAAGCACACAATTCCCTAGAATATCATTATATGCTTAAACATTAAGATTTGTACTCATGGAAATTACTAAAGTAGTCAAACCTTTCATTAGAAGGTGGTGACCCAATACTTTTGGCAATATAGTGTATTTTAGGTTCTTCATCCGAAAGTTTACTGAATCTCCCGTTGTCACAGATGGTGAAGCACGAAAAAATTGTGTGACACGCTGTTACAGTGCTTTCCATTTGACAAATTTTTGCACTTTGCGTCGCCAAACAACACTATGCTACTGGCGTATCTACAGAAGCAGCAACCAATGAGCGTGAGAAATATTTCTGACATTTATCACATCGTTTCAACAGGGCAAAAAAAAATATTAAGAAAATTATACATAATTGTTTTTATAAATTATTATTATTTTTTAATAACAAATTTAATATAAACTATTATGAGAACAGTCTTAATGTCACATGAGTGTTCAACGTTCAGAAGACTTAAAAATAAAATGTATTTATATTGTGTAACGCTTTTAATTAGTAATGAACTAAGAAATGCACATTTAAAGGGGTCATATGATGTTGCTAAAAAGAACATTATTTTGTGTATTTGTTGTAATGCAATGTGTTTATGCGGTTTAGGGTTAAAAAAACATTATTTTCCACATACTGTACATTATTGTTGCTCCTCTATGCTCCGCCTTTCTGAAACGCGCCCATTTTTACAAAGCTCGGCCCTGTCCCAAATGGTACCTTAAACCCTCGAGTCCACACTTTTGTGACGTAATGCCGCTTTGACTGTCGGGTAGAAGTCTGCTGCGGAGCTCGCCCAGTGTGGGCTCGGCAGAAGTGCAGATCGAGGGCGCATAACGGCTGCAAAGGGGCGCACGCGAGCACCCTTCTGAACGCTAAAATGAGGAATGGGACACCCTACGGTCTCGTGGACTTAACGGACACGCGTACACTGCGGCCATTTTAAGTCCGTAAGACCGCAAGTGCACATGAAGTGTTCCATTTGGGACAGGGGTCCTCATCCTTCTGAGAAGCGAGGCGTGCTCTGATTGGACAGCTATCCAGTGCATTGTGATTGGACAAATCCCTCAAGCGTGAGACGGAAATGTTACGTCCCTTACCATATTGTGATGCAGTGTCCCGGCGTGATGACACAAAAAACAATAAAACCCATATAAACGAGGCATTTGTTGCATCCAGTGTGGCAGGCTACTCTTCCAGGTTCAGAAAATAGTCCTCCATAAAATGCGCTGCACACACTCTAATATTTGGGTTGAACTGTTCTGGAACAGTGTTGTAAATACAACTTAACCACTGATTTCTATGTGTCCTGTTTTGGAAGCCCAAACAAAGTACTTTCGTTTTCACAACACAGCATCTCCACGACATGGCGCCGGCGGCAGCAACAACACTACAGCGAGAATAATAGTTCGCCCTCTTTATTTGCGTAAACATTTGGGCAGTGTTTTACAAATCTTCCCACACAGTGACATAGACATGTGGTGGCATGTTTAAATGAGCCATTTTAGGGGGGCGTGGCAGAGTCTTAACTTTGATAAAGAATATCTCTTTGGTTTTGAGACTTTAGTCTTTGCAACTTCAGGGATCTTATCTATGCACAATCAGCTTGTAACAGTCCAAAGTTTTATCTGGGTTTAAGCATGAATTTGAGAATTTAAGCGTACGTACGCACACTCTAAGATCAAATCTGAGCGTATGCGCGCTTTATAAATGTGGCCCCAGGACCGGAGTTCGCCACCCCTGGCATAAAGCATTGTAGAAATGGAGTTTGCAACAATTTCAACAACTGATTAATTTGTCAACGAAAATATATTTTCTGAACAAAATATGTATTGTTACATATAGAAATAACATTCAGATGTGCACACATATAGGACATGACACTGCAGTTATCAGAAGTGCAGATTATGTAATGCCATGTCAACACTGTAGCCTACTACATAGAGGGGAAAAAAGACAAGGAAAGCAGGTGTCTCAGAAAACCTCAGTGATTAGAACACAGACCATGATACACTAAAATGAATTTAACAGTGGGCTCCAAACATCTCAGGCCACTAGTAAAAATATTTTTTCTCTTTAATGTTGTATTTTATACAAAACGCTTTATTGCAGATTCGATTTCAGTGTCCTCTCAAGTACTACACATGTTCAGTCATTCAGTATGATCAAACACACTCATTGGCTTATAGTCAGGAGTTTAGGATTCACTTCTATCCACTTTTCATTTGGTCCTTCATTATAAAACAATGAAACAGTTCTCAACAGAATTGGTAGAGAAATGAGACAGAGTGGCTAAAAAAACAAAAAAAAATTCAGTCAGAAACCAAACTCACTGAACACACACATGGCAGAATCACGTCTGCTCAACCACAAATATGCTGGATTAGTTACAATGGCTCTGTTCAGAATAGCATACTAACATAATATGACTATTTCTGTAATGTATTGTGTGCAAAGTTGGTGAAGTTGCTAAAATACTGTATCCCACAATGCAATGTGACTTGGCTTTCCATTCCCAATGAACTGGAACAACAGGCATTCGTTTTTTTATACCTACTGTTTAATCAAATTGCCAAGCTTTAAAAACATTTTTACACAAAACTGAATTCATACAAAATAAACGTTATTTTCAAGATAATAACTGGATGCTGCTCATTAAATTAAACATGCAATGTAGTGGTTGTGTGATAACAGTCTAGCATACCACTGTATGCATAACACTACTACTACTACTGTTTTACTCTATTCTAAAACAGTAAACAGTGAGCAGTAATATTACAGTAAGTTAGTACTCCATTCTGAACACAGCCAATGATTGTAATACATCACAGTTGTAGAATGTTACATTCCATTTGCCCCGTAGCAGATGTAATCTAATATAATCTGTTAGTAATTCATATACATAATTCTGAATACATATAAATCTGTGTGTACATATACACACTGTACATACATCATATTGAGCCTACTTCATTGATGACTTTAACTTCATTATAAGATCTGCTCTGTTTTATCAAGTCTTAAACAAAGCTGATGGATGGATGAATGGGTGGATGGACAACCGGAGGTCTATAGGTTACTGAAGAGTTCATTTTTCTTGCTCCAGTCCATGGGTGGAGCTCTCTTATTGGAGCGTTTCTGGTGAGCGCGCTCTTTCACCTGCTGCAGGGACAGATTGAGCTCTGGGATGGCATCTATGATGGATGGCTCCAAAGCCTGAGAGGAGAACAAACCAATAGAAACTCATGAATAACCGAAAATGGACCCTTTCAGAGTCTATTACAAGCATGTGCTCAAGTGACAGTGTAAAACTTGTGCATTCAAAGTTTACTTTGAAATACATGGCAAAGTATATTTTATAAACTAAAAAGTAGGTCAATTTAGTCCCCAGAAATATTGAAATAGTACACTTACATGTATACTACAAGTCCATTGATATTAGTATACTTACTACATAAAGTAGCCTATATTTGGAAAATATTTTTTTACTTGAAGTATGCGTCTTTATTGTAAGTATAATACATAATGCATGTTTGATTTTGTGAGTGGCACATCTTTAAAAAAAAAAATCAGCATTTTTATTTTATTTTTTGGTGTAAAAATGTCTTAACCCTTGGCATTTGGGTCAAATATGTCAATTAAAAATCACGACTGATATTACTTCTACTTCATTTGCTATCTGGGTAATGAACCCTGAAAAATTTCAAGCTGAGCGCATTGCATTATGGGATTGAGTACCCTGTATGCAGTGTGCTCTTGGCACATGTAGTAGTAGTAGGTCACCTGGGTATTCTGTTTATGTAGAAAATAAGCATATTCTAAACATCATAGGTCAGTCTCACCTCAGGGGGCGGAGTCCCAGTGGGCGGAGTTGTGAGGGAGGCGTTGGAGGATGCATTGGATGGAGACGGACTGATTGATAACTTTGAGTCCTTCAGCTCCACCTCTTTGGCCACATTTCCGTTAACCTGAACAGCAGAGAGACATTTCAGTAAAATGTCAGATCACATACTAATCTCCCGAGGCCCAGTGCTTCGCTGTGTGCACTAGGGGTCAGACTTGAGCCGGTAAAGTGCTGAGCATCAGCTGCAGTGTGTGGGCCTCAGGCTGCTGGAGACAGAGCTTCATTAACTGTACGAGTGGGCAGTATTAGTACTCTTCTGACAGGTGACAGCGCCCCCTTATTCCCTCCTGCCAGCTACATCTGACACATCAACCATTAGCCAGAGGCTCTTACTTTCCCCCACAATCCTCTTTAGAGAAACCGTTCCCACAGTCTCTAAACTTACGAACTCAACCAATGAGTGGGTGACCGGAGAAGACGCCTGACACCGGATCCGTCCATGTCAACAAAAAAATTACGGTGAATTCAGGTAGCAGACATAAATAAGCCTTACTGGCCATGGAATTGTATTTTGCCTCATATTTATTTATAATAAATATATATTTGTGTCTGTATGCCAGTGTCTTGCATATTAGTGTCAAACAGCGCAGGTCATTGTGTCTCACAAGCAGTCTCTGTCTCACAATGAGACTGCACCTGCCGCAAAAGTGTATGGATATATCATGATTGTGTTCCTTAGGTTTCATTGAGCTGGTATAATGTGAGAATAATGTGTCCGGGTGGAAAATAACCAACTTTAAGCAGGGTGCGATTTGAGTAAAAAAATAAATAAAGCAGAGGGCGGATATTTGAATAAGAATGTAATCATTGAATTTTTTTATGTAAAAATTGTAACAATTTATTTTGGGGACCAATTCTCACTATTAACTATTTGCTTATTAGCATATATATTTCTAGCATATTGGCTGTTTATTAGTACTTAAAACACATACAGGTGCATCTCAATAAATTAGAATGTCGTGGAAAAGTTCATTTATTTCAGTAATTCAACTCAAATTGTGAAACTCGTGTATTAAATACATTCAATGCACACAGACTGAAGTAGTTTAAGTCTTTGGTTCTTTTAATTGTGATGATTTTGGCTCACATTTAACAAAAATCCACCAATTCACTTTCTCATCAAATTAGAATATGGTGACATGCCAATCAGCTAATCAACTCAAAACACCTGCAAAGGTTTCCTAAGCCTTCAAAATGGTCTCTCAGTTTGGTTCACGAGGCTACAAAATCATGGGGAAGACTGCTGATCTGACAGTTGTCCAGAAGACAATCATTGACACCCTTCACAAGGAGGGTAAGCCACAAACATTAATTGCCAAAGAAGCTGGCTGTTCACCGAGTGCTGTATCCAAGCATGTTAACAGAAAGTTGAGTGGAAGGAAAAAGTGTGGAAGAAAAATATGCACAACCAACCGAGAGAACCGCAGCCTTATGAGGATTGTCAAGCAAAATCGTTTCAAGAATTTGGGTGAACTTCACAAGGGATGGACTGAGGCTGGGGTCAAGGCATCAAGAGCCACCACACACAGACGTGTCAAGGAATTTGGCTACAGTTGTCGTCAGAGGCGTCTTACCTGGGATAAGAAGAAGAAGAAGAACTGGACTGTTGCCCAGTGGTCCAAAGCCCTCTTTTCAGATGAGAGCAAGTTTTGTATTTCATTTGGAAACCAAGGTCCTAGAGTCTGGAGGAAGGGTGGAGAAGCTCATAGCTCAAGTTTCTTGAAGTCCAGTGTTAAGTTTCCACAGTCTGTGATGATTTGCTGGTGTTGGTCCATTGTGTTTTTTGAAGACCAACGTCACTGCACCCGTTTACCAAGAAGTTTTGGAGCACTGCATGCTTCCTTCTGCTGACCAGCTTTTTAAAGATGCTGATTTCATTTTCCAGCAGGATTTGGCACCTGCCCACACTTCCAAAAGCACCGAAAGTTGGTTAAATGACCATGGTGTTGATGTGCTTGACTGGCCAGCAAACTCACCAGACCTGAACCCCATAGAGAATTTATGAGGTATTGTCAAGAGGAAAAAGAGAAACAAAAGACCAAAAAATGCAGATGAGCTGAAGGCGCTATCAAAGAAACCTGGGCTTCCATACCACCTCAGCAGTTCCACAAACTGATCACCTCCATGCCACGCCGAATTTAGGCAATAATTAAAGCAAAACGAGCCCCTACCAAGTATTGAGTACATATACTTTCCAGAAGGCCAACAATTCACTAAAAAAAAATTTTTTTATTGGTCTTATGAAGTATACTAATTTGTTGAGATTGTGAATTGGTGGGTTTTTGTTAAATGTGATCCAAAATCATCACAATTAAAATAACCAAAGACTTAAACTAATTCAGTCTGTGTGCATTGAATTTATTTAATTAACATTAAAACCCGATTAATCAAGTCAAACCCGTTTAATCAAGTCAAATTCTGAATAGAGAGTGAGCTTCAACTTCTAATGGGCTTCTTTCATGCAGTGACCTCTTATCATTAAAATAATTGCATATAATACAGTCACAGACTTCCCTTCATATTTATCCAGAGAGCTGCCTTCACTGAACACAACAATGTGCTAACATTTCTACAATAGGCATCAAAACATGCAAAGATTTCCAATGACCTCTGAGTGCTATATTTACATTTACATTTACATTTAGTCATTTAGCAGACGCTTTTATCCAAAGCGACTTACAATTGGTGACTTACTATATAGTGTCTTTTCTGCTGCGAGAACCTAGGTTCAGACACAGGTCAACACAAACAACTCAAGCTGCTCTATTTATTTAGGAAAGAGCACATGGGATAACAAATGAAACCAAAGCTGGAAAGTGCAATGGCTGAAAACAGAGAAAAGATGTAGACCTCAGTATCCCTGTATTCTGCTTGCTCTGAAGCGGCTTGAAATTATGATTTTAGTTTAGTTTTACGTTTCATTCGAAGTCAGTTTGATTGAAAAGATCTAATTCCAGAACTTTTTTATTGAATGGAAGCTAATGATATTTAATAACTACAAATGAACCAGGTTTTGACCATGATGCTTAATATTATGACAATGATGAATCTATTGGAATATTTGCTTCTGCATTTATATATCAATAGCCACCTTAAAACTGCAAAAAGGTTTCATTTAATTTTATTCCAATGCCTAGAACCTCAAAATACCTTGAACTTTACTCTTGCTACCTCACTAAAATGACTATTTCACATGTGGAAATGCTAATCTATGCTAATGAAACAGTTGCACCAGTAATATGCGAAAATACACTATTGTTCAATACATAATTGCATTCAATGATATTAATCACAATAAACCATTCTTCCAGTTAATTATGCTGTTTTCACATTGTGTGAGAATAACCACAATTATAAGAAGACAAAATGTCAATTACAGGTGGCTTTGTTGTAATAACAGCTAAATATTTAATCACTTCCTATATATTGTTGAGCAGTTTTTTACTTATATTTGAGCTTGATTTTCTTTATATTTCACACTTGTTGCTTGAAGTGCATTAAAGGAATAGTTCTCCCAAAAATTTCATAATTTACTCGTCTTCCTTTACTCACCCTCATGTTGTTCCAAACGGGTCTGACTTTCTTTCTTCAGTGGCATGCATAAGAAGATATTCTAAGAAATGTCAAAAACATTTCTGTTGTCGGTATTGTATTTTCTTCCACCAACATTCTTCAAAATATCCTCTTTTGAGTTCAACAGAAGAAACTCATACCGGTTTGGAACGACATGAGGGTGAGTAAATTCATTTTTGGATGAACTATTCCTTTAATGCAGTCTGCTTGTATTCTATCATTGACGTTGTTGTCGTACCTTGTCCTCCATGTCTCCGTTGACCACAGGTTCAGGCAGCGGTCCTGCGGGCAGAGAGAAGCAGAACGGGTCAGTCACAGATCAAACCTAGTACATCTGCATTCTTCAGATGGGACACTTTCTCCAACACTGACTCTAACGCTCCTCATCAGAGATGGCGAGGAAGCAAAGATTAAACAAGACACTTTCAGACCCCCAGAGAATAGCTAGTATGACATTCACATTCACTCCTTCTCGGGTTGCAGTGAGCAGATGTCGACTCTGTTACATACTGTACCACAGGTATGTACTTCATTTATTATTCAGATGACCATCATCACTGTGGTGAGAGCGATGGTACCTGGATACCTGCCAACCCCCGCAATACCGTAGAGGCCTTCATAGTGGATTACACATTAACAAATGAACTGACATGTGAGAGGAAGGATGTATGTGGAGATCTGCTTGTGAAAAAGAAGTACACATACTTCTAAAAAGAGTATCTATTACACAAATAATATAATAAAATATAACTAAAATTACTTGTATGTTATTGTAATTAAATATGTTTGTAATCACACATTTGAAATTATGAAGTTGCAATTTAGTGCATGAGAATGTATTACACAAAAATATCAAATAACACTAAAGTAGAAATTATAATCAAGTACTTTACATGTGCTTTAGTATGTTAGTCAACACATCACAATACGTGTACTTTAAAGCATGACAAAAGATTATTAAAACAATTATTTAAAATGTACTTTAAGTAAAAAAAGTTTACGTTTACATTATATTATTACAAATCGCACAAAAGTATGATTGCTGAGTGTTGAAAACTTTAATGAAAGTGCACTTTCTTTAAGTACACTAAAGTGGCCTTTTATTTCAGTATTTCTCTACACACACACACACACACACACACACACACACACACACACACACACACACACACACACACACACACACACACACACACACACACACACACACACACACACAGAAAACACACACACACACACACCACACACCACACACACACACACACACACACACACACACACACACACACACACACACTCTTACGTTTTGAAGTACAAGTGCACATTTAATACAATTAAGCATACTTTTTTCTCACAAAGGTTGACATGCATAGTGTACATGTATAGTGCACATGTATAGTGCACATGTATACTGCACAGAGAAGGCAATTGCACAATGCCTTATGATGAGCACAGTGAAATAAATCCAAGATATAATCATTAAAACATAATTAACACCAAACACCAAAATATACAAATAAGAATAGTTAAAATATTTAAAATAGACTATTTTACTCAATATTTGTGTGTTTTATGCTTACTAGAGAATCAAAGCATTAGCTTAGCAACATGATCATTTCAGAGAGTACTGAAATCTGAACTCAATTGTGAATTGAGTGAGTGCTTCTGTGTGCTTTAAGTCAGATGTGCTATTTATGACAGAGTTGCTGCCTATCAATATGGTTTCAAATCAGTCAGTTATCCTTTATTTCAATTAGGATGCTGCCTTAGGAAGAAAATGCTTATGCAGGCATTAGAAAGTTTGGCAGCTCACTGGGTTTTGGAACAGAGCTGACGCACATGCTTTTGAGTCGAGACTGTTATTCAAGGTGGGTGAACTTCTAGTTATGTGTTGTAGACATTCAGATGTGTTTTGTGGATAGTTATGTCCCTCCTTGTGTCCTTGCACATTCAATTAAAAAACGTGTAAAGTGGATAGACTTTATATAAATTTTTGACAGGAATAAAAATGAAAAGTTCAATGGATTGCACTGTTGTTTATCAAAATACCAACTGTTCAGCGAATTAAATGTCAGACAAAAACTCAATCAAACAGTTTGTGAAAATTACACAATCTAGGACCTTTATACAGCAAGTGTCATTGTAAAGACTGCATGTCTAAACGTTTATTTGTGGTGCTGCACAGTTGTCTGCTGGGCTACAACTGTAATTTATATACACTTAATATGATAGCATTTGTTTATACACTGAAGGACTACTCAAAATTACAGTCAGTAGCTGTTTAGATCTGAAGGGTCACAACACACCACCCAGGGCCGGTGGAGATGCAGTGTAACTGTAGGTTGTTATACGTTACCAAATAACATTAAAACTATGCATTAATTCTTAATTATGTTACAGTTCCAATAAAAATAACTATACCGATCTACAGAGGTTTCAGTAAGAAAAGCAAACTGGCAAGGCAGATAAGAGATTTAAAAAACAATCCCAGCAGCCTTACCGTCTTCTTGTGTCTAAATTTCCATCTTTCTACCACCGTCTGAACACTACATGGGTGGCAGAAAACACTCAGCCCTGCACAGATCCATCTGGCCTCTGATCGGCACAAAACACACACACATCACTGGCTTTTTGGACACTTCAGACGCCCTTCAATCAGGCAATCTGAGAGCCACTCCAGACCGGCACCTTGGAAACCACACAAATGCTGCTTCCAAATTTGGATGACAGGCAGCAGAGAGAGACAGAGTGTGTGTGTGTGTGTGTGTGTGTGTGTGTGTGTGTGTGTGTGTGTGTGTGTGTGTGTGTGTGTGTGTGTGTGTGTGTGTGTGTGTGTGTGTGTGTGTGTGTGTGTGTGTGTGTGTGTGTGTGTGTGTGTGTGTGTGTGTGTGTGTGTGTGTGTGTGTGTGTGTGTGTGTGTGTGTGTGTGTGTGTGTGTGTGTGTGTGTGTGTGTGAGAGAGAGGTGTATGAAAGTGTGTGAGAAGAGAAAACAGCTGAATGTATGGAAAACAGAATCCTAGCTTATTACTGAATACTGCACAGCATACATACAGTACAGTGCACACATACTGCCTACACATTTGTAAAAATAGTAAGAGAAATAATAGGTAATGCTCTATGCTATATTGTTGGCATATTACCTGTTATTTAGGATTTCCATTCAAATAGATGGCTGACATTAATTAGTTTCAATTGTCACCCCAGAAATGTAAGATCATGTGGAGCGCTTTGCAAATTATGGCAAATGTACTATATACTGCAGAGAAAGTAGGAGTAGTATCTTATGCTATATTCCAGAAGAGGATCACATCTTGTGCCTCTGTTTGTTTTTGAATATCATTTCCATTGTGCGTGACACGGCAGTTCTTTATCATCACAAAACGTTTATTATTTGAATGTGTTTAATAAGCCTTGTCATTTTAAGCTTCTGATATTTGGTTTTCTAAAAGCACAGAAAGTGCTAGTCAACTGTTAAATACACACAAGGTTACAGTCGGTTGTAAATAGCTGCATGTGTATCAGTACATTAGATCTGTGAAATGGTGTCTCTTGAACATGTGCCAACACACTAGTTGTGGCCTAATGGTTAGAGAGTCGAAAGGTTGTAAGTTCGAGTCTCAGGACCGGCAGGGATTGTCGGTGGGGGGAGTGAATGTTCAGCGCTCTCTTCACCCTCAATGCCACGACTGAGATGCCCTTGAGCAAGACACCGAACTGCCCCCCGGGCGCCGAAACATGACTGGCTGCCCACTGCTCCGGGTGTGTGTTCACTGCTGTGTGTGTGCACTTTGGATGGGATAAATGCAGAGCACGAATTCAGAGTATGGGTCACCATACTTGGCTGTAAGTCACGTCACTTTTCACTTTCACACTACTAACCCAACTCAACCAGGCCTCACCCCCTCTTATTATTTTGTGTATGTCTTGGGCAGGAATTAAATGATTTAACATTGTGACGTGCACATTCCTGAAAGTTGCTTACTGATATAGAGAATAACTCCCTTTGGAGTGGATTTTGTGCTTAGTAACTTTGCAGATCTTTTTCACGCACAAACAGCAACAACTTAACAACTACCTTACTAACGATTAATAAGCAGCAAGTTAGGAATTTATGGAAGGAAAAGTCGTAGTTAATAGTGAATAAGTGTTCCCTATTCTAAAGTGTTACCATAGCAACATTATGTATGAAAGGAAGTAAAAAAATAAATAATTTGAGGCATAATAGGCCCCCTTTGAAATGTTGGCTTATATAAATGTCTACACATTTCTTATGTACGTTTCTAGATATGCTAATTTATTTTTAAACATAAAAATGAATACTTCAGTTTTTCAATAATGTGATGTAGCATAAAGCTGCAGTCACACTAGATTTTGAACATGCAAAATGTATTTGGATGCTGCAACTGTCGTGATATGACCTCATGCTCTGCAGCGTAATTTTAAAATAATACATTCAACACATAACTAATAATAATAAATAAAAAATCAAAAAATATACATTAAGGTAAGGGGTTGCAATCAATTTATTTTAGCTACATATAAATAAACTAATTTAGTTGACTGACCTTTTTACAAGCTGATTGTGCATAGATGAGGTCCCTGAAGTTGCAAAGACTAAAGTCTCAAAACCAAAGAGATATTCTTTATCAAAGTTAAGATTCAAACACGCCCCCACATCTGAATTGCAATCTCAATGCACTGTGTCAGCTGGCCAATCAGAGTAGACTGTGCTTGTCTGAAGGAGGGACTTTGTAGAAAACTAAGCGCTTGAGAGAGGCGGATCTCACAGCACTGCTTAGTGTTTGCGTGACCGTCTCATCAGTGAGTAAATGCATCTGCACTAGTGAGCAGTGTTGCCAGATTGGGTGGGTTGATCGGAAAATAACGCATTGGGTGGGTAGACAAAATTTGGGCTGCTTTTAAAAAATTAAAAGCCACCCAATCAGCTGCTTTTTTGTTTGCTTTTATCTTTAGTCATGTTATCTTAATATGTTCGAGCTCATAGTATCACAGTAAAATAATGTGTAGTTCAGTCATCAACGCAACC
This sequence comes from Ptychobarbus kaznakovi, assembly GCA_027422405.1. Taxonomy (NCBI): domain Eukaryota; kingdom Metazoa; phylum Chordata; class Actinopteri; order Cypriniformes; family Cyprinidae; genus Ptychobarbus; species Ptychobarbus kaznakovi. Next base: position 23,733,219 of record CM049807.1, read on the forward strand.
CTTTTTGGTTCAGTTTAACAGAGACTTGTCAATCAATTTACCATCTTTTATGTTGGTAAGATGTGATGACTCGAGTCGTGAGTGACGGGGTTTTGGACGCAATAAAGGGCAAGATTTAAATGTGCAGTTATATATAATTCAATAATTGTATTTAAGTGATTGTCATGGCAAAGTGGCTTAAATATAAGTTACACAAAAAAGAGTCTAAGAGTAACTCAAATCTCACAATGTGGATTAGATGAATAGAAGACTTCTAACTGTAATTGTAACTGAAATAAAAGAGCAGTTAAAAATCAAAACTGAATATGGGACTATACGATGCGGTCCTGCATCAGAACATCTTTTAAACCGTCCAGACTCTACTCTGGTATACTTGGCATTGACAGCTGCTGGACTTGAACAGTTTTGACTGTGCAAAGTTCTGCATTATGTTCTAAAATGTTTACTTCATGAAATACGTGCTGTAGTTCTGTCTGAAGATAAAGCACAAGACAAAGGTAAGCTCATTGTTGTAAATTGTTATTTCATTTTTGCTGTCAGATCATCAAACAGTATGTATCAATGAATAACACATGTTTGGCTGTTGTGGGTGGGAATTTATATTGCTTTCTGATCACTTTGTGCACTTTTTTTGAACAAAAATGAGCTTTTTCCTACTTAGAACAGAACATTGGAACTGATGCATGTGTTTTTCCAAGGGTTATCGGTTAATTTCTTGATTGCCACTTTGAAAAGATTCCTGGACATTTTAAGCATGTTTTATGACTGCCTTTAATGCATTTGCCCTGTTTTGATCCATATTCCTGTGAAATTGATTTATCATAATTTTATTTTGAGGAGATAAAAATGGTCCTTTTCAACCTTGATTGACATGGCAATAAAATTGTATCACATTATTTTGGCAGTTAAAATTTTGGGCTGGTTTTTGTTGAAGTGGGCGAGTTTTTGTGAGCTTTTGGGCTGGAAATCGTCGACCCAATCTGGCAACACTGCTAGTGAGCTCGCACTGTGTTGCAGTTTGAACTGTGACCTAAGCGGATAAATGGTCTGAGTGTGGCACAATTCAAAAGAGTACAGCGGTTTCGTTCTGCTTAGGGCGCATAAACATTATATCGCAGTGTTATCGAACTCGTCATATCGTTTTACCAAGGAAGATTATATAGCGATAATTATCGTTATTGAATTATCGCCCAGCCCTAGCTACAATTGTGATTCGTATACTGTAAACATGTTAGCATGTGTTTATACACTGAAGGACAAGTCAAAATTACAGCCAGTAACTGTTTAGTTTTGAAGGGTCACAACACACCACCCAAGGCCACTGTAGGTTGTTATTGTCACACACTGGATGGAGAGGCATACGAGGATAAGTAAAGTAAGCTTCTTTATTAATCAAACTGAAAGCAACCTCAATAGGTAAGTGCAATAACTCAAAATTCAATGAAGCTCAATAAACTGAGGAATTAGTAGTCCTTATCTCTCCCTTTAGTAAAGTCAACTGGAGGAAGACATCCACAGAGCCACAGGGATCCAGCAAGTAGGTGATAAGACAAATGAAGAGCTTGTAACCTCGAGACCAGACAATGAGTCTCTGGATTTAGTGCTGTTAAATAGAGAGCTTGATTGGTAGCAACAGGTGAGGAGGATTCCCTGATAGAGGTCAGGTGTGAGTGATTATGACAGAGTGCAGGTGAGTGGCCAGAGGGATGCTGGGAAATGTAGTGTTGTACATAGGTGTCTACGGGTGACTGTGACAGTACCCCCCTCAAAGGGACGGCTTCTAGACTTTCCAACAATAGAGGTGGAATGGTGGAGGAACCGGGAGGGATGGAGTGCAGGGTCCATGCTATGGAGATCCATGAAAGCGAACAGAGCAGGGATCCAGCCAGGGTGGAGCAGATGAAGCTGATGCCCACCAGGGCGGAACTGAAGCCCACCAGGGTGGAGCAGACGACGCTGAAGCCCACCAGGGCGGAACTGAAGCCCACCAGGGCAGAGCAGAGGAAGCTGATGACCATCAGGGCGGAACTGAAACCCACCAGGGCGGAAAAGACAAAGCTGAAGAAGCCCACCATGGCAGAGTAGACGACGCTGAAGCCCACCAGGGCAGAGCAGATGACGCTGAAACCCACCAGGGTGGAACTGAACCATAGGGCATATACCAATTCCTATTGACCACTATGATTGTGACAGGGTAGGCCGCAGGTCCACAGACGACCTCCCTGTTCATGGCGGGACATTCCAAGGGTTCCTGAATGGACTCCATAGCTTTTAGAATTGCAGCTAGCCTGGGCACGAACTCAAGAACTGGAATGGATTCTGGAGCAGATATCGTGGGATCTGAGACCCTCCCTGGACCAATTTTGGGAACAGGATGCCACTCTGGAGAAGCGGGCGCTTAGGAGCGCTCTGGAGGAACGGGTGCTTGGGGCGCTCTGGAGGAGTGGAACTGGCTGAGACCAGTGAAGATGAAGGAGGATTGGAATGAGGATCAGGTGTCCCTCCTGGGTTCAATGGGGAACTGGATTCCCTGAAACTGGGAACGGCACTCATGTCTGTGATTAGAGAACTGGATTATCTGGGACTGGGAATGGCACTTCTGACCGTGACTTGAATACTGGCTTCTCTGGGACTGGGAACGGCACTCCTGGCCGTGAGCAGAGAACTGGATTCTCTGGGACTGGGAACGGCACTCCTGGCCGTGACTTGAGAACTGGATTCTCTGGGATTGGGAACAGCACTCCTGGCCGTGACTAGAAGGCTGTATTCTCGGGGACTGGGAACGGGACTCCTGGCCGTGAGCAGAGAACTGGATTCTCTGGGACTGGGAACGGCACTCCTGGCCGTGACTTGAGAACTGGATTCTCTGGGATTGGGAACGGCACTCCTGGCCATGACTTGAGAACTGGATTCTCTGGGAATGGCAGACTCGGCATCCTGGCTCAAGGTGTTGGTAGGTGTCACCAAATTTGGATGACAGGCAGCAGAGAGAGACAGAGAGTGTGTGTATATAAAAGTGTGTGAGAGGAGAAAACAGCTGAAAGTATGGAAATCAGAATCCTAGCTTATTACTGAATACTGCACAGCATACATACAGTACAGTGCACACATACTGCCTACACATTTGTAAAAATAGTAAGAGAAATAATAGGCAATGCTCTATGCTATATTGTTGGCATATGACCTGTTATTTAGGATTTCCATTCAAATAGATGGCTGACATTAATTAGTTTCAATTGTCACCCCAGAAATGTAAGATCGTGAGGAGCGCTTTGCAAATTATGGCAAATGTACTATATACTGCAGAGAAAGTAGGAGTAGTATCTTATGCTATATTTAACATTTTACCAATTTGACTGAAGTGATTAGGAATAATCTGACTGAAACTGAGATTAATGGCTGAAAGAGCTTCTCAGTTTAGTACGTGATCAGCAGGCTCATAAGAGTCTGTCACTGAAAAAACTCCTCAGAAATTCTTATAGATTTACGAAGAACTAGAACGCCTGTTATTGAAGTTCAGCACATCCCCTGCTGTGCGAGTGTTTGTTTGTTCAGTTATGAATTTTGCCTTCGCTACCAATTATAGTACAGCATTCACTGTTTCATTTTACACATTTAAAATTCATTGGAATTCACAAATTTACTACAAAATCAGCACAAATACTACTATTCAAAAGTTGTATTCATCAAAAGTAACAGTAAATACAGTAGAATTGTATTTTTTTTCATTTAAAATAAATAGTTTAGGAACTTTTCATTTATAAAAGAATCCTGAAATATGTATCACAGTTTTCACAAAAATATGAAGCAGCACAACTGTTTTCAACATTGATAACAATAAGAAATGTTTCTTGAGTAGCAAATCAGTATTAGAGTGATTTCTGAAGGATCATGTGACACTGAAGACTGGAGTAATACAGCGCTGCAGCACAGGAATAAATTACATTTAACATATAATGGAAGCAAATTGAATGATTGCTGTTTATTCAATGTACCAGTAAAGCTGCAGGAAGGTTGCATAACATTACACAGTACAAAAATTACGACTGAATACTTTTACAGGGGTCCTATCACGCCTTTTTTACAAGAAGTCTCAGGTGCCCCAGAAATACACCACAGATCATTTATTATACCATAATGAAAATGCCCCTTTTTGGGTGGAAACAAAATCGCACAGTTTTCATGTATGTCTCTTTAAATGCAAATGAGCTGCTGCTCCCTGCCCTCTTTCCAGAAGAGGATCACATCTTGTGCCTCTGTTTGTTTTTGAATATCATTTCCATTGTGCGTGACATGGCAGTTCTTTATCATCACAAAACGTTTATTATTTGAATGTGTTTAAAAAGCCTTGCCATTTTAAGCTTCTGATATTTGGTTTTCTAAAAGCACAGAAAGTGCTAGTCAACTGTTAAATACACACAAGGTTACAGTCGGTTGTAAATAGCTGCATGTGTATCAGTACATTAGATCTGTGAAATGGTGTCTCTTGAACATGTGCCAACACACTAGTTGTGGCCTAATGGTTAGAGAGTCGAAAGGTTGTAAGTTCGAGTCTCAGGACCGGCAGGGATTGTCGGTGGGGGGAGTGAATGTTCAGTGCTCTCTTCACCCTCAATGCCACGACTGAGATGCCCTTGAGCAAGACACCGAACTGCCCCCGGGCGCCGAAACATGACTGGCTGCCCACTGCTCCGGGTGTGTGTTCACTGCTGTGTGTGTGTGTGTTCACTGCTGTGTGTGTGCACTTTGGATGGGATAAATGCAGAGCACGAATTCAGAGTATGGGTCACCATACTTGGCTGTATGTCACTTTCACACTACTAACCCAACTCAACCAGGCCTCACCCCCTCTTATTATTTTGTGTATGTCTTGGGCAGGAATTAAATGATTTAACATTGTGACGTGCACATTCCTGAAAGTTGCTTACTGATATAGAGAATAACTCCCTTTGGAGTGGATTTTGTGCTTAGTAACTTTGCAGATCTTTTTCACACACAAACAGCAACAACTTAACAACTACCTTACTAACGATTAATCAAGTTAGGAATTTATGGAAGGAAAAGTCGTAGTTAAATAGTGAATAAGTGTTCCCTATTCTAAAGTGTTACCATAGCAACATTATGTATGAAAGAAAGTAAAAAAAAACACCTTTGAAATGTTGGCTTATATCAATTTCTACACATTTCTAGATATGCTCATTTATTTTTAAACATTAAAATGAATACTTTTCAAAGTAGTTTTTCAATAAAGTGATGTAGCATAAAGCTGCAGTCACACTAGATTTTGAGCATGTAAAATTTATTTGGATGCTGCAACTGTCGTGATATGACCTCATGCTCTGCAGCGTAATTTTAAAATCTTAAATTCAACATAACTAATAATAATAAATCCAAAATGTAAAAATATACACTGAAAATTTTGTTTTAATTGAATTTACTAAATTTAAGGTAAGTGGTTGCAATCAATTTATTTTAGCTACATTTAAATAAACACATTTAGTTGACTAACTTTCAACTTATTTTTATTTAAATGTAGCTAAAATAAATTGTTTGCAACCACTTACCTTAAAAAAAAATTTGTATAATTAATTTTTCAGTGTACGATCTACTCCAACCTGATCTCACAGCAATTCGTACATATTTTACGACATGTCAAATTCAAACAAATGACCACCCCTATCCACGCCCCTAAACTTTCCCCTCACAGAAAACATACAAAATTGCACGAGTGAGGTCGTACGAATTCGCCACCTTGTAAAATACATACGAATTAGTCGTGAGATAGTGTTGTCTACTCCACTTTCCGTCTAATGAAGGGTGTGACAGCTAATCCCACGGCCTGACTGTGAACTGAAAATAACTATTCACATCGAAACGCAGATAAAGAGAGTGATTCTGGCAGAAAACAGCCTCGTCATGAGTATAAAATAACTCTGAGTGAGAACAGCAACACCTGAGACGTCTGAAAGCATTCGTCTGATCAGTCCTCCGGTTTTCACTCAAACAGATGGAGTCAGTATACGATGGAACTGATCAAATGTGACATCAGCGATAGCAGCTAAGGAAAGTTTCCACTAGTGCTGACGCCAAACGCATGCTCTGTAAATAAAAGGAGTAAACATTGCATCTCCACTCACTCATGACTAATCTTGCTGTGTCAAACACACACACACACACTCTTGGTTTCCATGGCTGCTTGTTGGCACTGCGCTTTCACTGGAGATCCTTGGCACTGAGTGACACAACGAGACGGACAAACTAAATTGCTTAATAGGAAACCCAAAACCAGCGCAGTGAGAGATACCAGAGTGAAATGCCTGAGTGACCCCTGCCAAACAATGACTCTGTGTCAGACGCCACCTAGAGGCCAGCGTGAGAGTTACAGCTGCTGGAAACCTGCTGAAATCTTCTTCCACAAAACACTTTCAATTTATATTTTGTGTCAGGTAAAAGTTTTGTTTGTACCTGTGAGGTGTTCTGCAGTGGGCATCACTCGACACTTCTTGAAGAAAGCATCTGTGTCTGAATCTACCACAAAGAGTGAAGTGTTGTCACCCCCGGCTTTAATAATGGCCACCACCTCAGCATGCTGCTTCCCCTCCACCGAAACCCCGTTGACCTGAGAACAAACAATGACACACCTGAAGACACACAGAGACACATGCAGGACTGAATGACTCACACTTAAAGGCATAGAGTCAAACCAACATTTATTCAGACACCTTCAGCATTTCTCACATCACAGTTTATTCGCTATATACTGTAGAAAATGGTAATAAAATATGACAATATCTCAGAGTTAAACTGTTGGAACAAATTAATATTGATAATGTCAGATAACTTTGATCTATTTAATGAATTCGGTTGAAAAGCTGTCAGCTGTTCCATTTAAGTATAAGTGACGTGACATACGATCAGGTATGGTGACCCATACTCAGAATTTGTGCTCTGCATTTAACCCATCCAAGGAGCCCACACACAGTAGTGAACACACACCCGGAGCAGTGGGCAGCCACTAATATTTCTATTAGTTTTTAAAGTTTTAGTTATCAATTTAAGCTAAATGAACATGAGAAATGCCTTGGCATTGGCAACTAGCTGAAAGTTTTTATTGTTTAACCTTTATTATTATTTTTTAAGAATTTTATCGTTTAGCATTAGTTAACTATATTAAGCCTGGTTTAATCCAAGACGATTTCACTTTATACAGAATGACGAACTGAATTACTTTATGTTTTTATTCACATATAAACATTGATCAGTGCACACACATAAAGCGATCGTGTCTCTTCAGAAGACTTGGATTAAACTTGGATTTAATTATATTCACAATCTCTTTTTTACTTTGTAGCTTGAACATTTAGGCTGTGTGGACTTTCAGTAGATGGACAAAAATTATTAATTTGTGGTTCGAAGATGCACATAAGTCTTATGTGTCAGTGAATTTACATTTTCTGTTGAACTATGCCTTTAGGTGTTAAAAAATAACTGGATGATAGCAAATTGCTTACAGTATACTGAGTATATAGTATGCAACAATATCTGACGTTATAAAGAAATAAAGTGCAGCAAACAGTCAAATTATATGTGCAACAAGTGTGTTTAAAATAATATTATACCAAAAAGCAGTTTGCAGTATTAAGCAGCATAACAGATTGCTTGTGTACATCTAAAATAACCGGAAGCGGATTACACATTCAAGTTATAATGGCCACACCCGTTCTTATGTTAATACGGTGGATTATTGTATTGTATTGTCTAAGTCATTATGTGCATATGTAATGTTAACATCATATCAAAGTTAATCCAGTTGCACAATTCATCAGCACACATTATTCCAAAGTAAATAAATAATATAATTATTGCTTAATATTTTAAATAATCCACTTAAACAATGTCACCTCGCCATCCGCGCCCCAGCAATCATCCGGTTCCACTCTAAGAAGTAAATCCTACATTTGTTCTTGTTGAATGTCCCGAGTCTCTCAAGAATATATCACATTTATCGTACTCGTAAACATAGTAAGTGAAAGCAAGCAGCTGTGACAGTAAACACACGTGTAACAGTATATTAGATCCGGGCTGCTCTTAAAGTGACAGCAGTCTAATATTCCTGCCGTCTGTCAGTCATGTTTATCAAACAGCAAAAAAGAGAAAATCTCTCACTGCTCTTGACTAAATCACTTTTGTAACTTTGATAAGAAGATATATATATTTAATCTACATAGCCTACTCTCTCTCTCCCGCTCTCGGTCTCTACCTCACAGACACACATATAGTTTGCACACACCTTATCATAAGCGCTAATGTAGTTAGCACTACTCTGACGATTTTATCAGTAACATAGTTTAAGAACTTAAAAACTACATGACTTCTCACAAGCGAGGTAACAACAACGGCTCTGTTTGTGAAGAAAATGAACTTAAAGTCTCACTACATTGCTGCCGATCACTGACTCACAGAGGTAACACTAATCTCTCTCTCTCTCTCTCTCTCTCTCTCTCTCTCTCTCTCTCTCTCTCTCTCTCTCTCTCTCTCTCTCTCTCTCTCTCTCTCTCTCTCTCTCATAACTTAGTTATTAACTGTATTAACTGCATTAGTCTGCTAACAACGGCTCAAGCCTCCGTTACGGTTTAAAATGATGTTTTGTAGTTAGCAAAGGAGGCGTTAGATGAGATGCGGAAGAAATAATTCTACTCACAATGGCGATTGAAGTATAAAAACCGGATGAATGCCTTGAAATATATAATCTGATCGATGTCTTGAGGTGTGGAAAACATAGTATAAGCAGAATAACTGACTTCGGTCCGTTTAATTATTAGAAAAATAATGCAATAATCTAATAATTTCGAATAATTCAACGGACCGAAATCAATTATTCCTCACTTAATCGTTAACAGTTTACTTGTCTTCAGTGAGCTTGAGTTGTTTTGTTTTTGTTTTTAGACTAGTAATATTGTTTTTTGTGATATTGACCCTGGTGACAAGAATTATGAAATTTCTATGGTATCAAAAATGTTGATATCATAAAACCTAATTTAAAGCAAAAATAATAACTATATTGTGATATATCTATAATTACCATGAAATAAAATTACTCATATCGTGATATAAGCTTTTGGTCATATCGCACACCCCTAATACAATATACTGCATAAATAGCAGGAGTAGTATTGTAGTTTTATGAATCTCTGAAAATAGTCTGCAATTGAGATTTCATTATTTGAATTACGCTGTAATTTTCTACCATTACCCTGACATCTATTTATAGATACATTATTTACATCTTCATTGTTCCAAAAAAGAAGTTGTTTATCAAAGCAAGGATTCATTTTTCAGTATTATCAGTCTCTTTTCCTGCTGTCCGAGGAAAGGATATCCTGTGTCTTTGAATCACAAACATTGAAGCATTACATATTCGGCCAAAAAACACGAGAGACTTTTCTGTGAACTGAATGTCAAGGGCAAATCTGACTTGAAGTATTTATTATTTAAAATTGAACAACATGAAATATTCATAAACACTGATTTATTAAACATAAATAAATGAATAAGAGCGAGAAGTCAATGGACGTTTCACTTCAGGTGGCATTTAAAGGAAAAGTTCACCCAGAAATGGAAATGCCATCATTCTCTCTTCGGTTTTTCTGACCTCATATTTTATTTCCTCTTTCAAACACAAGGAATGCAGTGATTCATTGACAGCATCTCATTTTGTGTTTCACGCAGCAGTGAAAATAATACGGGTTGTGAACGATATTAGAGTGTGTGATAAACATGACTAAACTACACCTTTAAGCAGAAGAAAGGACAGCGCTGGCATGTTCAGATAGCTTCAGGTGCGATGCCAGGCGCTATATGTGGAATGAGGGTGTGTCTGTTAGTGGAGCTTGGGCCAAGATAGGAAACGGACAATGTGCGCTCAGCAGGAACAATAGCAGCCTGTCCAACACAAAGAGCCCGGCTCACAGCAGGAGGCCCTCTGGGACAACAAAGACCCCTCCATCGCTCTCCTCCCTCTGCTTCCTTCCCGCCCTTCACTTGTTCACTGGTGGCCCTTCTGTGGCTCTCAATCCGGAGGAAGCGGCCAAACTCAAGACTTACAACTCGCACAAGAACAGGACAGAGAAACCCTTACAGAAATATACACCTACTCGTGGTTTATTTTCGGTATTATTTACTTAGATACTTACGTATCTGAATTCATTCAGGAGCAAAACACCATTGTGTGCTGCTCGGAGACAAACAGCAGTTCTGCGGTGAATTTGTTTGGAACTATTATCGTTTGCAAAAATAGAGCAATATTGACAATACTGTGTCTTAATGTAAGTTACTCAGAATTAATTGTTTGTTGACACAAAACAGTTTTACGGCATAGTTGTATTGTTCAGGCAATTGCATAACACAAATATCTTACTGCTAGACCATATCATATTTAGGGGCATTTTTAATACTGTAACTTAACGTAAGACATCATAAAAACCCATTGTTTTTTCATGTTCATGCACTTGTCAGTTTTTTAGATTTTGCTTTCATAACTTGTCTTCTTTCAGACTAGTGGAAATGGAACATCCAAAAATACACATTTTTAATACACTTTATATATTTACGTCTATAGATTTCTATTCTGATGCATATCTTTAAAAGCCATTCTCTCAAACAAACTTTTCCACTTAAATACCCTTAAACACACTTAAATACATATACTATATTCTGAAGGTATTTACAGAGGGGTTTGGTCAAATATTGTTTGCCTAATTTATGAAACATTATATTCCTAAAGGCATTTTTTTTGCCAGTATAGATTTATAAAGTAATAAAAATAGACAAATTTTAAACCTTCCTTTATCCAATGTTTAGATTTCTGTTCTGGAAAATTATGCATGAAATAGTACAGTTTAATACATAATGCATAATTTCCATATTTAAACATACTGTAACATCTCAGAATAGTTGTAATACAAAACAGTTAACAGTCTTAATGTACTGAGATTAATCAACAGGATAAGAATATATTATATATACATATATTAGTTACATTTTTTGGTAACACTTTAGTACAGGGACCAATTCTCACTATTAACTTGTTGCTTATTAGCATGCTTATTATAAAAATATTGGCTGCTTATTAGTATGTATAAAGTACATATTCTGCATGAGCATATTCTACATCTCTAATCCTAAACTTAACTACCTTACTAACTATTAATAAACAGCAACTTAGGAGTTTAATGAGGCAAAAGTCAGAATTGGACCTTAAAATAAAGTGACCCGTTTTCTTTTATCCCATTCCCCTGTGGTGTTATTTTGGCGGTCTGACAGGGGTTTGTAAAGCAGAATTCTATACAAAGTTCAAACGGCTCACGTCACATTGCACTTGTTCATCACTGCCCTGTTCATTACACTGTGACTAAGTGTTTTTCATGGCAGCGCTTAGTCAGAAAGATTTGGGCAAACCTAAAGTTGTATCAGTGCAAAAAAACAAGTCACATTTTTCTATTTAGTCACAGTCTGGAGTCCTGAAAACATAAATCAGCCTTATAACTGATATGATATACTGAACACAATACACACAATCTGAAATGTAGTAGTAGTATGATTATTGAGTGATGCTCTGCTTCTGTTTGCTCGTGTCTTCCTGTATAAAGTATCTCCTCCCTCAAATATCATGAGGCTCTCGCCCTTGTCTCTCCCATGTCTCTGCTTCTCTGTTCCGAACAGGATACGCTAAAAAATGCTACAATGTACAAATTTCCCTTCCAAGAACAGTGTTTCCAAGTCATAATAATGCTATACTTGGAAAAGTATAAATCTATCATGGTCTATTGTAACAACAACAAGATTTCTCTCACCAAATGTTATGTAACCGCTCAAAAAAATAATAGATTTTGGCCAAAGTCTAAAGAAAGCACCAAGTGTAATCTAATAATGAGATCCCAAAGTGCATTGCAACGATCTTACCTGTATTAAGCGGTCTTTGGGCCTCAGGCCGGATCTCTGTGCTGGCGAGTCGTCATCTATAGCTCTGATGTACTGGCCGGGTCTGGACTTCTCACTGTGCAGGTTAAAGCCGAAGCCATTGGGGCCTTTCTCAATGACACATAGCCGGGGTCTGAGCTGGGTCTTCAAGTCCTGCAGGACAGACACGACACTACATCAGCACAATGAAACGTGCCACTGGAATGCAGGAAGTGTGGCGTCTGAATGTCTGTGCACTTCATCTTATAGGATATCATCTTATATAGTATCTTAAAGAGCAGAAGTCCTTAACTTCAGAATCCGAGAAGGCCTCTTTAAACCCTGAGGCCGGTTACATAAACTGCTTAGTATAGTCTCACAGGTCATCTGATTTTTTTTGTAGCTTTTTTAAGTCAGTTACATAAAAACGTAGACCGGTCTAATTTGAATACGAAAAGTAAGACTCTGTCTTATCACTTGACTAACTGCTCAGACTAGTTCTTAAGACACCGTGTTAACATATTGTCTGTGTTATGCAATTGCCCCCTGATCAATTCCAAATGACCACAATTATATTGCATAAGACACAAAAAAGAACACGCAATGCCTAATTTTCATGTGACTGTCATTCAGCAGAGAACCTTTCCTTTGTTAAAAAGAAGATCACCTTAGCATACTCAAAAAGAGTACTTATTACAGAAATAATATACTTTAATGTACTTAAATGTGAACTTAATGTAATGTTTTCAGACACTTAATTGCATGTTATATACAAATAAAAATAAGGTCACACATTATTTTAAGGCATCATTGTTACAGTGTAATTATACATATAGTACTGAGTAATTTTAATTAACTACACGTACTTACTACTATATGGCTAGGTTATGATTAGGGTTACTTTTTATTGTTATTATAATAGTAAGTATATGTAACGTGTAACAAGAACACAATAAAATAAAGTGTTACCAAAAAATATATATATTATTGTTTAAATTTATATTAAATCTCTCTTTTTAATTTTTTTTTTAACAAACCTATATAGGACATCTTTATATGTCATTTTCATGCACTTTTTTAAGGTCAAATTCTCGCCAATAACAAACCATGAACTATGACTTTTGCCTTAAAAAAACTCCTTATTATTAGTTAGTGACCCGTTTGAACTTTGTATAGAATTCTGCTTTACAAACCCCTGTCAGACCGCCACAATAACACCACAGCTGATTGGGATAAAAAAAATGGGTCACACTTTATTTTAAGGTTTAATTCTGACTTTTGCCTCAGTAAACTCCTAATATGCTGCTTATTAATAGTTAGTTGTTCTAATAGTACTATTACTATTAGTAATAGAACGCTCTAATAGTTGTATTAATAGTTAATTGTTCTAATAGTACTATTACTATTAGTAATAGAACGCTCTAATAGTTGTATAAATAGTTAGTTGTTCTAATAGTACTATTACTATTAGTAATATAACGCTCTAATAGTTGTATTAATATTAGTTGTTCTAATAGTACTATTACTATTAGTAATAGAACGCTCTAATAGTTGTATTAATAGTTAGTTGTTCTAATAGTACTATTACTATTAGTATTAGAACGCTCTAATAGTTGTATTTAATAGTGAGTTGTTCTAATAGTTACTATTACTATTAGTAATAGAAAAAACGCTCTAATATTGTATTAATATTGGTAGTTGTTCTAATAGTACTATTGCTATTAGTAATAGAACGCTCTAATAGTTGTATTAATAGGTAGTTGTTCTAATAGTTATATTACTATTAGTAATAGAATGCTCTAATAGTTGTATTAATAGTTAGTTGTTCTAATAGTTCTATTACTATTAGTAATAGAATGCTCTAATAGTTTTATTAATGGTTAGTTGTTCTAATAGTACTATTACTATTAGAATAGAATGCTCTAATAGTTGTATTAATAGTGAGTTGTTCTAATAGTACTATTACTATTAGTAATAGAATGCTCTAATAGTTGTATTAATAAGTAGTTGTTCTAATAGTACTATTACTAATAGTAATATAATGCTCTAATAGTTGTATTAATAGTTAGTTGTTCTAATAGTACTATTACTATTAGTAATAGAACGCTCTAATAGTTCTATTAATAGGTAGTTGTTCTAATAGTTATATTTATATTAGTAATAGGAATGCTTAATAGTTGTATTAATAGTTAGTTGTTCTAATAGTACTATTACTATTAGTAATAGAACACTCAAATAGTTGTATTAATAGTTAGTTGTTCTAATAGTACTATTAATATTAGTAATATAACGCTCTAATAGTTGTATTAATAGTTAGTTGTTCTAATAGTACTATTACTATTAGTAATAGAACGCTCTAATAGTTCTATTAATAGGTAGTTGTTCTAATAGTTATATTACTATTAGTAATAGAATGCTCTAATAGTTGTATTAATAGTTAGTTGTTCTAATAGTTATATTACTATTAGTAATAGAACGCTCTAATAGTTGTATTAATGGTTAGTTGTTCTAATAGTACTATTACTATTAGTAATAGAATGCTCTAATAGTTGTTATAAATAGTGAGTTGTTCTCTAATAGTACTATTACTATTAGTAATAGAATGCTCTAATAGTTGTATTAATAAGTAGTTGTTCTAATAGTACTATTACTAATAGTAATATAATGCTCTAATAGTTGTATTAATAGTTAGTTGTTCTAATAGTACTATTACTATCAGTAATAGAACGCTCTAATAGTTATATTAATAGGTAGTTGTTCTAATAGTTATTACTATTAGTAATAGAATGCTCTAATAGTTGTATTAATAGTTAGTTGTTCTAATAGTACTATTACTATTAGTAATAGAATGCTCTAATAGTTGTATTAATAGGTAGTTGGTCTAATAGTACTATTACTAATAGTAATATAATGCTCTAATAGTTGTATTAATAGTTAGTTTGTTCTAATAGTACTATTGCTATTAGTAATAGAACGCTCTAATAGTTCTATAATAGGTAGTTGTTCTAATAGTTATATTACGATTAGTAATAGAATGCTTATAGTTGTATTAATAGTTAGTTGTTCTAATAGTATATACTATTAGTAATAGAACACTCAATATAGTTGTATTAATAGTTAGTTGTTCTAATAGTACCATTAATATTAGTAATAGAACACTCAAATAGTTGTATTAATAGATAGTTGTTCTAATAGTACTATTACTATTAGTAATATAACGCTCTAATAGTTGTATTAATAGTTAGTTTTTCTAATAGTACTATTACTATTAGTAATAGAACGCTCTAATAGTTGTATTAATAGGTAGTTGTTCTAATAGTTATATTACTATTAGTAATAGAACACTCAAATAGTTGTATTAATAGGTAGTTGTTCTAATAGTACTATTACTATTAGTAATAGAATTCTTATAGTGTATTAATGGGTTGTTGTTCTAATAGTACTATTACTATTAGTAATAGAACACTCTAATAGTTGTATTAATAGGTAGTTGTTCTAATAGTACTATTACTATTAGTAATAGAATGCTCTAATAGTTGTATTAATAGTTAGTTGTTCTAATAGTACTATTACTATTAGTAATAGAACACTCAAATAGTTGTATTAATAGTTAGTTGTTCTAATAGTACTATTACTATTAGTAATAGAATTCTCTAATAGTTGTATTAATGGGTTGTTGTTCTAATAGTACTATTACTATTAGTAATAGAACACTCTAATAGTTGTATTAATAGGTAGTTGTTCTAATAGTAATATTACTATTAGTAATAGAACGCTCTAATAGTTGTATTAATAGTTAGTTGTTCTAATAGTACTATTACTATTAGTAATAGAATGCTCTAATAGTTGTATTAATAGGTAGTTGTTCTAATAGTTATATTACTATTAGTAATAGAACACTCAAATAGTTGTATTAATAGGTAGTTGTTCTAATAGTACTATTACTATTAGTAATAGAACACTCAAATAGTTGTATTAATAGATAGTTGTTATAATAGTACTATTACTATTAGTAATAGAATTCTCTAATAGTTGTATTAATGGGTTGTTGTTCTAATAGTACTTATTACTATTAGTAATAGAACACTCTAATAGTTGTATTAATAGGTAGTTGTTCTAATAGTACTATTACTATTAGTAATAGAACGCTCTAATAGTTGTATTAATAGTTAGTTGTTCTAATAGTACTATTACTATTAGTAATAGAACACTCTAATAGTTGTATTAATAGGTAGTTGTTCTAATAGTACTATTACTATTAGTAATAGAACGCTCTAATAGTTGTATTAATAGTTAGTTGTTCTAACAGTACTATTACTAATAGTAATAAAACGCTCTAATAGTTGTATTAATAGTTAGTTGTTCTAATAGTACTATTACTATTAGTAATAGAATGCTCTAATAGTTCTATTAATAGGTAGTTGTTCTAATAGTACTATTACTATTAGTAATGGAACGCTCTATAGTTGTATTAAATAGTTAGTTGTTCTAATAGTACTATTACTATTAGTAATAGAACACTCAAATAGTTGTATTAATAGGTAGTTGTTCTAATGGTACTATTGCTATTAGTAATAGAACGCTCTAATAGTTGTATTAATAGGTAGTTGTTCTAATAGTACTATTACTATTAGTAATAGAACGCTCTAATAGTTGTATTAATAGTTAGTTGTTCTAATAGTGCTATTTACTATTAGTAATAGAACGCTCTATAGTTGTATTAATAGTTAGTTGTTCTATTGATAGTACTATTACTATTAGTAATATAGAACGCTCTAATAATTGTATATGCTCTAATAGATTTATTGTATTAATAGTTAGTGGTTCTAATAGTACTATTACTATTATTAATAGAACGCTCTAATAGTTGTATTAATATTTAGTTGTTCTATTAGTACTATAAGAGTACTATTAGTAATAGAACGCTCTAATAGTTGTATTAATAGGTAGTTGTTCTAATAGTACTATTACTATTAGTAATAGAACGCTCTAATAGTTGTATCAATAGGTAGGTGTTCTAATAGTACTATTGTTATTAGTAATAGAATGCTCTAATAGTTGTATCAATAGGTAGGTGTTCTAATAGTACTATTACTATTAGTAGTAGAATGCTCTAATAGTTGTTGTAGTAATAGTTAGTTGTTCTAATAGTTGCTAATGTACTATTACTATTAGTAATAGAACGCTCTAATAGTTGTATAGATAATAGTTAGTTGTTCTAATAGTACTATTACTATTAGTAATAGAACACTCTAATAGTTGTATTAATAGTTAGTTGTTCTAATAGTACTATTACTATTAGTAATAGAACAATCTAATAGTTGTATTAATAGTTAGTTGTTCTAATAGAACTATTACTATTAGTAATAGAATGCTCTAATAGTTGTATTAATAGTTAGTTGTTCATTCTAATAGTTCTATTACTATTAGTAATAGAACGCTTAATAGTTGTATTAATAGTTAGTTTGTTCTAATAGTACTATTACTATTAGTAATAGAACACTCTAATAGTTATATTAATAGTTCTATTAATAGTTAGTTCTTCTAATAGTTATATTACTATTAGTAATAGAACACTCTAATAGTTGTATTAATAGTTAGTTGTTCTAATAGTTCTATTACTATTAGTAATAGAACACTCTAATAGTTGTATTAATAGTTAGTTGTTCTAATAGTTCTATTACTATTAGTAATAGAACACTCTAATAGTTGTATTAATAGTTAGTTGTTCTAATAGTTCTATTACTATTAGAACAACTAACTATTAAGTGGCTTAAGTGGCTTTATATTTTATATGATCTGCAAGTACGGTTTATTTAAAAAAAATATCAAATTGTATTGATATTTTCTTGTATTTTAAACATACAGAACATCAACAGGCAAACAGACATACAACAATAAGTGAAAGATGAAATAAATAAATGAATAAATAAATAATTCTTAAATAAACATATGCATCTGAAACAAATAAATAAGGTAGACTTGTCCGTTAAGACTGAATGAAACTAAGTGCACATTCAACAAAATTAAGTGCACTTCATTTTCATAAGGGTTTCATAAGAGCTCCAGTCCTGTCCGTAGGGGGTGATGGGGGGGGGGTGGTGGAGGGGGGGGGGGGGGGGGGGGGGGTGGGGGTCTGCAGGGGTGTGCTGCTGGACAGAGGAATAGACCCAGACAGAAGGATGTTTTCCCTTTGTCCCGAATGGGATGGAAGTGGACAGCGCACAGGATGAGGTCACCTGATTATGAGCCACCCCTCACTGTTCTCACACGGCACACGTACAGCGCATTGTCATCCAGGAAAATAACACCCTTCCGCTCCGTTCAGCAAGTTGACAGTGATTCAAACTACTATTGGTGTTTAATGCATTGTTGATTATATTTAGCCAAGAGAACCTTACAATGAAACAGGCAGTTTTGTAATCACACCCTTAAACGTAAGGGGAAACAATTTCACTTTCCTAGTTGGTACAATAAACCTAAGTCAGGGTAGGCGACAAATTTAGTTTAAGATAAACAAAAACGAGGCTGTGAGTGTCTGTGCAATATCATACTTTTCCGTTTGTTCATATGACAAACATATGCAATATAAGCAATAGTAAGATTGAAAACAGGATGAACAATTACAATTAAGCACATAAAACACCACCGCAGAGCCGTCCTCCCATCCCAGCATTCTCACTCTTACACACAGCACTACGGCAGCATTTCCTCTCTGCTGAGCCCAAGCGCAGGAAGAGCTGGACTTCCTGTGGACCACACCTGCTTTCCACTGTCAGAAACAATGCGGAACACCACCCGCCTTCATCCACCCTAAACCACAGCACAACTCACACGCTGCATCACAGGGCCGTCAGCCCGGCGCTCTGCCCTGGGCGGCACTCTGAGGATGGGTGGACATTGTGTAGACGAATCAGTCTGTGAGGGGTGTAACCTGTCCTGATGCATAGTTCTGCTGCTTTTTAGACACACTTTAACCTGCACTCTGAAATCTATAAATAAATCACAACACAACATGATCTGATCATTCTGCCCACTTGAATAAATCAAACAGACTTTATACAGTGGATTGTGTAAATGTGGATCAAATGCAAAACACCAGTGATATGTTGTTACATTTGGTTACATAATGTATATCGCTGATATTGAAAAACAGACTGATATGTTACTTATTTCGTTTTTCTGTGATATACATTATGAAATGTTGACTTAAATAGGTTTGTTTGGAAAGAATTAAGGCCTGTTCACACCAAGGTTGATAATTATAATGTTAACTATAAGAATACATTTTTAAATGGTTAGTTCACCCAAAAATTTAAATTCTGTCATTAATTACTCATTTATTTACCTAATTTACGAATTACTTACCTAATTATTCATCTTCAGAACATAATTTAAGATATATTTGATGAAATCTGAGAGCTTTCTGAACATCCATAGAGAGCAGCACAACTACTATGTTAAAGGCCCAGAAAGGTAGTAAGAACATCGTTAAAAGCGTCAGTGGTTCAACCGTAATGTTATGAAGCTACAATAATAATTTTTGGTCCGGTTTCACAGACAGGGCTTAGACTAAACCAGGATTAGGCCATAGTTTAATTAGGAAATGTAAGTATTTTTTATTAACATGCTTAGAAAAAAAAAACATTACTGGGGTGCATCTTGAGACAAAACAAAGGCACTGATATATTTTAAGATCAGTCAGTGCAAGTTTATTTCAGTTGAAACTGCTCAGACTTACATTTCAGTCTAGGACTAGACTTAAGCCTGGTCTGTGAAACCAGGGGATGGTAAAAAAAAAGAAAAAAAAAGACTTTATTCAACAATTTCTTCTCTTCTGTGTCAGTCCATAGAACTATAACACTAACGACACAGAAGAACGAAATCGATGGAATTACTTTCAGAATTTTTTCCGAATAAATGATGAAAACATTGACAGCCAATCAGAATCCACTCATCTTTCAGGAGCTTAAGCATTTAAAGCAGCAGAAGACAAAACTGCACACTTACAGTTTAATATACAGAACTGTGTCGTCCATTGATCTATCCATCCATTCACTTTTAGAGAGCCATTCTTTTAGGGTTGAATGATCTGGTGAAATTTTGGTGTGATTTTTCTGAGAAAAATTATGATTGCCATTTGAACTGTGATATAACATATTTAACATGCCATATTGCTGTTGCTTTGACATGCACTTAATATCAGATAAAACAATCTCTCCACTTTAGTTATTGTAGGCCCTATTGCCACTGATTTTGGCACATTCATTATGACTAAAATATAATAATAATTATCATTATTACAATAAATATTATCACTGTTGTAATAATACTATTGACTTTTTAATAAAATATTTATTTACTAAAAATACTTTTATTTTAAAGAATAATAGTAACATTTGTGCCTTTCTTTAATTTCTTATTTTTTTCCATTTGTTAAACCATCAAGCTTTTATTTTGGCACAAACCCACAGGGAGTAAAGCTTCTCCTTTGAGGGTAACAGATTTATAAACGGCTCTCATTTCTAATCTGTTGAAATGGCTGAGCCTCATTGTGTTTCCGGATGCATGTTATAAGAAACCCAGACTCGTGCAGAGATTGGGTTTACGTTGAGTAGCCAGAGTTTACAGAGTGAGAGGCTGAAACCTAGAACATGAGCTGCTCACGTGAACACTGTGCCACACTTGTTTTTATTTAATTAAATTGCAGCAATCTGATAATGTTACTAAGCCATATCACAATTTGTATAAATCATCCAAGCTGAATTAAATGACTGCTGCTCTATCCCTAATGCACGCCGGGCCACAATTCAACAGAGGATGTGTTGTGCGTCCCATGCAGAGGAATCTCAGAGAGGGCATGGAATCTGAGGAATCTGCTGCAATCACAAAAGCCTGTCCATCTTGTGAGGAGGAACCATTGAAATGCAAACGGGAGGAACCAAGGTTTGGCTTCGAAAGAACATCCTGTGTACACAACCCTGGCCTTGACCTGAGATCAGCCCTGCTAACCCAACAAACTCACTGCAACTGCCAACACCAAAAGCTCTTACAAACTCGGAAAAATCGAGGTAGTTAGAACATATTTTGGGTTTCTTTTCAACTTGCAGTTTACTGGGCGCCCAATGAATTGTGTGTGAATGAAACAGCTGAGGTTGAATCAGTCAAAATCCAAGAAAATATCCAAAATATAAGAGTAAATCTCTGTTCACGCCCAAACGGAGAAATTACATATACTGTATCACTGCGTCCAAATCAGAGTCCTGACCTCAATGACGTGCCGTGATCTGAAACAGGCTGTTCAAGCAAGATATGCAATGGAAAAATATCAAAAGACAAAAGAAACCACCAGGAAACATGGATCACAATACCTTTCCCTTTTCATTTTGTCTTATTGTCAAAATTATTATACCCTGTAAATGCACATTAGACAGACCAACCAGAAAATTAGCTTTTTTATGCTACATTAGAAGAACTAAGGAATACAAATGTATGAGACTATTGTAGCATGCATAATACTTCCATAGCAAATAGCTGTCTGCGGTCATAGTTGCCAAGTGAACCGATAGTAGATATATTACACAACATTTCAAGTCGATCGTAGTTTGCACAGCCATACAAACCAATTCCGCAGTTTCCAAATTGTCCATGAATATTTTCACACAGCTGTAAAATTCATGACACAGCATTTTGTATCGTATTTTGTAAATGGAGTCAGTCTGATTCTGATGTTAAAGGAGAAGCTGATCTGAAGTCTGAAGTGCGTTTCCTGACTCTCTCTGCTAATACATTATACACGACACTGAAGATTAAATGGATGAGTAAACAAGATAAGATAATATGTATAGATGATTGCCTATATTTATATGTATAAATAAAGTAGTAAGAAGACTCTTTATTGTTTACTTGTTGACTGGTGGTTTCCCTGATAAAGGATTTCTCAGAAAATTACATAACATAGTAGATACAATGAATCATAATCGCCGAAACCAGCTTTAATTATTTGCTTTGCATATTCAAATGACTGTACCCGATACTATGTAGGTATGTAGCTTTGACTAGGCAAACATTTAGCAAAGGAGCGCTAGTATGTAGCTGCCTGTTTAGAATATGACAAGCTTATCAACCATATACAATTCTATAATCATATCATCAATGTCATTTCTGTCACCCCTGCATTGCTTACATACATGTGCTGGAGTTTCCAATCCTGCTCCTGGAGTGCCAATGTCCTGCAGAGGTCAGCTCCAACCGTCCAAAGCACACCAGCCTGGAAGTTTCTGGTGATCCTGAAGACCTTGATTTGCTAGTTTAGGTGTGTTTAATTAGGTTTGGAGCTATACTCTGCAGGATAGTGACCCTACAGCAGCAGGATTAGATGCTCTCGGTCCAGGGTGTTTACCAGTGTCATCCATAGTCAGATTTAAGTCAGTCCCAAGTCCGAGTCCAAGACCAAATTTTCTATGATTAGTTGAGACCAGCTTGTCTAAGTCAAGACCAACTCCACATGGTCCTAAGAACATCATCTAGGACTTGAGATGGACTTGAGTCAGAGTCTGGTTTTGTCTGGAGTACTACAACACTAATACTTCCCCCTTTCCATTTTTCCACTGGGGCTGGTGCCAGAGCTGAAACTGGTGCTCAGCCAAGAGTGGCACTCATTCAGAACTGGCTCACGTTTCCAGAGCCTAAACCCTCTATGTCATCAACATGTGACCACAATCCCTTGTCATCTCTTGAGGAAGGAGAGTGTTTAGTGGTGACGTATTTAATTGTTGTGTTAATGCTATTTATTTACATGAATCCGGACAGCTTTTAAAAAAAAAGGCAGCTTTCAAACTGTGGCCTTTAGGAAGCTCCGCCTACTGCTGTCATAGTTTCCCTTGTTCGATACAAGCAAGGTTTCAGGGCCAGTTCGGAACCAGGATCTAGGCACCGGCCCAGGAATTTTTTGATTGGAAAAGTGCAGCCTGGTTCCCAATTGGGTTCCGGCACCAGCCCTGGTGGAAAAGTGTTGCCTGTCTACAGTCTGTGATACTAGGATAGACACCAGCATCATCATGACTCTATATAGGACAAGGGATATATGGTTAGATTTACGGTAGTTTATACCAGTATACAGTTCTTTGTGGCACACCAACAGGCCAACACCCTATTTTCAAACTCTCTCAAAACAAACACCTAATTCAACTCAGCTTATTGGCAGAGACTCCAATATATGAAATGGATGAGTCAGATAAGGGAGACATCCAAAAAGTTGGTGTGCCTCTATAAACAGGGTTGGAAAACACTGTAGAGTCTACTGTAGACACATATGGTAGATGGGTTGTGATGACTACGTTCTCGTGGCCTAATGGTTAGAGAGTCAGAATCGTAATCGAAAGTTGCGGCAGGGATTGTCGGTGGGGGGAGTGAATGTCCAGTGCTCTCTCCTCCTTCAATACCATGACGAGGTGCCCTTGAGCAAGACACCGAACCCCCAACTGCTCCCCGGGCGCCGCAGCATAAATGGCTGCCCACTGCTCCAGGTGTGTGTTCATGGTGTGTGTGTGTGTGTGTGTGTGTGTGTGTTCACTGCTGTGTGTGTGCACTTTGGATGAGTTAAATGCAGAGCACGAATTCAGAGTATGGGTCAACATACTTGGCCGTATCTCAATTTTTTTCACTTTTTCTCTTATACAACAATCTTGACCAACAGTTTACTAGAATACACTTAAAAGTAAACCCTCTGACAACAAATATTTACACATAGCCCTAATACATAAATAGTTCCCTAGTGAACTTCCTGTCCAGGGATTTCACATACACTATATTGCCAAAAGTATTGGGTCACCCCCTTTTAATGAACAGGTTTGACTATTTTAGCAATTTCCATGAGTACAAATCTTAGATCTCCACATGGTGGTGACTGTATGGTACAAGTCACATCTGTACTAAGATGTAAAGGCTTGATAAGACAAATTACAGCTTCCACAAAAATGTAAGATCTTTCTCAACAAGGTGAAAAACATTTCCGTTCACAGGTTCATTTCATCCTGTCGGGTCCAAAGTTCACCCACATTAGACTAAATGGCCTGCAAATGATCAACCTCACTGTCCAGCATGCCCAGCTCTAGGCTACAAGACCACAGATGACGTAAAACAAAAACAAACAGTGTGTGTTCATGAGTCAATAATGAACTTGTACTCTTGTTCTGGTAGCAGATGGTGTATTACTGAACTCTCCCAGAATGGTATAAGAGCCGTAGTATAGTCTAACTGAACTCCAGACAAAGTAGAGTCTATTCCTTCTCTCTGGGAGCGAATCTATCATTCTCCACACACTCAACTTGTCTGAGCCCGACCTTATGGGTATAGTGGAGGACTGTCTAAGGGAACATTTACACCAGTGTTATTGAGTCACTTCAGTGAAATTAGAATTGTCTCTCCCTAAGTCTTGGCTTACGGCAGTATTCACGTTAATGATGCAACCATAAGGTTCTGACACATACCCCCCCCCCAAAAAAAAAATGTAATAAAACAGCCTAAATTACACCGGAAACCCATTTGGGGTACCTCAGGGTTCAATATATGGCCCCTTCTTCTTCTCGTATGTACACTCTCTGGGACCAATTATTTACTTAATTATCTCATCCATCTCAAATGTCTATAACTGGTCTATACAAGCTGATTTCATGTTGCTGTGCTTGTAGCAGTGTCATTGGCCAGGGTGAAGATGATACTCTTTAATTTAATGTTGACAGAGTTTGCCATTTCCAGTCAGGCTTTGCTAAAGAAAAGGTTTTTCGTATCGTCAGAGTAGTTGCTATCCACAAACAGAGTAAAAACCCCTCTCTATCTGCCCTTCCTTTGACCAGCCACCCAAAACCACTGACCTGTCTATGAGTGTGAGGTAGGTTTGGCCCAATGTCACAAAAGAAAGACCAAATCTCCAACCTGGACACTAGACAGAGAATACACACACAAGCAATCCTTCTTCAGAAGAACCTGCATCCACCCACCTCCATCTATACAGACTGTGTTTACATGCTAACAATCATCCGTTTCAGGCCATACCACACAGAGACTGGAGTTTGTTTATTAAAGGTACAGTGTAACTTGATCTCTAAATCATTGGCTTTCACACTGACAATAATGTAGCAGGTCAAAAAGCTACAAATCTAGGACAGAATATTACCAGATGGTGGTGAATCAAACTGAGGTGAGAATAAAATAAATCTGTTTTGAACATTAATATGAATTTGACCTGAGTTTCACCTAGGTTTGGTTCACATGTGAATGCCAGCAATTGTAAAACTGCTTTCACCAACCAAACAAAACAATATCTGATGTCAAACAGACCAAAAGCTCCATAGTGAAAGTGCCCGACTAAACCAGTCATCAGAAGTGAGAAGAGTTTGTTGCATAAAGTTCTCAAGGAAAATCTATTTACATGAAAAGAAAAGCTTTGCTGACCACACTAACTAACAAATACTTCGGCATATACAGAGAAAAACTAAATCATTTGAAGTGGATGCAGCCACAAGAACAAAAGTATTTCCTTTGTCTGGATCCTGAACTTCTTTGTAATTAAAAAAGTCAGATACAGGGTCAGATGTTATACTTGTTGTTGGTAGACTAAGAGTGGGAGCACTGCTCCTAGATCAGTGCTTACAGAAAGGGGAAGTGTGATATCTGCACATCCATGAAAAACAATCAGAGGAAACCACTGCTCTGCCAGCGGCTCCAAGAACAGGTTCCCACAGACTGACTACAGCCTCTTTGAAGATCCCCCTTCAAAAACACCCTGATCACATGCTCTTGTCTCTCCATGAGTGTTTCCATTATAACTGTGATTACATTTAATACCTCAAAATCAAAATATACTGAATTTCATGTAAACAAAAGACTACATTTTAAACAGATCGAAACCCATAATTTCCAGTTTTCCTACAACTGATTCCCATTAAATTTCCAGTCAGATTTTTAGAAAATATTTTTTCTAGCAATTAAATATTTTAGTGCTTAGCATAATTAGAATTATGCATATTTACATTGAATATGAACAACCTATTGGCAATGATTTTGCTGGCTATATAAAATGAATCTATGCCATAAGCATTGTAATGATTAAAAAAAAACGTTTTATTTGGTGATTCATTCTTAAAGACGGCATCATTACACTAGTTGTGTGACCTGTAGGACAGGATCTGTAATAAGACAGGCATTTTAATAATGTCTGTGATTCAAACTTTAGTAACAGAAAGGCATTAAGAGTCAGAAAGTGAGATTAATTTCAACCATTTTTTGTGTCATAACTTGAAAAAGTCTCTGAGTGGCATTAAAATGTTTTAGTAAAAACATAAGTAGGTAAATAAATACTGCAGTTCATTGTCATGTCATGTATTGTTACATTGGTACATACAAATGAAAGTGATTATATTTTTTTTCTTGTTTTTATTTATTGAAAAACAGCCTGGACTGGACAACTACATTTAACCTATTCTTAATCTACTCTTAGTTCTAGTTCTTACATTAAATATTTTGAATCAATATCTGTTGAATAAAAACAATATTAGCCCAGCCTTGCTTCCAGCATGTTTTTGAGAGGAAATGGCCAGATCATGATGGCTCAAGGACGCCAAGTCCTTTTTGTGTCAATTTTCTTTTACATAAAGGTAATATGAAGTATATCAGGGATCTTGTCTCGGTCACTGAGATTTCAGAGAAAATGTGCCTGGCCACAGGATGACGTACCCTGGTTCTTCCTGACAGAGGAGTTACGCAAGAAACAGCAGCTGACCTGGAGGGTCATAGTCAATTTAACCCAGCACAAAAGCACTGGCCAAGCAATATAGTACAATATATTATATATATTATATATTATATATCTGAATATAGTACAAAAAGTACAGTTTGTCAACATAACTATAGTGGAGGCTTATATTGTTTCAAGTACTTTATAGTTTAACAATGTATCACAACCCTACTTTTCTTTCAGGCCCCAAAATTGTCAATGTGACCCTCAGAGAAGACAATCTCTCCTGGCGGCCCACATACAAACCTGCCCTCACAGACTGTTTAGACTAGTGTAATTGCCACACACGTGATCACTACAGGTGCAGAACACATCCACACACTGAGAGCACAATGCCAGAAGGGCATTGTGGGTAATTTGGTTATGCAGATGATATGAGAATGAAAAGGGGGTTTAGGCGGTAAACAGGACTGTCACCATGGGGAGCCCAGCTGTTGTGGAGTCTGGCCTTTTTCCTCCTTGAGTAATGTGTAAATAATTATCATGAGAGCAGTACACACACACACACACACACACACACACATACACAAAAGACAGTGTGGTTACAATCGTCCGAACAAAAAATAGAGCCATGCATGAGAAAAACACAACAAGAGCTTTCTCAGACAGCTGCACTTAATCTGAGCAAAATAGCATCCTTCAGCTCTGAAACACACAGATGATCTGTTCCTCAGGTGAGCCGCTTTAAATGACGGTGTTCCAGGTAACACATCCTACAACTTGTGGTGTGACATTGTGTTTAGGCTGAATGGAGTTGTTTGTCTTCCTGTGCTGGATGTCCTCCTCAACACGCCAGCCAAGCACAGACTGAAGCACTAGGTGTGTGTGATCTGCCAAGTGCACTACAGTGTGTAGGTGTATGTTTCGCAGTTGTCATAGCACACTGTTATAATCGCTTGAGGAATACAAAGCAGTTTTCAACTGCACATATGGACAAAAAAAAAAATCAACCCAATTAAACTTAATTATTCGGATGTAATGAGACATTTCTGTGAATAAAGCATGACTAATAGAGATAATGGTTAGGGTTAGGTTTACAGTACCATGGTAAAGTGATAAACAAGTACCATATGCATACACCATGTATTTGCATGATTCTCCAAGAGATTACCGTGGAAGTGTCATGGATGATGTAAAAGAGACCATATCATACTTTGTTAATGTGGTTTATGAAACAACTAGTTATTTCAGTGCTAGTATGATGATATACTGTATAGAGGGTGTTACAATGACACAGATGTGCCCAGATGTTTCAATTAGTGTTTAACAAGTACTTTTTTCACTGCTTGATTATTATTACATAACTTCCCTTGAGAAAAAGAGGTACACTTTTAGCATACTTAAAAAAAGAATATAGCTGAATATAATGTTTTCAGACTTTTTCACCGCATGTTATTTGTAACTACATGAAAATATAAATAAATTTACCATAAATGTATATTAAACACAATTAGCTGAACTTTAGAGTTCTTCTTAAGTTCCACCCATCTAAGCAGAGCATCTTTATGTCATTTCATTATAGAATAATATCCTTTAATGTAATTTGCATTAATAATTGTCTTATGTTTATATTTGTTATTACACATTTGTAACGATGATGTAATACAACTACAGTTAAAATTATAATCAAGTATTTTACTTCAGTAAGTCAACACATCGAAATGAGTGTATTTCAACCAAAATATTAAAACATGATTTATTAATGTACTTTGAGTGAAACTTTTGATTTAACTGCTCTTTTAAAAGTGTACTTAATTGAATTAAAAAACAGCCATGAAAGTGTCTCTTTTCATACACTTTTAAGATTTGAAGTACACCACAAGTGTTACAAGTATGCAATTAAGCACACTTCACAAGGGTTTTTATCCTTTATGTGCATTAATAATACCGTGGTAATTATGATGTGTTTGCATAATGCATTAAACTACACAGAATAATACAGAGAAATTAAGAAATATAGAAGTAGGCTACCATACTACTTTTTTTGGTTACACTTTATTTTGATCGTCCACTTTAGACATTCTAACTATAAGTAACTCTGCAACTACATGTCTACTAACTCTCAGTAGGATAGGTTTAGGGTTAGTAGAATAAGCTGATATATACTTGTAAAGTCAGTATGTGGTATGTTGTGGACTCAAAGTGTTAGAAGATATTAAGTAGATAGTATATTAATACTCTAATGACTGCTAGTTGACGTGTATTTACAAAGTACTTACTGTTAGTAGAATGTCTAAAGTAGACTATCAAAATAAAGTGGTAGCAGATATTTTACATTTTTACATTTACATTTTAGTCCTTTAGCAGACACTTTTATCCAAAGCGACTTACAAATGAGGACAATAGAAGCAATCAAAAACAACAAAAGAGCAACAACATGCAAGTGCAATGAAGTCTTGGTTAGCCTAATGCAGTACACGTAGCAAGGTATTTTTTATAAGAAACAGTAGAATAGAAAAAAATAAACCTATAGTTTTTTTTTTTAAAGAAACAAGTAGATAGAGCAGAAAATAATCATAATAATAAACTAATACTCTGGTAGTTGACATGTAGTTGCGAAGTTACTTATAGTTAGTAGAATGTTAAAATCATATATCATAGTAATACCACTTATAAAAAACACTGCAAGCTACTTAAACAGTAGGCTACTGAATGATTACTAGCTATATTTTACTTCTAATTATACCACGGTACGTTTGAATCAAAGCGCGTCACTCGGTCTCTCACCGTCTCCGAGCTCACGGATGTCCTGAGTTGCTCCACCGCGGGAATGTGAAAGGGAATGATTCCTCCGTTCCTCTCCGGCACCGGCGGCGGCGGCGTGTCGTCCCGCATCATCTCGTCGCTGAGCTCGGACTCATCATCACCGCACTCGGGCACCGGAATGCCCTCCGTGACAAACTCCTTCAAGCACTTGAGCTCGTGTTTCTTCAGCAGCTGGTCGGTGTCTGCGTCCACCACTACGAGCTGCAGGCTACCGGCGCTCGCGCGTATCCTCGCCACGACCTGCTGATGGCTGTCGCTGTCCACGCGCTCTCCATTCACGAACACCAGCCTGTCGCCCGCGCGCAGACCGGACAGCTCGGCGGGGGAGTCGGGCTCCACCAGGCGGATGAACTGGCCGCTCTTGCCCTTCTCTCCGTGCAGATGGAAGCCGTATCCGTTCTCGCCCTTCTCCAGGACGCAGAGACGCGGGCGCAGAGTCTGGCTGGGCATCACGCAAAGTCACCTGTTGATTTAATCTGACAAATAAATAGAAATGAAGGGAAAATAATGGTCCTGCCCTCGGATGTGCTCACGGATGAAGCATGTTAACCCGCTCGGCCTCAGTAAATGAAGGGTTTGTAGTTGATAAAGTGTGAAGAGAAAGTTCTAGTTTTCGAGTGTTTGATCGGCAGCACATCAGCATCCAAATCCAGCCCATGGAGGAGTGACTCCTCCTCCTCCTCTTAGGCTCTCTGCACTCATAAAGTGAAAGCAGAGTGAACAGGCGCTAATCAACTTTGTTATGTTATTTACTGTAATGTCATCAGCACACAAATGACACAAATCTCCCTCTGGAATGACCTGTTTTGGAAGTAAAAATAAAATAAAAATGATCATGCAAAAAAAATTATATATATACATAGACAACTGATTTATGCCATGTTAAATTATATAAATAAATGACAACTGCAGTTATGGCTTCATTTCCTCCAGCCAAAGCCAAAACATGTTTCAAAAGGTATACACTTCCAGAGACATAAGTGTCAGTGAAGGTAAGCAGAATATTCCCTATAAAATATTTCCCAGTGGAATCAAAAAATTATAATTTCACAATTTGAATCAATATTTAGTTGCATAACAAACGGAAACCCATAAAAGGTTTCTCCTTTTTCTTATTTATTGTGAGTACTTGTGCCAGATTATTTTGGGTTCTTGCCCTGTGAAGGAGCAGATGTGGGCTACACATCAGAATTGTGTTACACGTTACCAAATTTACCAATTTTCTCTAGCATAAGATTGTTTCTTTTTTTTTACTAAAATTTTCAAACTTTAATGTTTCATGAATTTGTTTTTTTTTAGCTTATAAGTATTTCAGTGTTATATCAAATATACTTTAGATAGTAGGCCTACATTTGTCATCTTTAAACCAAATTATTTCTTCTCAAATTATTGCCAATAAACAGCAGGTTTCCATTGTGAAAATATACCCCATATAATGTTTTAAATTGTCACATTGTAACAATGTAAAGAGAAAATAGATAAAATAGATTTAAAATCAGCAAAAAATAAAAGCCCCTTCTTCGGGATGCTGTATTTTTAAAGATAATTTTGTACAATCCAAATACGCTTTACAGATCTTTATTGGGAAGGGTATTTAAACAATGTTTATCAGGCATGTTCAATAAACCATTAACGATTATTGCAAATGATGCACCTGTGGAACAGTCACGTACGGTTTACAGGAAGAAGAAAAATTAAATTCACAGTTCCAACAACTCTCTACTGACTCTGAAAAACCCCAGGAGAAAGATGCCAGGGTTCCTGATCACCTGTATGAACATGTATACTCTCATGCTGCAGGAGGTAGAGCACTGCGCTGCGGATGTGGCCAGAGCAATAAACTGCACTGTCTGTAAAGTAAGATACCTACGTGCTACTTGGAGACAGGAAATACAGCTGATAATTATTGCTCTGGCAAACCACGTGTGACCAAGACCATGTACCCTCAGTGTTGCAAGTGAGAACTTGAAAGTGCCCTGGTGAAAGAGTGGAGTAACATCTCACACCAAGAACTGGTGAATATGACGCAGTCCATTAGGATGAGATGCTCACTGCAACTTTTCACATTATTCCATATTCTGTGAAAGCTGTTCAGTTTATGTCTCAGCTGTAGAACTTTTTGTTTTGTTTTATTACAAATATTAACTTTGCTTGCTATATATACACTCACTGGCCACTTTATTAGGTACACCTGTTCCATTGCTTGGTAACACAAATTGCTAATCAGCCAATCACATGGCAGCAACTCAATGCATTTAGGCATCTAGATGTGGTGAAGACGACTTGCTGAAGTCTCAATCCAATAGAGCACCTTTGGGATGTGGTGGAACGGGAGATTCACATCATGGATGTGCAGCCGACAAATCTGCAGCAACTGCATGATGCTATAATGTCAATATGGACCTAAATATCTGAGGAATGTTTCCAACACCTTGTTTAATCTATGCCACGAAGAATTAAGGCAGTTCTGAAGGCAAAATAGGGCAAAATACTAGCAAGGTGGATCTAATAAAATAGCCAGTGAGTGTATATATACACAACAATCTCTTGTTCTTTGAAACCACAATAATGGGGAACACTGCTGACTTGGCAATGATCCAGAAGACGAATATTGACGCCCTCCATAAAGAGAGTAAGTCACAGAGGGTCATTACTGAAAGAGGTGGATGTTCAAAGAGTGCTGTATCAAAGCATAGTAAATGCAAAGTTGACTGGAAGGAAGAAATTGGGTCGTAAAATGCGCACAAGCAACAGGGATGAGCGCAAGCTTGAGAATACGGTCAAGCAAAGCTGATTCAAACACTTGGGAGAGCTTCACAATGAGTGAACTGAAGCTGGAGTCAGAGCATCAAGAGTCATCACGCACGGACATCTTCAGGAAAAGGGCTATCAAGCCACTTCTGAAACAGAAACATCGTCAGAAGCATCTTATCTGGGCTAAGGAGAAAAAGAACTGGACTGCTGCTCAGTTGTCCAAAGTCTTCTTTTCAGATGAAAGTAAATTTTGCACTTCATTTGGAAATCAAGGTCCCAGAGTCTGGAGGAAGAGTGGAGAGGCACAGAATCCATGTTGCTTGAAGTCCAGTGTGAAGTTTCCACAGTCTGTGTTGTCCATTTGGGCTGCCATGTCATCTGATGGTGTTGGTCCACTGTGTTTTCTGAAGTCCACAGTTAATTTGGGCAGCCATCTACCAGGATGTCATTTTAGAGCACTTAATGCTTCCTTCTGCTGACAAGCTTTATGGAGATGCTCAGCGCCAGATTTCATTTTACCGGCATAGGGACTTGGCACCTGCTTCCTTCTGCTGACAAAGGCTTTATACCAAAAGCTGGTTCAATGATTTAATTTTCCAACCATGGTGTTACTGTGCACACACTTGATTGGCCAAAGGCAAACTCGCCAAAAGCTGGAACCCCATAGACCATCTGGTGGGGTTACTGTGCTTGATCAAGAGGAAGATGGCCAGCAAACTCGACCCAACAATGACCAGATGACCCGAAGGACGCTATCAAAGCAACCTGTGCTTCATTACACCTGAGCGACACCAGACCCAACAAGTGCCACAGACAGATGATCACCTCCATGCCACGCCGCATTGATGCAGCTTCATTACACCTGAGCAGTGCCACAGGCTGATCACCTCCATGCCAGGAGGCCATGCAAAAGGAGCCAAATCAAGTATTGAGTGCATAAAAATGAACATACTTTTCAGAAGCCTTACATTTCTGTGTAAAATATCCTGTTTTTATTGATCTTATGTAATATTCAAATTTTGAGGCACTGAATTTTGGGTTTTCATTATTTGTAAGCCATAATCATCAACATTTCAAGAAATAAAGGCTTGAAATATTTCACTCTATGTGTAATGAATCTATATAATATATGGATTTCACTTTCTGAAATGAGGGACAAAATATTGACCTTTTTCACAATATTAAATTTTTTTTAGATGTACCTGTGTGTGTGTATTTATATATATATTATCCTCCTTTTAAGATAATTTATATTATTTGCATTTGTGAAGTACATTTCCTCCCCCATTCTCATTACCATAATGCACAGTAAAGTGTTATACTCATTACTGTAATGTACAACAAATAATACATGCAAATTAGTTATAGTGTTGGTTGTGCTGCCTTTAATTTATGCTGACTTACATTAAAAATCATAGTGTTTTGTATTGTTAGCCTAGTAGACTAAATATCAGAATGAGAATGTACAGCTTCTCTTTTCTATTTATTTTGGGGTGAAATGTGACCTGCACATTGTAAGATTCGCTTGTTGGGGTTTTGTGTTTAAACGGCTAATTTGTTAAAGGCTGGTTTGATTTCATTTTAACCCTAATAATCTTAACACCACACTGTTTTTAAAAGTGTCATTGATCTCCTTTCCTGCTCATTACTCTTTGCTAGGAGTCAAATATTTAGCAAACAGGTGCAGTGTGAGGTCACATGACTCATGATGTCCCAAAACTAACACAACCAGCTTTCAGACGAATGGCTCGCCAAGATCAAATAACATTTACATTTATTAATTTGGCAGATGATTTTATGCAAAACAACTTACAAGGAATAGTACAACAAGCATTTACTCATTCAAATAAAGCTTGTCCCAAACCGAGACCAATAAGTTAACCTGATGTTCACAGTTCACTTTATTATTCAAAAGTACAGGACACATATTTGAAATTTCAAAGGTAAGGCAATTTAATCTTTAAGTTCGCTTTTATTAGTAATTATCGATGTGTAATATCGCCCCCCTGTGGCTTTAAATATTAAATAAATGAAACGATGGAAAACACCAGAAAAAAAAACACTTACAAAACACATACATGGTTACAAATGGACTTTCTCATGGCACTTTGAAAAATGTAAAGCGTAGACAAATCAAAATATTATACGATACAATCCAGATTCACATTAATCTCTAAGTCATACAGTGAGTGTGACAGGTATGAACGTGTGACATGCTTGCACGTGAAGCAAAAAGAAACCTATATTACCTTATAATCAGGCCTGACTCGGTCAAGCTGTGTTATGATTGTTTTCAAGTCAATATATACCGATTGTAAACATAATACTTGACATAAGCTGATATTCTGACTATGCAAGACACTCAAATATACAGTAAAGAAAAACAACACTACAGACACAAGCTCACTGCCCGAGCACGTTTGCGTGGCACATAATGTAATTCAACACTAATATATTTTACACTGTGTGTAGATAGAGGCTATAACCACCAGAGAAGAAACCCGGAAACCACGTTACACAAACAAACACACCTGGAAAAATCAGACACACCTGGGAACTGTACACACCTGGATTAATACGGTTTATAAAGCAGAAACGTATTACTCTGATGCTCCTCAGCAGTATTTGGCTGTATATTCCTGACTATAAAGCGAACAGGGGTCTGGGGGATCGGACACATCAAAACAAAGCACGTTTCAATCACACGCGTCTTTGTGAAGGAGATGGAGATGTGGAGCTGGTCACACGAGGCGGCCGCAGCAGTTGGACTTCTGCTTCTCTGACTCGATGTAATCATAGATCTTGAACTTGGGCTCGTGGGGCTGCTGGATGTTTCTGTGCTTGAGTTCTCTGTGTGGAAGTAAAAGAAAAACGTACTCGGTTACTATCGTAACCTCGGTTTCCCTGAGATACGGAACGAGTACTGCGTCTTGTAAAGACGCATATGGGAAAATGCCTTTTTTCTCCTGAACTGAAGTCTTATTTAATCACGCAGTGAAACTGCACGACTATTGGTTCGTGCAGGTGTAGAAAAACGAACCAATGGGTCGGCAGCGGAGCGACGATACCCGCCAATATTCCCGCCGAAACGGGCGTGGCATCTGGCTATATAAGCGGTCGTTTCGCCATAGGATCCTCAGGTTTACTTCGACTGAAGCGACGACTGAGTCGTGCAGCTACCTGGCACGGCAAAGTACGCAGTAATCGTTCCGTATCTCAGGGAACCGAGGTTACGATAGTAACCGAGTACGTTCCCTATCGATACTCCACTCATACTGCGTCTTGTAAAGACGCATATGGGAACTGAATTTAATCACGCCGTGCTAGGGTAGATGAACGACTGTATATACTTCCATAAACATAAATGCCCATAGGGAAGTAAGTAGTATACTTCAGGCTAAAGCGAGCTAAACTCATAGAGGTCGTGCTCGGCCTGGATAATCGTTCCACTTCTGTATACTCAGTTAACCGGAGTATGCAGGGTGCCAATTAGAGAGCCTGAGCGCATTGCAGTCAAGAAATCTCTGACAGGATTGTTCCCACAGCGTATGTGTACAAGCTCATCTAAGCAGAGAGGACTCTGGCCTGTAAGGCCGGTATGTCCAGGTTATAAAACCTAGCAAATGTGGACGGAGTGGCCCAGCCAGCCACCGTACAAATCTCTGTAATGGATACACCGCTAGACCACGCCCATGACGAGGCGATGCCTCTAGTCGAATGGGCTCGTACTCCAATGGGGCATTGCAGGCCCAAAGAAGAGTATGCCAGCATGACAGCATCCACTATCCACTTAGAGAGTCTCTGCTTCGTGACCGGATGTCCTTTGGTGCGGTTACCGAAGCTAACAAAGAGCTGTTCCGTATGCCTAAAAGGGGCGGAACGCTCAAAGTAGATTCTCAGAGCTCTGACAGGGCATAACAAAGATAACTCCCGGTCCTCCTCAGACGGAGGAAGCGCGGAGAGCGTGATGACCTGAGCTCTGAACGGGGTTGAAAGTACCTTAGGTACATAACCATGCCTTGGTTTCAGGACGACCTTGGAGTCGTTAGGCCCGAATTCCAGGCAGGCAGCACTAGTAGAGAGCGCCTGCAGGTCTCCAACTCGCTTAACCGACGCTAGTGCTAGTAGCAGAGCAGTTTTCAGCGAAAGTGACCGGAGGTCCGTAGACTGTAGCGGCTCAAAGGGAGGGCCTTTCAAGGCCCTCAGTACAGTGGGCAGATCCCATGTAGGGACAGTAAGGGGCCGAGGTGGATTCAACCTCCTGGCTCCCTTCAGAAAACGGACAACTGAGTTGTCTCTGCCTACCGACTGGCCCGCTATAGGGGCATGAAAGGCCGCTATAGCTGCTACGAACACCTTGAGTGTAGAGTGAGAACGTCCTTTATCTAGCAGTTCCTGCAGGAAGGACAGAACCACCGCTAACTCAGAGGTAGAGGGGTTTTCACCACGGTTGAGGCACCAAGTGGAGAAAACAGACCACTTAAGGGCATAGAGGCGTCTCGTAGACGGGGCTCTAGCCTCAGAAATGGTGTTTAACACTCGCTCTGGGAGGCCAGTAGGCTCCCATTGAGCGGCCAAATGTAGAGAGCCCACAGCTCGGGTCGAGGGTGCCATATTGTTCCGTTCGCCTGAGAGAGGAGATCCCGTCTCAGGGGCACGGGCCAGGGGGCTGCTGTCAGTAGCTGAGTCAGCTCTGACAACCAAGGTTGGTTCCGCCACAAGGGGGCCACCAATAGCACCTTGTGACCCTGTTCCCTGATACGCCTGACGACCTGTGGAAGCAGGGCGATCGGGGGGAATGCATAAAGGAGGAGGTTGGGCCAATCGTGGGCCAACGCGTCCCTGTCCTTCGAATAATAAGTTGGGCAGTGAGAGTTGTCTTTGGAGGCGAAAAGGTCTACTTATGGAGCATCCACTCCTCTGAGGGGACATTGCTCCGAGATAACATATCTGCTCCTTGGTTCAGTCTGCCCGGCAGGTGTGCTGCCCTCAGCGAGCGCAGGTTGAGCTGAGCCCATTCCAGAAGGCGCTCTGCCAGAATAAAGAGGCGCTTCGAGGAGACACCTCCCTGGTGATTTATATAGGACACCACGGACATGTTGTCTGAGCGAATCAGCACATGGCGTCCTATTAGGTCCGGCAGGAAAAACTGGCAGGCTCGACAAACTGCTAGCATTTCCAAGCAGTTGATGTGGAAGCCGCTCTCCGTCTTCGACCAATGGCCGAAGGTCGGTTTGCCTTCGCACAGCGCCCCCCAACCTGTGTTGGAGGCGTCTGTCGTGACAACTTTCCTGGTGTGGACCAACCCCATGGCCACGCCCTTCTCCATCCACCGTGGGTTCTTCCAGGGGGTCAGGGCTGTTACACAGGCCTGATTCACCCTGATATGCAAGCGTCCGTGATGCCATGCGTTGTGTGGAACCCGTGGTTTCAACCAGCGTTGAAGGGGGCGCATGCGGAGCAGGCCCAGCTGTAACACTGGCGATGCTGCGGCCATAAGGCCCAGCATTCTCTGAAACACTTTGAGTGGGCGAGCGGTGTCGCTCTTGAAGGTGGCCGCGAGTTTCTGAATGGCCAGAGCGCGTTCTGGCGCTATCACCGCTCTCATGTGAGCTGAGTCCAGAACTGTACCCAGGAACGATATTCGTTGGCTGGGAGACAGTGCGCTTTTGGCGAAATTGACCCTGAGCCCCAGGCGCTCTAAGTGGCTGAGGATGAGGGTTCTGTGTGAAAGTAGTTCCACCTCTGACTGGGCCAGAATGAGCCAGTCGTCGAGGTAGTTGAGAATGCGGATTCCCATCTGTCTCAGAGGGGAAAGAGCCGCGTCCATGCATTTCGTAAAAGTACGGGGGGCCAGATACAGCCCAAAGGGTAGGACCGTGTACTGGTAAGCCACTCCCTCGAAGGTGAATCTCAAGAATCGTCTGTGATGGGGGGCTATCTGGATGTGAAAGTATGCGTCTTTCAGGTCCAGAGAACAGAACCAGTCCTCTGTGCGAATCTGCGAGAGGATCTGCTTCAGCGTGATCATCCTGAACGGCCGTCTCATGAGGGCGTGATTCAGGCGTCTGAGATCGAGGATGGGCCGGAGGCCGCCATCCTTTTTGGGGACGAGGAAGTAACGGCTGTAAAAGCCTGACTCGCTCAAAGCTGGAGGAACCATTTCTATGGCTCCTTTTTCCAGCAGCGTCATCACCTCTGAGCGCAGAACGCGAGCGTTCTCGCCCTGCACCGAGGTGGAGACCACGCCGCTGAAGCGCGGGGGTCTTCGAGCGAATTGGAGTGAATAACCTCGTTTTATTATCCCCATAACCCACTCTGACACTCCGGGGATGGCCTGCCAGGCCTCGGCCCGCGTGGCAAGGGGTTGGATAAACTCGAGTGGCCGGCTGCACGGAGGCAGGGCACTCGTGAGGGACGGAAGAGGAAAATTGCTCTCTTTTTGAGAATGTTTGTGTTTTATTTTTTCCGCTATCACAGCGGACAGTTGCATGGTCGCTTGTACGGACCCTGTAGCAACAGACACAATTCCCTCTGCACCCGGAAAAGAACGGGGTGCCAAGAGGTTTCTCATGAGAGGCCTTTTGGTGGGCGGTCCGGCCGTGGCGGGACTCGACCCTCTCCTCTTCCTGTCCTGCAGATCAGGAGGACGCCGGGCGCACAGGGTCCAACGCTATCTTGAGTCGGGGGCCCTGGCGCGTCGGAGGGGGGTGGCGTCTGGCTGAGCGTGAACGCCCTCGCGGCTGCTGAGTTCTAGCAGGCTGAGGGGCATAAACGGCAGGTGCAGGTTTCGCAGACTGCTGAGTCGGCGTAGTCCTGGGGCGACTCTGAGCAGCTGCTGGGCTGGAGCGCTTGGGCAGGAAGTGTCGCATAGCCTGTGACGCCTTCTGTGCTTCTGTGAAGCGCTCAGCGAATCCTTTCACCGCAGGTCCAAAGAGGCCGCTGGGGGAAATTGGAGCATCAAGGAAGGAGACCCTGTCCGCATCCCTGATCTCCGTCAGCATGAGCCACCGGTGGCGCTCGAGCACTACCAGGCTGGCCATAGACCTTCCTATGGCTTGGGCGGTAGTCTTGGTGGCTCGCAAAGCTAGGTCTGTTGCGCTTCTCAGCTCCCTGAGAGTCGCAGGATCAGGCTCAGACTCGTCTACGGCAGAGAGGAGCTTGGCCTGATAGACCTGAAGAACCGCCATAGAGTGGAGCGCCGAAGCCGCCTGTCCAGCTGAAGCGTAGGAGCGTCCAGCGAGCGCTGAAGTGGTCCTGCATGGCTTGGACGGGTGACTGGCTTTCGCCTTCCAGCCGATGGCAGTGGGTGGGCAGAGATGTGCAGCCACTGACTCATCCAGTTGAGGCATCCTCTCATATCCCTTTTCTTCAGCGCCGTCAACCGTAGTGAGGGCAAATGAAGCGGAAGTACGGAGGCGGGCAGAGTAAGGAGAGCGCCAAGATCTCGTGAGCTCGTTGTGTACTTCAGGGAAGAACGGCGATGGTCGTTGTTGAGGGGCCTGACGGCGCCCCGGCAGAAACCACTCATCCAGACGGCTGCGAGAGGGCTCCTCTGGTGGAGACCACTCCAAACCCAGCTCTTCAACCGCTTTGGAGAGGACACGGAAAAGTTCGGCATCCATCCCGGCTTTGGCGGCGCTGGGCGCGGGCAAACCTGAGGGGACGGGGTCAGTCACTGAGCCCCACAGCATCTGAAGCTACCAGTGACATGCTGTCATCGGCCAGCTCATCGTCACTTCCCCCAAACGAGACCAGATCGCTCACGCTTGCGGAGGGACGCTGGTCAGGTTGGACAAAAAGGACGGGAGAAATCTCTCTGTGTGGCGAAAACGAGGCACGCGGGATCTGAGCCGGCGTGAGCTCGCTCTCAACCAGGCGCTGAGAACCTCTGCCCCGCTGTTTTTTCCTCACAGGTCCCTGAGAGGAAGAAAACGGGAGGGCGCGAGGGGCGGGATCGCTCTCTGAAAAGAAAGCGATGCGCGTGCGCAGAGAGGCGAGACTGATGCTCTCGCAGTGAGAGCAATCAGAACCAGCGAGCGCGGCATCCGCATGGGATTTCCCCAGGCAGGAAACACACTCGCTGTGACCGTCATCGGCGTGCAGGTCTCCCCTGCACGAGCCGCAGTAACGGCGCGGCATTAGAACGCCGATTTGCTCTTTTAGAAACTTACGTGATCGCCGGATAGCGGCAGCGAACGGGACCGGAACTGCTGCGATGCTGGGGCGCGTTGAAGGCGGATCAGCCGAGCAGATCGAGGTCGCTGGGTCCTACTGCGAGGCGTGTCAACGGCGAGTAGGCTTCTCTGGATCAGTGTAGACGAAGTCGTCGTCGCTGAAGGAGAAAAAATCTGAGGATCCTATGGCGAAACGACCGCTTATATAGCCAGATGCCCCGCCCGTTTCGGCGGGAATATTGGCGGGTATCGTCGCCATAGGTTCGTGCAGCTCCGCTGCCGACTCATTGGTTCGTTTTTCTACACCTGCACGAACCAATAGTCGTGCAGTTTCACTGCGTGATTAAATAAGACTTCAGTTCAGGAGAAAAAAGGCATTTTCCCATATGCGTCTTACCAGACGCAGTACGAGTGGAGTATCGATAGGGAACACTCATCGGTTTCAGTGTAATAAATAGAAATAGAAGTTCAAGGCAAACATTGATGGCTTTGACAAAGCCTTAAAAAACCTTGAAGCGCTTATGTTTGAATAAACTTGAGAAAAACAAGTGCGCTTAATTGTACTCAATGTGCACTTGTAGTGTACTGAAGTATTTTTTTTTAAATACTTGCCGACAAAATATGAAATAAGAGCACTTTTATTTACAGAGAGACACTTTTATGACTGTTTCTTAATACTTTATTACAGTGAAGTTGATACGTGTACTTGTATCAAAAATTTTACTTTAAAATAATTGTAATAATTTTTTGTTGATCTTTTAAAGTACAGATATTTTAATGCAATGTATAGTGCATTATTCAATATTACATTTAAAGTTAATACATTTTAAATGTACTCAAGTGCAACTTTGCTACAAATGTGCAATTACAAATATATTTTTAAAAATGACATGTATTTTTCATTAGAAATTGCATTTAATTATATTACAGGCAATAGAGGTAGCTGTAAAATATTGTTTATGTTGCCGAATGCATATATGTTTACCATTTGGCAACACATTAACCATATTTTACAGGCAATAGAGGTATTTTTATACTTTATAATAAAAGTGTTATGTAATAAAATTATTATAATAATATAATTTATGTAATAAAAGTGTGTTGCCAAATGCATTTATGGTAAAAAAATATAACTACTATTCACATAAACATACATAAGTGGGCTAAAATAAAAACTCAAATTATATTAACTGCATTTAATATAAATGTGCATTATAATAAAACTATTTAATCAACAACGATTTAATCTCTATTATATTAATATGCAATTAAGTGTCTGAAAAAAACACGGCTCTTTAACAAAGGATTTTGCAGATTTAAGTTTTTTGCATTAGTATTAGTAATTTGTTGCTAAATTGTTCTCCGTGGCAAACTAC
The DNA here is from genome assembly GCA_027422405.1 of Ptychobarbus kaznakovi. Lineage (NCBI taxonomy): Eukaryota > Metazoa > Chordata > Actinopteri > Cypriniformes > Cyprinidae > Ptychobarbus > Ptychobarbus kaznakovi. Next base: position 23,775,047 of record CM049807.1, read on the forward strand.
GGTGGAAAAATTGGTGCAGGATTTACTTTGAAACTATTTTTACTCAGAAATTTGCCAAATAATTACAAAGAAATGAAAAGTAACATTAAATTAAACATGAAGTTTAGATTTTGAAGTATAAAACTGAAAGGGAAGTTTCTTGTAAAATTTACTCTAATAATCTGTTTTATTTACAACTTCAAAACATCTGTTATTTTACACAGTGCATGTGGTCGCTAATTTGTTTGGTGGGTTGCCAGGGCATTTCTAAGCACTTACTAGGGTACTCTGAGTGCTTGTTAGGCAGGTGCTTACTGGTCAAAAGACCTCAATGATTATAAAAAACAAAAACCACAAATTTAAAAAGTCTTGTGTTACTTGTTTCAATCTGTATACAAATTCACTAAATGTTTATAATAAAGTTTGAAAATCCTCAAACCTTGCTATGGCTTGGAAAGCGAGTTCCACATTGGCACCGGTCTTGGCACTGGTCTCCATGAAAGGGACTCCATATTGCTTCAGTAAAGAAAAAGCAGAGTGTTGCAGTTAAATAAACTGCGATGTTTACTGATCATTTGTAATAGCAGGTATGTTAAAGGGGTCATCGGATGCAAAATTCACTTTACAAGTTGTTTGAACATAAATGTGTGTTAGAAGTGTGTGTACACATCCATCCAACAATAATTTAAATCCCTATTTTAAAATCTCCTTTCTCAAATCAGGCTGTTCTGAGATTCCTGTCAGAATGAGGTAGTTCTGTACAGACCCCTCCCACAATAGTTGATTGACAAGACCGTCTTACCTTAGACCCGCCCTGAGTGAACTGTCCACCTCCAGTGCAGGGGAAGACAAGATGTCTCTGATTAAGCGATTGAGGTGTTTAGTTGTTGGATGTAATAATGAACATAGCAGTCGTCATTTACTCCCGACATCTGAGCCGCTGAAGACGCAGAGGATTAACGTTACTTACTGAAGTGAATGTGCCGATCCCGATCTACATAAATGCATCTATGTTCCCTCATTTGTGATCCAGCTTTATCTACAGAAGTAGTGAGTATAAGGATTTTAATGACTCTTTGAAAATCGCCTTTCCTAATAATGTGCCAGTTAGCCAGTTTCACGGCTGCATTTTAGTATGCTCCATAGATATATACCTAGATGCCTCATTATCGACTGTTTCTATGGGCCGCGATACGCAAGCCATCCGCCATTTTTGGAACGGTCTGCGAACCTTTGAGCACATTGACTCTGTGCGTCTACAACAGCAAGTTATACACTTGTATATCTTTGAATATTCATTAATTATTATGGTGAAAGCGAGATGGCTGTCAATGTATCTGGAGCGGTCGAATATGGAATCTACACATATCTATGGTCTGCTCGTCACTCCACAGAAGAGAGGGGCGGAGTCAGCAGAGCTCACTAGCATTTAAAGCAACACGGACTAGAACAGAGTGCTGAAAACAGCTGATTTTGACAGGGTAAAGAAGGTGTTTTACCATTGAGAAATTTTAACCAAAGTATGTTGTAGACTATATACTATAAGACCCTAAATGATCATATCAACTTGTGGAAAATGGGCATCCGATGAGCCCTTTAAAGTAATTGACACTCATACCTTAGCCAGCTTCTCCCCTTCTTCATGAGTGATCACCCTCTCAGCAGCCATGTCTGACTGTACGGACACAATTACATATTAACATAAAACAGCAACTTATGTGTGTATTTGAAAGACATTGTCTTACTGAAGTGAAACTACCCTCAAATATAGTACATGTCCTTGTTGTCCTTACAGAGTCAAATTAACCAACAAGAGTGAGAATAGAGGTCCAGTGGATGAGGCACTATCTTTTATCAGCTGTTAGAATTTGATAAAAAATTCATTTTTTTTATGGAAGAATATATTATACATTTAGACAAAAGTTTGCAAAAGAGCTTCGTGTTTTATATAATATTTGATACATCTTACGACTCCAAAATATGGAGCTCATGCTGAAAAAAACTAATTCACATTTCATCAGAGCCCCAAACTGAAATTCGGACAGCTTGTAATGTAAATCAATGAGATCTTTATAACTCCGAACGCTGGCCTAGTTTACTTTCACTGTGAATGCATTACTGTAAACACTAGGGAAGAGCTGAAATGTTCTGTGGTATCTTCATAATGACACAAATGCTGATAAAGCTTCGTTCCAATAAAGCCTACTGCATCATATTTGATATGCAAATACTCAAGTGCTCTAAATTAAAACATGAAAACTCTCCTGAAAAACCTGTCGTACACAATCTACTGCATGTCTTCTGCCGTCTGATAGATAGTTTATACTTTAGCAAGTAAAAGGCCTTTTATTGTAGGCCACATACAGTATGTCCTGCTTCAGGTTGTTATGCACATGCTGTGAAATCTTTACTGACATAAGAACAACTTTGATATTGTTATTAATATTTACAGGACTAGAGCTACTTAGGTTTGTTGATTATCCATACAATTAACTTTAGACAGCTCAAATATGATCATCAGGCTTTTGAGGAAAGTTTATTTATTCATCTCTCCATTATCATTGTATTGCACTGCATTATATGTTTGCCCCCTCAATAAAACCTACTGGACTTTGAAATATCATAAAATTAAATATTTAAATACCATTACTTCTTTCTTAAGACATTATTTGGAGATATAGAGTTACAACTGATATTCATATGCATTTTATGTATGTACAGTGGGGGAAAAAAGTATTTAGTCAGCCACCAATTGTGTTCTCCCACTTAAAAAGATGTGTAATTTTCATCATAGGTATACCTCAACAGACTCCAGAAAATCACATTGTAGGATTTGTAAAGAAATTTGCAAATTGTGGTGGAAAATAAGTAAATAACAAAATTTCATCTCAATACTTTGTTATATACCCTTTGATGGCAATGACAGAGGTCAAACTGTAAGTCTTCACAAGGTTTTCACACACTGTTGCTGGTATTTTCATTCCTCCATGCAAATCTCCTCTAGAGCAGTGATGGGCAACACAGATCAACTCCCTCCAAAGATTGTCTATGGGGTTGAGATCTGGAGACTGGCTAGGCCACTCCAGGCTTGAAATGCTTCTTACGAAGCCACTCCTTCGTTGCCCGGGCGGTGTGTTTTGGGATCATTGTCATGCTGAAAGACCCAGCCACGTTTCATCTTCAATGCCCTTGCTGATGGAAGGAGGTTTTCACTCAAAATCTCACGATTGACCCCATTCACTTTACACAGATCAGTCGTCCTGGTCCCTTTGCAGAAAAACAGCCAAGCATGATGTTTCCACCCCCATCAGTAGGTATGGTGTTCTTTGGATGCAACTCAGCATTCTTCTCCTCCAAACACGACAAGTTGACTTTTTAAAAAAAATCTGACATTCTCCCAATTCTGGATCATCCAAATGCTCTCTAGCACTTCAGATGGACATGTACTGGCTTAAGCAGGGGGACACGTCTGGCACTGCAGGATTTGAGTCCCTGGCGGCAATACAGTGTGTTACATGGTAGCCTTTGTTACTTTGGTCCCAGCTCTCTGCAGGTCATTCACTAGGTCCCCCCGTGTGGTTCTGGGATTTTTGCTCACAGTTCTTGTGATCTACGGGGTGAGATCTTGCGTTCGAGGGGAGATTATCAGTGGTCTTGTATGTCTTACGAAAACCATTTTCTAATAATTGCTCCCACAGTTGATTTCTTCACACCAAGCTGCTTACCTATTGCAGATTCAGTCTTCCAGCCTGGTGCAGGTCTACAATTTTGGTTCTGGTGTCCTTTGACAGCTCTTTGGTCTTGGCCTGTGACTGTTTGAGGTTGTGGACAGGTGTCTTATACTGATAACGAGTTCAAACAGATGCCATTAATACAGGTAACGAGTGGAGGACAGAGGAGCCTCTTAAAGAAGAAGTTACAGGTGTGAGAGCCAGAAATCTTGCTTGTTTGTAGGTGACCAAATACTCATTTTGAATTTACCAATTAATTCATTAAAAATCCTACAATGTGATTTTCTGGATTTTTTTTCTTATTTTGTCTCTCATAGTTGAGGTATACCTATGATGAAAATTACAGGCCTCTCTCATCTTTTTAAGTGGGAGTGCACAATGGCTGACTAAATACTTTGCCCCACTGTATATTATACTTTACTATACTGTATTATGTAAGTCTGTTATGCATCTCCTTGATTTACGTTACAATTATTGGAATTTCATCTGACAATTTTTTGCATAACTGCACCAAATTGCTTTTTTTGGGGGTCAGTTTGTGCCTTTCAATAAAATTGACTTTATATTAGGTGGCCTTTACTACTGTGTACTTACATCAATGCACTCATTGTGTTCATATTATATTGTAAAACACTTGTGCTGCTATTGCGGTGGGATACGGGTAAGGTTAGGGACAGGTTAAGTGGTATGGGTAGGTTTAACAGTGGGTTAAGATGTAAGGGATGGGTCAACAGTGTAACTATAAATGTAATTACAGAAAATAATTACAGATGTAATTGCATGCAGGTATTTTTAAACATAAGTAACATGTAAAAACATATGTACACAATAAGTGCATTGTACTAAAAGACTAATTTAAATGTAAGTACATAGTAGTTAAGGCCGCTTAATATAAAGTGGGACCTGTTGTTTCTTCGAGTTTGAGCACCATATTTTCACTATATCATACTATATGAGCAGTCAAAGCCTGATATAACAAATATATTTTTATTTACTTTTTTGGTTACACTTTATTTTAAGGTGTCTTTGTTAAAGTGTAATTATACATTTAAGTACTGAGTTATATTAATAAACCACATGCACTTACTATATGGTTAGGGTTAGGATTTGGCTTAGGGTTACTTGCATGTAATTATGCATAATTAATTGATATTAGAATATTAAGTACATGTAATGTGTCACAAGGAGGATTTCTGGCTCCATTAGCTCCATTAGGGGGCGCAATCTAATCCAGTGCAAAACCAGTTACACCAGAACACACCCTAACCACACATCAAGAGATAAAAGACGACCAAAGGTGGTAAAAATGCTTGCGTCTAAAATGAATTACCGCCTGAAATGACACAGTGACACAAAAGGCGGAGAAGCATAAAGGAGATAAAAAACTGCTTTGCAGCTCTCGCTCTCTGTATGCGTGTGTGTGTGTGTGTGTGTGTGTCTGCATGTACATTAAAACATTATTTGCACCTTTCAAGAGGGACTGGTTATTACGGTTCACTCCTTTCAGGAAGTCCCACTTACCTTGTTGCCAAGCAACATGATGACCACATCCTTCTGTGCATACTCATAGATTTCAGTCAGCCAGGCCTGAGTAGTGATAGACATGAAAAAAACTACTTTGAAGGACAAGAATCTGCAGTAGAAATGCATGTCATTTCCCAACCCAGGCTAACAGCAGCAAGGAAAATGACAACATCCAATAAATATATATATAATAAAGTTGAAGTGTTTGTGTGTCTTACTCTGATGTTGTCGAAGGAGGACTTCCTCGTGATGTCATACAGCAGCAGCAGAGCTGTAACGGAAAGCACAGCATGTTCAGATCTCAGCGTATGATTCAGAGCTGAGCTTTATAGTAATTAAACACTGACTCAAAAGTCTGTAGTGTTCTTTGGGAGTTGTGACTGTACACATTTGACTGCAGTATTTAAAGTTCACTGCAGTGATCTCCCACAGAGACTCAAACTGAATCAAATGCACTGCTGAGAAACTGATTCTATGATATATATGGTATATTCATATTTGCCTATTTAAATCCAGATGGCAGCATATATGTATATAGGCAGCAGATATTTGCACTAAGGGAAAATAGCAGCATTTTTTTAGAGATATGCTATTTACACTATGTTAAAATAGCAGGACTTTCTGCTATTTATACTAATCGCAAATAGTGATAATTATCTGCACCTCAGTATTGTAGTACATTATAACAGTATACAATAATAACGTATCGAGTGTAAATTATAATTTACATTCAAATTATTAAATAGATGTCGGCTCATTGGGACAATAAAGGCCACCCTATTCGATACCTTTCTTATCAATCATTTTCTTAATTTTTATTGAAAATAAATGCCTTTCCGATGTAATATGAGTTTGAAAATGGAGGAAAAAAAGTTTGTCAAAAGGCGGATTCGAACTCGGGTTGATTGCGTCAAAAAGACTATGACATGCACTTACCATCTACACCACTGGAGGTGTTGTTTGACAATTGTCTTTTGTAATGTTGTCTAGCCAATCACACGCTGGTGGGCGGAGTTAGTGTAAATAGCCTCTGCCAACAAGGTGGCTATTTGCACTTAGTGTAAATAGACACTGGGGTGTGTGACGTCTGAGATCAGCTCGATATGAGAACGGGGAAATGATTTAACGAGGTTAAAAAAAACACTGTGTGGATCTTTATTATTATAGTGTGTACACACACTGCCAACACACATTTCAGTTCAAACTACTTATAAAAAACATGTTGCATGCGATGAGCCCTTTAACGATGGCAAATTTGCTCATTTATTTAAAGCAATATTTAATCAAAATAAAATTAAAAAAATTATAATAATTTAACATTAGAATAATTTATTTGTATTATGTTGTTATTTCCGCTTTTTTATAAAAGCATTAAGTCACTCGAGGCTGAACATTACAGTGATTTCACCGGTTTATTTCACTTTGTGGCACGCTCAAGAACACCTGAGACCAGAGGTTGCATTAGACTAATATTTTCCATCATTTTGACAGACAGGGTAATTGCTTCTATTTTTGTACTTTTTTTTTTATATATAATGAACCTACAGGACGAGTATATAGACCCTTTTTCTGTTAGTAAACAGTGATATTTTTCTGGGGCGGAGCTTAGCTGGAGGCAGAAAGAGTCGCCTGATCGCTTCACTAACGCTAGCTGTGAAGTTTGTTAGCTTGTTTTTTTACAATAACTGGAGAAATTCCGATTTAACCTGCATATGTAAGATCACTCACTGTCTGGGACCGCGATTGTTATTTGAAAATGTTAACTTTAACGGACGAAACCAGATTGGGCGACCCGTACACACATGCACACAGACATTTCATACATGATATAGTGAGATGCATAAAACATCTTTAGACGATAACAACAAAAGACAATACTTTATTTAACCTTTTCAGATAAGTGTGCGCTGCAAACGTGAGCATTTTGACGATCATTTCTGTCCAGTCCGCTCGTTTTATCTCGTTTAACCACAGCTGTCGTTGGTTTTTTGTCTGGCAGTGGCAGCAGAAATGTGATAACATTTCAAATAGGAGCCTCTACAACATCGATTCGGGAATCAAACATCACAACAAGATTATATTTTAAGCCCCTTTTTGAAGACGAATCTGCGCTGGTTTGAATTGGACGCCTCCAGTTTTCGCTTAGTTTTGCCTCCGGCTAGCGCTGTGACGTAATCGTGACATCGGCCCCAAAAGGGTCAATTGGTTTATGGATTTATTTATTTATGATGAGAACAGATGAACTGACTGTGCGTCACTTTTCATGTTCAACACCACAGTGACAGCGGAGGCCACTGTAAACAAAATATACAAGGGTTGGGTAAAAAAAAAAAATAGATTTCTTGGTTTTAATAGATAATAATTTTTATGAACCAATATCGATTATTAAATCACAATAGATGCTGTTTTCAGTTGATGAATGAACCGTACAGATGCACCTTCTGTCCAATAAATTGCGTTGTTACATTTGATACGAAACAAAAGTCGCAGATTTCAAATTATGTCAATTTTAGTAGGAAATTCAAGCAATAAATACTGTTTTGGCGTTCTTTAATGTGGTCTGATAGATCGCTGTAGCTTAAACTGGGTACTCGCCTCAAACGCATTGCAAGAGAAAGTCGTGGCCTAATGGTTAGAGCAGTGCTTCCCAAACCTGTCCTGGAGGACCCCCTGCCCTGCAGATTCTGTATGTCTCCATAATCAGACACACCCAATTTAGTTCTTGCAGCCTCTACTAACGAGCTGATGAGTCGAATCAGGTGTGTTAGATAAGGGAGACATACAAAAGGTGTAGGGCAGGGGGTCCACCAGGACAGGTTTGTAATCTAAATGTTGCGAGTTCAAGTCAGAGCCGGCAGGGATTGTAGGTAGGGGGAGTGAATGTCCAGCGCTCTGTCCACCCTCAATACCACGACTGAAGTGCCCTTGAGCAAGGCAACGAACCCCAACTGCTCCCTGGGCGCCGCAGCATGACTGGCTGCCCACTGCTCCGGGTGTGTGTTCACAGTGTGTGTGTGTGTTCACTGCTGTGTGTGCACTTTGGATGGGATAAATGCAGAGCATGAATTCAGAGTATGGGTCACAATACTTGGTCATATGTCATGTCACTTAAAAAAAAAAAGTCCTACATGACTTACTGCTTTTTAAAAGAATTGTAATAAAATGAAGGTGGCATATTTACCCTGAGCGTCTCTGTAGTACGCATGAGTAACACTGCGGAACCTCTCCTGACCGGCCGTGTCCCAAATCTGCAGGAGAGGAGCATTAACAGGTAAATCATATGTCATGAAGGGGTACATTTAGGACACTTGACTGGGGGAAAAAACCACATCTGAAATGTGTAATTTTTAAAGCGAGAAACCTGAAACCGTTACAAATAATTTGTTTTGTGATTTTGTCCTGATGTAATAAACCTGATCTTTAAACAGGCAGGAGGCCAACCAAATTGAATTTTGTGAAGAAAATGTGAGCTGGTGCTTGCTTGTGCAAAACACCCCCCCACATGCAGTCTGGCTGGTTGCTAGGGCATTCCAAAGGTGGTTGCTAAGGCGTTATCGGTGATTTGCAAGTCAAGAATTCACTCCATAGTCTTTATGACATTCTGGTCAGTAGATACAGCTCAGCTCCCTCGTGTTGGGAAAAGTTACTTTTAAAAGTAATGCATTACAGTATTGCGTTACTCCATAAAAAAGTAACTAATTATGCCCTTTTACAACAAAACAAATATATAAGCGTCAGGCTGAAGGATGTGGCAATGCATCCAATTTCTCTCAACATGGAGGCAGGAGAGACCTCAGTGAATTAATGGGAAAACAAACTTGCGTTACTTATCTGAAAAAGTAACACATTTTATTATCGAAAAAGTACCATATTTTCTTGTAAATTTAAAAGTAATGTGTTACTTTACTAGTTACTTGAAAAAAGTAATCTGATTACGTAACTCGTGTCATTTGTAATGTGTACTGGCTCCCTCCTTGACTCTAAAGCTATGGGTTTTTGTAATCCGTTTTATCATCCAGCTGATGAAAATCTGATCATAACAACAGTCGTCTGCTCAAGTCGCATGATTTGAGGCATTATTCATGCCTATATGACAAATTGAACAGGACAGGAGTTCAATACAGTGCTCAAATCAGTGTAATTAATAGTGATGCTTGTCTTGTTTGCTCACCTGGAGTTTGACTTTCATGTTATCCACAGTCACCACCTTATTCTACAGGCAACAGGAAGAAGAAACAATCATTAAATCACAAAAAAGTACTTAGGAAACCACATTATACTTTCTTTTTCACAAATGAAAGACAAAATAATGAACAGTAAACAGTTTGTTATTCAAGGAAATCACGCACGACCAAATAGGAAAACAATTTAGCTATTACTAAAGTGAGATCTCTAACTGTGCAATTTTGCTTTTGTGTGGCCAGGCTCTCCACATAGACTTAATTATATAGTGCAGATGAAATAACAGACCAGCTCCCCGTTTAATTTCCTGTTGACGTCAGCCGTTACTTCCTTTGTGAACAATGTTTTAAAAATCGCACCTTCTGCTCTGAGAAGACCAGACTTGTCAGATGTTTTCATGCAGCAAATGGCAGTGCAATCAGAGACGTCAGTCACACGAATGGAATGTGAGCATTTCAGAGATGAGTAATTATCATCCACAGACATTCACATACAGGCACCCATTAAGGCCGACCAATCTTTCAATCCCGAATATCTACACAGCGACTGTGTAATGCTGACGGATCAAAATCGCAGGCGTTTAAAGCTGAAGCGTGTATTTTTTCTCCTTTATCAGCTTAACATGCAGAGAAAACACAAAGTAGTTTGATTTGTAGGTGCCAGCATTTACACAGAAACTGCGCCCTTCACCTTTTCATCATGTCACATTATCAGCAACAGGGGAGTAAATGATGAAAAAATGCTTATGTGGTGCACTATAGAGTAATCGTAATCTCAAAGACACACTTTGGCTGCTTACTCCTTCCAGGAAGTTCTGCATAAATGAAATCAGAGCGGAGCACAAAGCAATTCGAGGAGAACATTAACCGGTTCAATAAGAACGCAGGTATGTCTCCATTGTTCCTTCAATCACTATTGCATATCTGACTTGATTGAAAACACAAATCTTTTCCTTTCAGCAATCATGTCTATTGTTTCTCCAACAAAAGCTGCATATCTGACTTGATTGAAAACACAAATCTTTTCTTCACAGGATTATGTTCAGCAGAGCTCAGATGCTCTATAACTACAGAAAAGGTACAAAAATAGAGAGATGGGTTACGTTAGTCAGAAGAAAGAGGTCAAATTTGCCATCACTCACTATATAATTTAACCAGTAGGCATGAAAACACAAAGTTCAGTGTTATAAACGCACATTAAATAAAAATTAAAAGATCAAAAACATTGCTAGATGTACGATGTGGAAATGTGTCAGTGAAAAGATTCCACTGTTAAAATGTGAACATTCAAATTGTTTACGGCAAAACCAACACTAGACAATTAAAAACATAATAAAGACAGTGACCACTTTGCAGTTTACTTAATGAACACAAAAGGGACATTTAAATGTGTAAATATGAGCAAAAAGCGCACTCCTTTTATAATCACTGAAGCTGTCAATAGCGTCAGTGCAAGTTTACTGAGCTCTGAAATCTTGCACAAACATTTGTTATAAATCAAAATTGTCTATACCGCACAACCAATCTCTTATTTACATTACGTTTCCACTGTTAGTTATAAAGAAAGGATTCACAAGCACATAAAAACACAATAAGTGAGTGATCTGAATGAAACGCCAGGGTTTTGAGCCTTACTGAGTGGCTGTGAAAATAAACACCTCTGATTGGTCATTGCGTTCAGCACTCAACATACACGTCTGTGATTGGCTACATTACACAACGCTGTTTTTAGAAATAAACCTGTTTTACATTAGAAACTTTAGATGCTTTTCACACAGCCCTCACACAAATACATACAGGAACATTTGAAAACAGTCGTGAGAGATGAGTGAAATTGGTTTATAGACTTTTAACATTATTGCAATACTCCCTAATGTGATATTTTCAGCAAAGATATTGATAATATCGCTAAATTTCTCTCAGCCCTACTTATGAGTTATTGAATAATGTTTGAAACTTGTTTGAAAACTAAATATTCCCAAAACTAAATCTCAAACTCATTTTGTTCCAAACCTGTATGACTCACTTTCTTCCACACATCACTCAAGAAGACATAAGCAAACCAAAACAAAATAATAATCTACATTTTGGTCTGTTCCTCACACAAATCTATTATATAGTGAGTCATATGAATATTTGCGCTTTTTTTCATGGTGTGTTTTTGAAGCATGATAGACCCTTTGGTCACTATTCACTTCCACGTTTGGAACAACATGAAGGTGAGATGACTATTTATTTTTAAAAAAATTGGGGGGGGGGTAAACTATCCCTTTAAATTAGTGTCAGTCATGAACAAATATTGATGGTACTTCCTCGAAAGTACTAAAAGAATCAATAATGGAAATGTTAAAAGACCGGGATCAAAGCCAGAATCGTTACATTCCTTACAATTTCCATTCCTGCAATGGCGATGATACATGACTATAGGATATTCATCTATCAGTTGCTCTAGGATCGGCTTGATCTCTCCAAGTCTCAACCTATTATTTGAGAAATGGAAACCTGACCTTGTTTCAGTTACAAGGCCCTTTTGACACCAGAGAGGACATCGATTTATGAAAAACACATCTTTCAGGCCTCTGCCTATCCAGCATAAATCAAGCATAGCCATCAATTTGTTGTAATGGCTTTCCATTTCTCTGGCATCAGACTTGCTCTGCTCTGGCTCCCACACATCCTCATGCTGAGAAAGTGCTACAAGGAAGAACCCAAAATAGACCGGCTATATAGTGCTGCCGCTGTGCCATTCAAAAAAACTACCAGCACAGAAACGCTTCACTGTTTCCCTGAGCCGCAGCAGATAAGATGCTTCATTTCAGACTTATTTTAGACATTGTTGGCAGGCGATCAAAGAATGAGGGTTTAAAAGGTTTTTTGAACTTCCTTCTGTCTGAAAGCATGGCACTTTCTACTCAAATCTGACGTTCGAAACCGGTCCACGTCACACGCCAAGCCTTGACCATTTCAAGGTCTTTTATGCTAACCTTCACTTCCTTGCAAAAACCACATACTGTGAAACCAAATTGACTGTCTTGGCTTGAGGGCAAAAATCTGTTTGTGGAGCATGAAAACCTTTATTTTCCTCCAATAAAGCACGCGCCCTTAACGCCAACTGACAACGGCCTCTTACATTAGCATGTAGGTGTATTGACTGTAATGACTCCAAAAAATGGAAACATGACTCTGACATTCTAAATCTACCGTTTGAGAAAATAAACCCTAAATATTGATGACTCATCTTGCATTTAGGGGCGTATACCAATTTTTGTCCAATCAAATGCTCTCTACAACAACAATGTCGGTAGTAATTGTAATTAGCAAATTATTATAACACAGGCCGATGAGCTCTTTGGTAGGTCACACCAGAGCCGGCGCCAGGACACCTCCATCAGGGGGCATTTTAATCTCTAGGGGGGCACAAATCACATTATGTTGTGTGTGTGTGTGTGTGGTGGGGGGGGGGGGGTCGTGTGGGAAGCGTGCAATCTGTGATCGCGTGCATTTGCTAACGCTCGCTAAAGCTTGCAATCACTTTCTTATGTGCACGGTTTAATCGATTTAACTTTCGAAATCGATCACGTTCAGCAAGGAGGGGAGAGGATGGAAAGTGGGGGCACATTAACTCGACTTGGCGTCGGTCCTGGGTCACACTCAAACTTTCTGTTTTAATAGGATTTGCATAATTTCACTGGGTCTATAAAGTCTTGGTGAAACTGAAGTAGCAACAGAGATTTTCTTCCATATTGCTACAAAGTGTAACAGATTATTGTAAAAGGAAACAAATTGAGATTTGTTAGGGTTCTATCTATTGGCTGTTGACTAGATTTTGAGATTGCACTAAAAAACAAATGCCAGCTTGCAGTCAATTGTGGAGGGATGGAGTTTAAGTGGACTAAATTACTCGAGGTCTAACATACCCCAGATTGCAAGGTCAAATAATAAAATATATACATGAATGAATCATTCACAATAAGACCAATAACATGCATTTGGAAAATACCCAAGTTAAAAAAAAAAAGTAAACTTTCATAATGTACTTAAAGTGCTCTATATTCGCGCACAAATTTTGTACTTCATTTACTAAAAATTATTATTTAGTACTTCTTAAGATAAACGTAAGATCGACTAAGTGTGCTCAACGTTGCTGTTTTGGGACACCATGAATTTGAACTAAAATGTATTTACTTACCACTTGTAGTACACTTGAACCCACCTTTCATACACTAGTACACTCAAGTGTACTACAAGTGGATGACTAAATACTTTTTTTAAATACAGAGATAGTATGTTAAAAGTGCATTTTAGTTCATATTCATGGTGTCCCATAATAGCACAGTTGAGTACACTTGATCTTAAGTTTATCTTCAAGGGGTAATAAGATGCGATTTCAAGTTTCCGTTTGTCTTTGCAGTGTTACAAGCTGATTGTGCTTAGATAAGATGTGTAAAGTTGCAAAGACTAAAGTCTCAAAACCAAAGAGATATTCTTTATAAAAGTATAGACTCTGCCACACCCCCTAAAACGGCTCATTTAAACACGCCCCCACATGTCTACATCACGGTGTGGAAGATTTGCAAAACACCGCCCAAACGTATACGCAATGAAAGAATGAGGAACTATTATCAGAGGTGGGTAGTAACGAGTTACATTTACTTGAGTATATTTTGGGGGTAAATATTTGTAAATAATTTTTGTTTGTTCAGATGTTCGGTAGCGGTCATGTGAGGAGTTTTTACTCTTCTCTGTGTCAGGTGATATATATAATATACTTTGAAATAGCCTATAGTTTAATTCAGTGATGCAAATCAGACATTTCGTCAGCATTTACTCCAGTTTTCAGAGTCATTTGTTCCTTCAGAAATCATTCTAATACATTGGTTTATTACCAGTGTTGGAAACAGTTTAGCTATTTAATACTTTTGGAACTTGTAACATTTTGTTCAGGATTCTTTGATGAATAGAAAGCTAAAAAGACAGCATTGATAATAAATCAACATATTGGAATGATCTCTGAAGTATGTGTGACACTGAAGACTGGCGTAAAGGCAGATGAAAATTCTGATTTACATCACTGAAATAAATTACATTAAATATATTTTGAACAGCAGTGAGTGTACACACAACACACTACATAATTATATATATTTCTAAATAAAAATAGGCTATACATATACAGTAGGCTATATGATCCAAAGTAACTAGTAACTAACTACTATTATTCTCGCTGTAGTATTGTTGCTGCCGCCGGCGTCATGCCCTTTCGTTGTGAAAGTACTGTGTTTGGCCTTCCAAATGAAGTACACAACTAGGAATCAGTGGTTAAGTTATATTTACAACACTGTTCCAGAACAGTTCAACCCAAATATTAGAGTGTGTGCAGCGCATTTTACGGAGGACTATTTCCTGAACCTGGGAGAGTAGCCTACAATGCTGGCTTGCACAAAGGCGGTTTCTATAAAGTGGGGCAATTCCAACTTCGCAAGGCGAGTCTGGTGTTTCTGACTCACAGCCTGTAAGTACGTTCTCTTATTTAAAGAATTTGCTACTGACTATTCAAAAGTGAGATTTGAACGGTGTAGAGTAGTGTTTGTTGTTTCTCCGATCACAAATGCAGACATGCTAATGTCATGTGGCATTACATGTGTAAAAAGACAGTGCAAGTCATTATAATCAGTATGTATGTCCCCACTGGATGCAACGAATGCCTCGTTTATATGGGTTTTATTGTTTTGTCTCGTCACACAACATCACTATACGGTGAGTGGCGTAACATTTCCGTCACACGCTTGAGGGATTCGGCCAATCAAAATGCGCTGGATAGCTGGCCAATCAGAGCACGCCTCGCTTCTCAGAACGATGAGCTTTGTAAAAGTCAACGCGCTTTCAGAAAGGCGGAGCATAGAGGAGCAACAATAATGTACAGTATGTGGAAAATAATGTGTTTTTTTAACCTTAAAACGCATAAACACATTGCATTACACCAAATACAAAAAAATAATGTTCTTTTTAGCAACGTCATATGACCCCTTTAAGCAGTACTACATAATTATTTTTTGTATATCAAGTACAAACTTAGTGCTCAAAAATAGAGCACTTCAAGTACATTATGGAAGTGTACTTTTTTTAATCTTGCGTAGTACGGGTGAGTTTTCATCTCACGCCGACTTTAAATACACCCCAGGTATGGTTTAGCCAAACATTTTCTCTTTTTCTCCCCAACCAAGTGCTTGGCATGTGTAGATCAAGACCCAAAGTGTCATGGGACGACGGGTTAATCATTTAGCCAGACTGAAACGTGAACGAGCATCAGATTGGCCTGTTATATCCAAACACTCCAAGACATCTTGAGTGGCACAATGACTTCACAGATTTGCCCGAGAGGCTGCTGGACTGCACCAGCACCACTTCAGAAGACCACAGAGACTTTGCACAGTTAAATGCCAATGGAGAGTGAATACAGAGCAGCACACACACACACACCACACACACACACACACACAACCTCTCTGCGATGGAGTGCCAGAACGGCTTATTGATTAGAAGCTGGATGTAAGTGTTAAAGAGTCATATCAGATTTTTCTAAGCATCATGTTTTTTGCCTCAAATCCACTTATAATATTAGATTTTGATGAACAATTTGCTCCCCCTTTCTGACTCTCAGAATTAAAGACAAAAATATATTTTTTTGGGGGGGAGGGGGGCATTTTCTTATGTTCCACAGAAGAACTTAAGTAATACATATGTATTTCATCATATGACATACTATTTCAATCTTGGATAAATTATCTCTAAGCTGGTGGAATAAACACCCTCTTCATATGTGAAATGATCAACAGCACTTTGCTGTGAGCTGCGGGTTTGCTTTCGGGTCTAATATGGTTTGTGATGTCTCATCCTTCAACAACAGCCTCTTGGCAAAGCGGCATTATATTGTGACATTTGTGTGATTCATAAAACAATCTGCACTAAAATGTGCAACTCAAACTGTTAAGATGAGACCGAAACAATCATAGACATTAAAAAAACAAGCTGCTGTGTCTTGACATAAGCATACTTCTAGTGTTAATAAATAGAAAACGATGTAAAGGCTTGTTTACACCAAAGACGATAAACCCTGCATACCTATTCTAATTCTATGAGAACCCAGCATACGAATGTTCTCAGAACATGTTAACAGAATGTTCATTTGAATGTTGTTTAAAGTTCTAAATGCATTTTTATACATTGGTCATGAAGCTTTTTTTAAACATTTAATGTGGATGCCCTTCTTATATGTTTTTAGACATTACTACTCGTTTCAGAACATTTAGAGGGCATTCATAACTAATGTTCCAATAATTTTTGCAAAATCAAACCGTATTGATCAAGTGCCATTTAAAATTCACCTGACATTAAAGAGCTTGAGCATTTAAAACAGTGGTAGCTCTGAAACTTACAATACATTAAACACTTATTTCAGTTCAACAAAAAATGATATGACCTCCATAAACGTAGTATAAAGAGAAGCAAACCAGCTCCATCCACTGCTGGCTCACCCTAAAGTCTATCCCCACTGTGGCAATGAAGTTGCCTCCCAGAAAGGCGCCATCTTTAAAGCGCACCAGGACGCAGGTCTTCCCCACTGCCGAGTCTCCCAGCAGCATCACCTACAGGCATCAGGGTCAGAGACAGCTGTTAGGCCTACAACCACATCCTTTATTTAATGAGCTCTTTATGTTCAAGTCAACACAGAATGACATCCACAACCCACTTTACTTCCATAAATTGGCATTTTTGAGTGAACAAGACAAAACTGTCAGGTAAGAATGTCGAAAATGACTGGAGTGTGGAAAGTGTGACAGGTGGTTAAGAGAAAGGGGTTAAAAACAAGACCGAATCAAATGATTGAGTGTTTCATACATCAGCAAATCATGCACAATAAACCAGAAACATGCATTTAAAAAGTATTTAGGGTTATTTTTGCTTCCATGTTGACTTTAACACATAAACGCAGTTGTTTTTAACAGAAGCAAATGCTTTGTAATTGAAAGGAAACTCAAATTGTGAAATGTGTTTGCCCAATAGTGTATTGCATAATATTCTTTGCTGAAACTAACATTGCACGTTGTTTAACACTTTAAATCTACGCATTTTCTTCACTTCGAAGAAGACAGAGGCAGAAACAGCTCTTATTGGACTAAAATACAATTCTCAAGGATCCTTCTGGAATCCCTGAGACCTTCATATCATTGTGTCTGGAGAGTACATCAACACGTCTTCAGATGAATCCCTCCCTGAGTCAATATTGACCCCCAGTGAGGGAAACGATCACTACTATCACATACTTTAATATTTGAGAAAATGCGTCAAATAAAAAAAAGGTGGTATACTTTATAGCATTATAGTTGTCAACTGGTGGTTTGCGACCCAAAACAGGTTGTGGGCGGCAGGGGAAAAACAATGTTAGCTATAGCCAAGATCAATGCAATAATAATCAAATGCAACTGACTAACATTATAGAATAAAAATAGCTTACATTTCAAACGGGAGAACAATACTATGTTATATTAATACATTTGCTGAGTTGACTATAATTTGAATGACTATTTTCTTTACTTTTGTAGAATCAGTCATTTTTATACTGAGTTTAGTCACCACTTTGGTCCAAAGCAAAACCAGTTTTGAAGAACCACTGCTATATTATACCATTAGACCGCGAACTACTATTACAATTAGCATGCAAAACGACATGTGTGAAGCCATTTAAAGTGAATTCAGACTGCGAACATGCCTTTGCATTCTTGAAAAGTGATTTCCGCGTAACGCGCGCGCCACAGGTGCCAACTAATGCTGGGATCATTATTCAGACACAACAACAATAAAAACCATGACACCAGCAATTAAACTAAACCATAAAATATAACTCACACCTTGAAGGCAACATCAAAATACTCATTGACCGAGGCGCATCGCTCCAGCATGCTTCTCGACGTTCCGTTTTTAACCCCATTCTCCATCAGTGCTGCTTTTCTGATTGACATCGCGGAAACAAATAACGAGGATCTTGCGTTCGATGTTCTTCTCAAGACGCGCCGGGTGACTATATCACGAATGCATCACATAGTGCATCTAAAACTTCTTCAGATGCAGCCTGAGGATGAGGATGTGTGAAGAAACACAAATAACGCATCTATCCGAAAAGCGTCCTCTTCATCATCATTAACGCGCAAAGACGCAAGACATGATCGTTATCGTGCAGTTGCGCGCATAATCTCACACAGCACAGAAACAGACCGCTCCACAACGCACATGAGCAACAGGCTCGCGTGGATAACGCACGCACACACAGGTGCCAGATCACACTGATTGAGAGGAGGAGACCGACCAATGACACCCATCAAGCGACGCGACTAAACCAGACGCGCCCATTATAACCTGCGAACTCTCGCAGCGCGAGCGCGCCGCATCATTGATTAGAATAGGAGCGTTGTGGTTTTGTCGCGTCGCGTCAGTTGATTTGCAAATGCTACCCGATATGTTTTCTATGTGCAATTCAATACTTGTTTCTGCAGGGGGCGCTTCAGGGCTCAGAAAGCTCAATCCTCCATTCAACCTCATTCAGAATATGTTTTGATTTAATAGAGGCATTTGTACACCAGAACGTTTAATCGTTTAAATTTATTCATTCCAAGATATACACATTTAAATACGAACCAGCAATCTCTCATAATTACATGGAAAGAAATGTCATCGCAGACGACTGTGATTGGTCCATCCTAAACACCGCGGTGAAAAGTAACACGTACCACGTGATAACACTGTATACTTTTGTGGCGCCTCAGAAGCGGACTTTAATAAGGTCTGGGCATTAATAATTTATGACTGAATAATGATACTAAGAAAATATAATAATATGTGATGTGTGAATTTAAAACACGAACTCAAGCGTTAAATATAATAATTATTGTTTGGATACATCCTACCTAAGCTGACTCAAATTCGATCAAGCCCCGCCCTTTTCGTAATTTTGTTTCAGTTTATCAGATCATTCAATTTCTGTGAAAGAGCTTCGCTTAATATTGTGGTTTGTCGCGGCGCTTGCGGCCAATGCAGATGAGATGCAGCTCATTATAATGTAAAATGCGTAAAGATTTAGTTGTTTGACAAGGGCACTTGTTTTTCCATAGGCTACCTATTATATAACTTACCTGAAATATGAACGCCTCTTAAACACCTTCATTCGGTGTATTATCCTGCATTTGTCCGTGTGATAACAGGTCCTTAAATCCATTAGGGAAATCTAAAATCATTCCAATGGTGTACTTTACAACTTTACCCAGTGTTACAAATGCTTTAATTTCTGATTTAAAAGCGTGTGTTTAGCCCGTCCTCTACTGAACAATGAGTGTAATGACATCCACTAGCATCCATTTACTGTGTGTGTATCTCACATAATAGCACAAAACATAACAAGAACAGTCTTAAAATAAACACTCAACATCTGCTTTAATAATCATTTATATTAAACAGTATTTTTCTCCATGAAGTACAGCATACGAAAAATCCCATTGACTTAACATTGGCATAACATTTGTATCTTTTGGATCAGGAAGTCACAGAGGCTTGGGGTTGGGCTCCTTTGACTATCAAGCAGCCAATAAGTAGTGACATAACTTCATAGCCACACCCTAGTAACCACTTAAAGCACCCTAGCAACTGTATAACAACATTAACAAGCCGCATCTCAGCACCACAATATTGTAGAAACGTGGAGTTGGGCTTTTTTGACTCAGACCGGCAAATAATCTTTAAATGTCATCCCATAAAATGTATAGCCACACCCTAGCAACAATTTAGAGTACCCTAGCAACCGTACAAACACATAAATAAGGAATTTCTCAGCACCAGAACGTCGTATATGCATAGGGGTGGTTTTGGTTGAGAAGCCAGTCTGTAAGTATCACCATGGCATTTGTACAGCTACACCCTAGCAACCATATAGAGCACCCTAGCAACCGTATAGCAATATCAAGATGCCATATCTCAGCTCCACAACATCATACAGACATGGTGGTTGTCTCTCTTGCAATTGCGCAGAACACTGTAGTATTTGCCCAGCGCTGAGTTTTGCCACTGCAAGCACCACTCACATTTTCTTCCATGTCTTCTTTAAGCTCAGTATTGGCACAGTCTATCTAAATAGGTATTTATTTGTGCACAGAAAAAACATATTTCCAGAATATACTCACATACACATATTAAACACCCTGCTTCACACAAGAACACTGAGACTAATTATAAAATATGTAGGAAAAAACAACAACAGACAGTGATGATCCAACCGCAGGCCAGACAGATCCCTCTGTAATTATAATCAGAGCCTGCAGTAAAATGATCATTATCATATTATTGTAATCAGACGCTCTCTGTTGAGAAAGCCCAGCGGCTCTCTGCAGGGAGTTACGACAGTAGATAGAGGAGCAAATGCAGAAGCAGAGCTGACATGGAAGCTAGTGATATTTGTGTCAGTCTACACACAAACATGTGCGTTTAATATTAGTAGTAATATATTTAGATATAATGGTTAGGTTAGCATGTAGAGGATGATCGGGGAATCATTCTCTAATTTAGCCTGCTACAGCATTTATTCCTTTGTAAATTCCTTCAAACTGCATAAAAACTTACATTTATACAAATGTAACAATATAATATAATGCAAAATTACGTATATTATTTATTTTACAATTTCATTTGAGGTAAAAACAAACCTGTCCAGCTCCTTTTTTATTTTCCCAGCTCTTTTAATATTTGGCTGTCTTTATGTTTATATTGTGTAAATAAAAAGTATATTTAATATCGGAAAAGGTCAACTTATTACCTAAAATACTTACTTATAAAACATGGCACAAAACAATCACTGTAAATTTCAATAAAAATAAATACATTATTTTAATAAATAATAATAATATTTGTGAGGTGACTTTGTAATATTAAATGCAAATTTCTTTCTTAAGTAAATCCATCTTGTTTTAAGGTTATTTATTTAATTTAATAATAATTTAATTTTAATTTATTTATTTAATTAATATTTTATTTTATTATTTTATTATTTTATTTTATTTATTATTTTATTTTATTGTTATTTATTATATTTTTATTATTATTTTATTTATTGTGTATCCGGTCCTGTGCTTTATATCCTCTCCATGGAGAAAAGTCACCTGAGTGTCCTGAGAGGAAATGATCCGTGACCTTCTGCAGAGAGACTCACCGTGAAGCCGATGCCTACAGTAGCAGAGAAGGATCCTGGGATGAACTTTCCCTGGTCAAACTGCACTAACAGAGACGTCTTCCCCACTCCACTGTCTCCAACCAGTATGGTCTGCAACAGACAGACACGAACAGATGCACAAACAGATGGAGGGTCACATGAAGATACAGGTATTGTGACACTTATGTGCTTGTCAGATGTTAGTAGATCATAGTTAATGTGATTCTGTTCCTCTGTTAGGACACCCGTGTGAACTTGAGGAGAATTGATTTCATACATCCACTAAAATCACCAAAACAACAGCTGGCTAAAAGACATTGAGCACAAATGACGAAGAAAAGTGAAGTGAATGAAGAGAAAACATCCTGCAGCATTTAAACACAGATGCTACTTAGTTTGCTATCATGCCATCTAGGCTGAATTCACATTACCACAACAAACTCCAGCAAACATGGTTATTGGGTTTTGCTGGATCAGTTGTTCAGTGTGCTGGTAAGTGTGCAACATTTCTCTGGGTAACCCAACATAGAAGATAGTTTCTGGTACCCATTGACTTAGTATTTATTGACATACTATGGAAGTCAATGGCTACCATCAACTGTTTTGCTACCAAAGTTCTTCAAAACATCTTCTTTTGTTCCCAGAAGAAATAAACTCATACAGGTTTGGAACAACTTGAGGGTGAGTAAATGACAGAATTTTCATTTTTGAGTAAACGATCCCTTTCTGTGATAACATATAAAAATATATATAACATTGGATACAGCAAAACAAATTCTGTAAAAATGCAGTGTAAAGTACATGCATAACATTCAGACAAGTGACAAACAGGGAATAATTAAATGTCTTAATTTCCCCTTCGCTGCATTCTCAAATCTACATAGCGTGATTTCTGTCGCGCAGCTGAACTGTGATGAATAAATGAGCCTGAGCTTTAGTACAGCAGGGATGATCATAGCTAGAGTTGTAAAGGCAGATTAGTCACTTTCATGTGACACCTGCTACTGGCGTCAACAAGAGTTAGTTTGAGGGGACAGCTTTCTCATCGAGAGATCAGCCGAGGTGTTTGTTAATGGTGCTGTTCGCAAAGGCAGGCATCACTATCCATGTTGAAAATACAGTATATTCTGGTTTGGCATGTTTTGAAGCATGGCAGCTGATTTAAGCTGGTCCTTAGTTGGTCCTGAGCTGGTTATAAGCTGGTGCTGAGCAGGAGATAGTTGCTCAGGACCAGCTTAAGTGTGATTTGAGGGTGGGCTCTTTTGACTTGTGGCACCTAGAAAAGCAATATGTGACCCTGGAGCACAAAACCAGTCTTAAGTCGCTGGGGTATATTTTAGCAATAGCCAAAAATACATTGTATGGGTCAAACTTATCGATTTTTCTTTAATTTTTCTTAAGGATATTAAGTAAATATCATGTTCCACAAAGGTTTTAGTGAATTTCCTACTGTAAATATATTTTAAAACGTAATTTTTATTAAGTAATATGCATTGCTATGAACATCATTTGGACAGGTTTAAAGGTGATTTTCTCAATATTTTGATTTATTTTTTTTGCACCCTCAGATTCCAGATTTTCAAATAATTGTATCTCAGCCAAATATTGTCCGATCCTAACAAACCATACATCAAATGAAAGCTTATTTAATCAGCTTTCATATTAATTATTGACACTTATGACTAGTTTTGTGGTCCCTAAAAACAGTCCTTACACATTAGAAACTGTACAGCAACATCCTGGGAACGTCCCAGAACACCACTGCAACCACGTACAGTAGAGACACCTAGCAACAACCCCCAAAATGCTACAATCAGATCTCAACATGGCAAGAAAGAAGACACTGTACATCTTAGCA
The DNA here is from genome assembly GCA_027422405.1 of Ptychobarbus kaznakovi. NCBI lineage: Eukaryota > Metazoa > Chordata > Actinopteri > Cypriniformes > Cyprinidae > Ptychobarbus > Ptychobarbus kaznakovi. The sequence goes on from CM049807.1 coordinate 23,798,570, forward strand.
AGCTCACTGCATGCAACCAGAATACACCAGCAACACCATATCTACAAGCTAAACTCTTATCAGCTTAGTAACTACATAGAAATAGACTAGCAACCATCTAGAAATGCCCAAGCAACATTTAGAGCACCGTAACATCTGCATAGCAAATACCTGACAACTACCCAGCACAACTTAGCAACCAAATGCTCTAACAAGCCAAAAAAAAGAAGAAAAAACAACTCTTGTCATGAACCTAACACCCTAGCAAATGCATAGCAGCACAAATGTAACACTTTTACAATTGCATAGAAATAACTATACATAAACAACACATAAAGCTGAACTAGCAACCACCTATAATACTCTGGTAACCACCTAGAAATGACCTAGCAACATTTAAAACACCTTAAGATCTGCAATCATCACTCATTGCAGCCGCCTAGAAATGCTTCAGCAACCAACCCTAACAATCAGAGCTGGGTAGGTTACTTACAAATAGGTCAATTACTGATTCCAAATTACATGACAAAAATTGTAGTTTTTAACGTAACGATTACATTACATATTTTCGGTAACATAATCTGACTACTTTTTGATTACCTTTAGATTACGTTTGACCTAACACATTTATCTCATTGATTTAAAGGATTAGTTCACTTCCAGATTAAACAATTCCTGATAATTTACTCACCCACATGTCATCCAAGATGTTCATGTCTTTCTTTCTTCAGTCGAAAAGAAATTAAGGTTTTTGAGGAAAAAATTCCAGGATTTTTCTCCATATAGAAGTCTTCAATGGGACACAATGGGTTGAAGGTTCAAATTACAGTTTCAATGAAGCTTCAAAGGGCTCTACACGATCCCAGCCGTGGAATAAGTGTCTGATCTAGCGAAACGATTGGTAATAAAAAAAAAAAAATAAGTATATACTTTTTAACCACAAATGCTCATCTTGAACAAGCTCTGCGCTGCGTGTCTATGATTTGTACGCATTACGTAATCACGTTGGAAAGGTCACGCGTGGTTATTTCTTCATCTTTGTGCTCTGGTTGAAAAAGTTAGGGTAGGGCGAAAAACTTCCAAATCGTCCGCCATCGTTGTTTTACCTTTTCTGTAAAGGCCGTTTGACTTTCTTCTTTTTCACGTTCGCTTTGTAAACACTGGGTCGGTGCTTCCACCAATGTCTCGCGTGACCTTTCCAGCATAACTACGTATTGTGTGAAGTCAAGCTAGAGCAAGATGAGCATTTGTGGTTAAAATGTCTCTAAATTAAAAAAATTTTTTTTTTTTGGAAAATGACAGATCGTTACGCTAGATAAGACCCTTATTCCTCGGCTGGGACCGTGAAGAGAATGTTTTCCTCAAAAACCTTGATTTCTTTTCGACTGAAGAAAGACAGACAGACATCTTGGATGACATGGGGGAGTAAATTATCAGGTATTTTATTCTGGAAGTGAACTACTCCTTTAAATAGGACAATCTTGTAATATATTGATATGAAAATGCAAAGAAAAAGAAAATATATTTAATTCATTGTATATTCAAAAAAGTAACTGTAGTCTGATTATGAGTATTTTAAAATATAATAAAATTAAATTAGAAATACTTAATTTTTGGTTTAATTTCTGGTTATGTAATCCAGATTACATGTAATTAGCACTGCCTACACACTACCTAGAGACAATAAAACCACTCTGAGCAACCTAGCAACCACGTTGAAAAGCCCTAGCAACCACTCAGACCACCCAAGCATTGTGATTGTGAGTTTTCACACTCATCTTGAGAAGTGATTGGTTGCTCGTTCCTCATTAGCATTGAACAGAGTTCAGCAATCCCTGATATGAACACACCCCCTATTTCTATCTCAGTCTCACACTAGGCAGTTCTGAAAGCTTCGTGTCCTGTGGCACAGGGCAGCGCGCCGCATCTCTGCGGGGACCGAGAGGATGTGGGCATCATCAGCTCTGGTTGCCATGGTTATCACATCCGGCCGAGTGTCTGGCCAGAGGCTGCAAAAGCACACACTGCTCGTTCATAACATTTATCAGCTGGAGGGCAGATGGGTGGTTGTGCTCCGCTCGGTCTCACTATGTTACCCTGTGTTTTAATGAAATCCAGCACTCCTCTGGTCCCTGCAGTGAGTACATGCCTCAGGTTCAGTCTCGTACGCTCCTGAGAGGACGTTTGGTGACTCTTCCTTTGTTGAAAACATTGTGCAATTCTGCGTGTGCTACACACAGGTGAGTGGGCTGGACAAAGCACCTGTAGAAACACACTCCTTTCTCTCTATAAGACACTTTCTTATAAACACTCCAAGGACTTAATAAGATAACACTAATATTGACTTGCGAATGCACCACAAATCATATTGTACTATTTGCTTCTTAACCTTAAATACATATTTTGCACAACATCATGTACAGTAACTATGTAAAGTACTTGTATAGTCTAAGGTTAAACATTTAATTTAAGTCATTTAAGTCAATAGTACATAGAAGAAAAAGTATATGAACATTTGTATTTATACAGTACATTTCTTTTTGTACGAATGTATTACATGTAAAGCGGAATCTTGCTTGTCCAATTACTGTACATTTCATATTTCTTATGTTACCACAAATACACAAAATACCATCCATAAAAAAATATTCTTGAAAAAAAAATCATTTTTTAAATTCTGAATGGATTATAACCTTCTCAGCCTAGAAAGTGTGTAAATAGCCCTTGCTTTATAATCACAAAAAAGGTGTCACTTTATTTCAGTTCATCGCAATCTCACAGAGTGCCTTTATAATCATTGAACCTCTTATTTACATTGTATTAGAGGATTTGCAAGCGTGCAGGAAAAAAAATCAGCCGTTTAGAGGTGAGTGAATTCAGACTAACTTGAATGCAATGTAGCCAATCACAGGTGTTCACGAAATCAACAGTTCTCTTTCATAGGTAACTCACACTGCGTAGCTTAACGTTCGAGAACGCCCTCTGCGTGACCGAGTCTGAACCCATATAGAATCACACCAATTCATTGGCTGATGGCGCGACGCCGTCTCTGACGCAATGACGTCGTCGGGTCATACTGGCGAACGCGCCATCCACTCCTCAGATTTCTCTGATTTCGTTGTTGCGATTTCTGACCCAACTTACTTTTTGCGATCATCTATCTGCACTTCGGCGACTGCCTCAGTGGAACTTTGTTCTCTCGCGGTGAAGTGCCATGGAGTTTCGTGCTGTCAACCGCGTGCGCGCGATTCATCGCTCGCTATGACCCGCACAGATAAGTAAAATTATATGTTTCGGGTTCACGCATGCGGTTTATGGGATTTGAATGTAATTTGTGAGAATCTCCGTATCATAACCCTCCGCTCTCGGTTGAGGTGTGTGAAAAGGAGTCATCCATTTTCTTCCCCGTCGCGCTCCGGAGGCCGCCGCGGCTTCTCGTGAATCCGCGGCCTCTCGTGAATCCGCGACCTGGGCTTCGGATGTTTAGCTCGAGGAGACGGAGAGTGAGCAGACAGGCCTCGCCTTTTCTCTCCCTCCCTCACCAGAGCATGTGCGCGCGAATTCACCGGTTGAATTCACGCAGGATTATCTGTTTCCTAGCCCGAGGGCACGTTATACTGTTTCCTTCGGGATAGATGATATTCTGCTAACTGCGGACTCCGAGGATTTCGGGCCTAGTTTAGCAGATGCGCTACCGCTTAGCGGTCAGGAGGCGCGGCCTTCACCGGCCTATTCTGAGCTCGTGGACGTGCTTTCGCGCGCCGCTGAGAAGCTCTCGCATGGATTGGACGACGAGCCCCGCGACTCTCGCTCTTCGAAACTCGACGAGCAGTTTCTTAGCGGTGTAAATTCCAAAATGAGCGGAGGAAGCTGCCGTTTTTCGATTGATCTGCATCAGGAGATTTCCAGATCCTGGAAACAGCCTTTTTCTTCCCGCCTTACTAACGCGGCGGCCACTGACTTCACCAACCTCGTGGTTTCGGTGGAGCAGGGCTATACCGCCATGCCGTGTGCGCGATTCATCGCTCGCTATGACCCGCACAGATAAGTAAATTATATGTTTGGGGTTTACGCATGCAGATTTTGTGATTTGAATGTAATTTTGTGAGACTCTCCGTCTCATAACCCTCCGCTTTTGGCTTGAGGTGTGTGAAAAGGAGTCATCCATTTTCTTTTCCCGCCACGCTCCGGAGGCCTCCGCGGCTTCGCATGAATCCGCGTCCTCTCGTGATTCCGCGGCCTCTCGTGATCCGCGACCTGGGGTTCGGATGTTTAGCTCGAGGAGAAGGAGAGTGAGCAGACAGGCCTCGCCTTTCTCTCCCTCCCTCACCAGAGCATGTGCGCGCAAATTCACCGATTGAATTCACGCAGGATTATCTGTTTCCTAGCCCTCCATACGATGGCCATCCTTCAGGCCTACCAGACGGACGTCCTCAAGGAAATCCGAGGGGACTGGTCTGACTCCGGAGGCTGTAAAGGAGCTGCGCAGAGCACTGACTTAGCTCTCAGAGCCACTAAGCACACGCGCGCCGTGGGGTGCCTTATGGCGGGTTCGGTGGCGCAGAGCGCCATTTGTGGGCTAAACCTCAGATGAGAGCTGTTTCACCGCTACGGGGCGAGGTCAGACCGCAAGCGTTTCTGCCGCTTCAAACGTGCGCTCCTCACTCAAAACCGTCACAGCCACCCCTAGGGGCTTGGCGTGCGGACGAGTTCATCCTCATTTATTCTCGGTCTGGCAGTTGGGGGACGCGTTGTCTTTCCCCGCTACAGTCCGTCCTTTCGCTGCCGGCGGGCCGCGTGTGTGAGGACACAGTCGATTCTCCCCTGCAGCGTTCGGACCTGCAGGGGTTTCACCGCTACGGGGCGAGGTCAGACCGCAAAGCGTTTCTGCCCGCTTCAAATGTGCTCTCCTCACTCAAAACCGTCACAGCCACCCTAGGGGCTTGGCGTGCCGGACGAGTTCATCCTCATTTATTCTCGGTCTGGCAGTTGGGGGACGCGTTGTCTTTCCCCGCTACAGTCCGTCCTTTCGCCGCGCCGGCCGGCGGGCCGCGTGTGTGTGAGGACACAGTCGATTCTCCCCTGCAGCGTTCGGACTGCAGGGGTTTCCCCGTACGGGGCGAGGTCAGACCGCAAAGCGTTTCTGCCGCTTCAAACGTGCTCTCCTCACTCAAAAACCATCACAGCCACCCCTAGGGGCTTGGCGTGCGGGACGAGTTCATCCTCATTTATTCTCGGTCTGGCAGTTGGGGGACGCGTTGTCTTTCCCCCGCTACAGTCCGTCCTTTCGCCGCCGGCGGGCGCGTGTGTGGGGACACAGTCGATTCTCCCTGCAGCATTCGGACCCGTGCTGGCACCTGTCAGTCCAGCACTTCACACTCCATCAACCCGGACAAGGACGCCAAGGGCTCTCCTTCGTGGCGGAGGGTGCCGCTGCTCACGATTCGGTCCGGCTACACATTTCAGTTTGGGGAATATCCCCCCCGCCTTGACGGGGTTCAACTGACGGTAGTAAACAGCGCCTCCTAAGCTTCTGTTCTACAGCTGTAGCTTTCCTCCCTCCTACAGAAAGGAGCGATAGAGGAAATACCGCAGTCGGACATCGAACGAGGGTTCTTCAGCCGAAGGGGGACGGCGGCCTGAGACCCATTCTGATCTACGGCGTTTTTATTTTCCCTCTACAAGGGAAGTTCAAGATGCTGATGATAAAAACCATGGCTCAGGTCCAGGAGGGGGACTGGTTTGTCACCATCGACCTGAAGGATGCGCATTTTCACATCCAGGTCTTTCACAGACACAGGAGATTCCTTCGGTTCGCCTTTGGAGGGAAGGCTTACCAATACAAGGTCCTGCCCTTCGGCCTGGCTTTGGCTCCGAGGACGTTTACCAAATGCATGGATGCTGCACTGGCCCTTTGAGGCTCCAGGGCATTCTGTGTACTGAACTACCTGGACGACTGGCTCATTCTGGCTCACTCCAGGGAGCTAGTGAGTCGTCACAGGGATATCGTTCTCGGCCACATCCATTCTCTTGGCCTCAGGATGAAACGCCAAGAAGTGTGTGCTCCTCCCATCTCAACGAACTGTGTTTCTAGGAGTTTTTGGATTCCGTTCAGATGCAGGCCCGTTTGGCTCTGCCGGATACCAGTTCTTACAGCATTTTGGCCACTTCAAGCTAGGCCATCATGTCTCTGTAGGTACCTGCCGCAGGCTGTTGGGCCTTATGGCAGCAGCCTCCCCTGTGTTGCCCCTAGGGCTGCTTCACATGAGGCCATTCTTTGGTGGATGAAGGAGCTGAGGTTACACCCCACTGTACCAGCTACTCGCCTTATCGAGAGTGTCACACAGTTGCTGTCGACACCTGTTAATGTGGCGAGACCCCGTCTTTCTCCAGAGCGGGGTGAGAATGGGTGCGATCCACCGTCGCCATATGATCACGACGGACGCTCAATGACAGGCTGGGGCGCGGTCTTCGAGGAAGGCCGGCGAGTGGAGAGTGGAAGGAAGAGTTCCTCTTTTGGCATATAAACTGCCTGGAACTCAGGGCTGTCTTCCTGGCTTTGAAGTATTTTCTCCCTGTTCTCGGGGGGCATCATATCATAGTCAGAACGGACAATATGGCGGTTGTGTCCCACATAAACCGCCAAGGAGGTTCACGGTCGCGCACCCTGGACAGGCTTGCGCGCCATCTTCTCCTTTGGTCCCAAGACAAGTTCCTCTCTTTGAGGGCGGTTCACGTTCCGGGAGTACTGAACCTGGCGGCCGGTTTTTCTGTCGAGACAGAAGCTCAAGCCCGGGGAATGGATGTTGAACCGTCAGACGGCTGTTTGGCAAAGCGGAGGTGGACCTCTTTGCTTCTCAAGAGTCATCCCAGTGCCCGCTCTGGTTCTCCCTAAGTTTCCCGACGACTCTGGGCATAGATGCGTTCGCCCACCCATGGCCGACTGTCAGTCTGTATGCGTTTCCGCCAATAAAGCTGATTCCGGCAGTACTATGCAGAGTGAAGGTGAGCGGTGCCCGTCTCCTTCTCATAGCCCATTCTGGCCCTCCCAGACCTGGTTCTCGGAGCTAACTCCCTCTTGTATCGGCCCCCTTGGGAGATTCCGATCAGGCGGGACTTACTGTCCCAGCTTCAGGGCAAGATCTGGCATCCTCAGCCGGAGCTCTGGAAGTTGTGGGTATGGCCCATACAGGGCCAAGGGCTGTGATTGATGGTTTGCCTGCTGAAGTTCAGGAAACCATAGCCAGTGCCAGAGCCCCCGCTACTAGGAAGCTGTACTCTTCCAAGTGGGGCGTCTTTGAATCCTGGTGTTTGACTCGTGCAATCGACCCAGTTAACTGCCTGTTGGTCAGTGCTGGAGTTTTTGCAAGAAAGGCTGACAGCGGGGGCGGCTGCTACCACCCTTAGGGTTTATGTAGCGGCCATTGCAGCTCTGAGAGAGCTGGATGAGATCCCCTTGGGGAGGCATCGGTTGGTCTCCGCTTTCATGCGTGGGGCCAGACGCCTTAGGCCTGTTCGCCCCACGGCAGTTCCTTCTTGGGACTTGTCAGTCGTCCTCGAAGGACTAGTAACGGCCCCTTTTGAGCCCTTAGAGTCAGCTTCGGATCGGATACTGACTCTTAAGGTTGTTCTTTTGCTGGCGCTTACGTCACTGAAAAGAGTTGGAGATCTGCAGGCTTTCTCTGTCAGTGAGACTTGTATGGACTTTGCCCCGGGTCTAGTCAAAGTTACCCTGCGGCCTAGGCCGGGTTACATTCCCAAGGTCTTGTCCACGTCGTTCCGATCTCAAGTGGTCACGCTTCACTCTTTCCATCCCCCTCCCTTTGCTTCAAGTGAGGATGAGAGACTCCACTTGCTCTGCCCGGTCAGGGCATTGAAGCTGTATGTGGATCGCTCCAAGGTTTGGAGAAAATCTCCCCAGTTATTGATCTGTTTTGGTGCTGGTCGCCGCGGGCTTGCCACGTCAAAGCAGAGGATTTCTCACTGGGTGAGAGATGCCATTTCGCTGGCTTACGAGGCGCGGAACCTTCCTTCACCTCTTAGTCTTCGGGCGCATTCTACTAGGGGCGTAGCCTCCTCTCAAGCTCTTTTTAGAGGGGTACCCCTGGAGGATATTTGTGTTGCGGCAGGATGGTCCTCTCCGCACACCTTTGTCAGGTTTTACAACCTTGAGTTTTGATACGGCTCCAGGTTCTCAGGTCCTGTCTGTTTGAAACCGACCGTATGTTGTTGGTTCATTTTTGGGCCAGATAGGCAGCATTTTCAGCTTGGCGTGTTTGGTATATCGTTCCCGAAGCGTTAAGCTACGCAGTGTTGAGTTATCTATGAAAGAGAACGTCTCGGGTTACTCGCGTTCTCTGAATAGGGAACGAGACACTGCGTTTGCTGCCAAGCTCCTCACGCTGCCGACAGGGTTCTTTCGGCAGAGAAATCTGAGGAGTGGATGGCGCATTCGCCAGTATGACCTGACGACGTCATTGCGTCAGAGACGGCGTCGCGCCATCAGCCAATGAATTGGCGTGATTCTATATGGGTTCAGACTCGGTCACGCAGAGGGCGTTCCCGAAGCGTTAAGCTACGCAGTGTCTCGTTCCCTATTCAGAGAACAAGGGTTACGCGAGTAACCCGAGACGATATGTCTGTGATTGGCTACATTGATCAGCGCTACGAAAACACATGGTAAATAGAAACATTTGACGCTTTCCAGAGCGCAAAAACAAATGCGTACAGGAGCCTTTACTAAATCTGTTTCGCCAAAATCCTATAATTCCAGTTTTAAATGAAGGTGCTTTTGACTATGTGAGAAAATGGATGTGTGGCATGAGAGCGTGAGAAACGTGTCAGTTGCATCTTAAAATAATAATACAACTTTATTTTATATAGCGCCTTTAAAAGTTGCATCTCAAAGCGCTTTACCAAGACATACGAAAATACGAGAACAATAAAATAAAATAAAAAATCACAAATATGCTAACCCCAAAAAATACGTTTTAAGAGAAGTTTTAAAAACACTAAAGGATCAGCCTATCTAATTTCAATAGGGAGAGAATTCCAGAGTTTTGGCGCCACAGAAGAAAAAGCTTGATCACCCATAGAGCGTAAACGAGTTATAGGAATAGTTAACAAACCAGAATCAGAGCGGTGATTACGCCTTGGGGTGTAGACTGTTAAAAGTTCAGTCAGATATACTGGTGCTAAACCATGCAGGGCCTTATAGGTAAGCAAGAGAATGTTTAAATCTATGCGAAACCTTACCGGAAGCCAGTGCAGGGATTCCAAGATTGGAGATGTGCTCACTTGTCCTGGACCTTGTCATAATTCTGGCAGCTGCGTTTTGAACATACTGCAATTTGTTTAGAGTTGATTTAGAGACCCCAGCGAGCAGAGCATTACAGTATTCGATTCAAGAAAAGACAAACGTATTTATCAATTTTTCGGCCAAGGAGAAAGATAACATGGGGCGCAATCTTGCAATGTTTCTGAGGTGAAAAAATTATACTTTAACCGTGCTCTGGACATGGGGATCAAATGTTAAGTTTGAATCAAATATTACCCCAGATTTTTACATTTTGTTTAAAACTCCATAACAGAACCATCCATCTCAGATGAGCAGATGAGCTTTATTTGTCACATACACAATTATACAGGGTATAATTATAATGATATTATTGTAATGTGTTCTCTGCATTTAACCCATCCAAGTGGAGCAGTGGGCAGCCGACATTGCGGCGCCCGGGGAGCAGTTGGGGGTTCGGTGCCTTGCTCAAGGGTCTCACCTCCTTCCTGCCAGAGCCGGGATCTTTAAGGTTAAAATGCCAGCTTTACGTATTTAATGGGGTGAACCAATCAGCATAGCCTCAGTCTTATCACTGTTGAGACAACGACAATTTTGTGACATCCATATTTTTACCTCCGATATGCAATGTTCAAGACAGGCAACAGCCGAATTATCACCAGATTTTGAGTGAATGTAAATCTGAGTGTCATCTGTGTAAAAATGAAACTTAAGACCAAGGGATCTTAGAAATTGCCCAAGGGGAAAAATGTACATGCTAAAAAAGTAAGGGACTCAATACTGAACCCTGGGGAACACCAAACTGCACTGAACCAATATTGGACCTGCATCCACCCAGGGACACAAACTGCCTACGGTTTGAGAGGAAAGACCTGAACCAGTTTAATGCAGTGTCAGTAACACCAAAAACAGTTTCCAACAACTGAGAGAGTAAAAGGGAATGGTCTACAGTGTCAAAAGCTGCGCTGAGATCGAGTAAAATCAGAATTGACAGAGAGCCAGAGTCAGCAGCAATTAACAGATCATTGGTGACTTTAACCAATGCTGTTTCAGTGCTATGCAGTTTACAGAAGCCAGATTGGAGGGGCTCAAAAAGATTGTTTAAAGTGAGGTGAGTGTATAACTAAGAGGCTACAATTCTCTCAAGCACTTTAGCCAAAAAGGGCGGATTGGAAATGGGACGAAAATTATTGATGTTTACCCAGTCTACGTTGGGCTTTTTTGGTACAGGTGTTACAGCAGGGATTTTGAGTGCAGCATGTACAACACCTGTCTTCAGTGAGTCATTTATTATACTCAAGACAACGGGCATAGTGAGGCAAAAGATTATTTAAACAGAGAGGTGGGTATGGGATCAACTATGGAAGTGGCAGCTTTCATTGTGAAACCACATTACCCAGAGAGACAAGATCAAGTGAGCTCAAATTTGAGAAAAGGGTGCCAGAAAAATGAGGGATACTGAGAGCAGAAGCAGACGCAACAGAAGTAATGAATTTGCAAGCATTGCCGATTTTGGAACTGAAATTATCAAGAAATCTATTACAGAGCTGATCTGAGGCAGGCACATTAGAGGAACTGTTACCTTTGAGCAGTTTGTTAATGGTATGAAACGATTTTTGATTATTGTCAATTATCTGAGAGAAATACTGAGACCTGACAGAGACAATCTCTGCCTTATATTCAAGTAAGTGGTCTTTCCAAGCTTGGTGATGCACATTCAGGCCAGAGGTACGCCACCTACGCTCCAGCTTACGACAAGCTTGCGTGAGTCTCACACTGAATGCATCAGATTTGGTAGCACTGGCCTGGGCGAGGTCCTGTTGGGGTATGGACTTGTCTGTTTTGGTGCTTTCAAATATCAATATCGTCTGGCAACATTAACCTTTAAATCCACAGACGGTAATCCACTCCTGTCTGATTTGTTTGTCGGACAAAATGGCGGATTCCACATTATGATTGGTCAGATCACCTGTCAATCAAACTCCCTGCGAAGGGTCAATTGAGAGGTATTTGATGATCATTTTAGACTGTTTAGATGATGATATTAATATAAGTTTATTCTTCTGAGTTTCATGAAATAATCAAATGCATTGAGTCACATAGCAATACTTTGCACTGCAGAACAAACAAAAACCCGTGGGATGATTTTAGGAGATGAATCGTGTCGAACACAAAGCCCCCAGGCTATCAAACTCTATTACTATTTCATACAGATCTCATCCATCTTTGATATTCCTTAAATCCCTCATCACTTATTCAGCTATGAAATACTTGATTAAGGAAGAACACAACGGAACAAACCACATGAGGCACGTGACGGGGACACGGAATGCCATTACCATGGCAACACATGCATTTCCCAGCCAAAGCACTTTAGTCTCTCCTTCAGTGCATAGCGCTGAGATACTTCATTATTACAATTTAACACAGCCTAAAAGCTTGAAATATGAGTCTACCTCCAGGATAAGCATTTCCTATTATAATGGAAAAAATACAATACAGTTGCATTGAAATGCTAGGAAATGTTAGCAAGTTTTATTCACCCAAATGTAAACCTTATTTAAATATCAGGGCCTCAAGATCATATATTTAATTAAAATTTTCACTTATTAAAATTCCTATTTAATGAAAATACATCTTTCCACACTGTTTTCCTCTAAATTTGTATTTATATTCTCCAATATAATTCATAGAAATAAACAGCAATATAGTTTTTTTCTAAACATTTTATGTAAAAATGCAGCTATAAGGATGTTGTTGCAGCATATTTGTTATATTTTATATTTGCTCTCGATCTCTATCTCGTCTTATTGAGAAAGTGTTGCCGTGTATCATTTTAATAATACAAAACAGCTACAGAGAAACAGATTCACTCAGAGGAACAGTGCTTCACAACTCATGTTTCTTTAATAAACTCATTCCCGGTCATCCTCCTCACTACAGCCACTTACTTTTTGAAAAACAAGTTAAAAATGTAACTGACAATGATTGAAATCAGCTTGATTCTGGGTCTTTGCCTATGCTAAAAATCAAACCCTGTGTCTCTGATTTTCTTGTCTTTAGATACAGTTCGGATATCTTCTTTGGTATTTTGTGTCTGTTTTATCACACACCTAGTGAAAATCACGTCTGTTTGCTTACATACCTCTCATAAACAAGCCACATGATTTGAAAAATCATTCACATCTGTAGCTCAGTCAGTGTGAATACTTTTAACTACAAAACTTAGCTGTAAGATTTTACTCTCTTAGATAAAAAACAGACAAAGCTAGTTAAGAAGGTTTCCTCACTGGATGTTTGCAGCACTGTAAGTACAGTAAAGGATATTTCCTGTAGGTCTGGTTATGATCTCAGTGTGAACATATGAACAATCCCACAAAACCCCGTCACAAATAAAGCCCACGGATACATTTAGAGCACCATTTTTCAAGCATGAGTCAATATACAACACAACCTTAACCACCTCTCTGAATTAATATAACACCTCCACCTCCGTGGACCAAAGGTGGGTGTGTAATTGATGCAGTTGTGTACGGTGTTGTACTGGTTTATTCCTACAGCTCTCGACTGTGTGACTGGTGGGTGTGTGACTTCCTGTACAAGAGCCACAATCACAGCTAATTAGCTTTTAGAAAATAGGAACTAGCAGAACAGACACATAAAGACAGTCAGAGAGATGGATAGACAGAAGGACGGATGGATGGACAGAAAGATGGATGGATGGATGGACGGACGGATGGATGGATGGATGGACAGAAAGATAGATGCATGGATGGATGGACGGACGGACTAGATGTATGGACGGATGGATGGACGGACGGATGGGTGGATGAACAGAAAGATAGATGCATGGATGGATGGATGGACGGACGGACTAGATGTATGGACGGATGGATGGATAAACGGGTGGATGGACGGACGGATGGGTGGAGGAGATGGATGGATGGACTAGATGATGGACGGATTGGACAGAAAGATAGATAGATGCATGGACAGAAAGATAGATGCATGGATGGATAGACGGAGAGACAGATAGATAGAAAATAGAAACTAGCAGAACAGACACAAAAAGACAGTTAGAGAGACAGATGGATGGATGGACGGACAGACAGACAGACAGATGATAAATAGATGGACAGGATGGAGGGACGGATGGACGGACGGTCAGACAGATGATAAATAGATGGATGGATGGACAGATGATGGATGGATATACGGACGGACGGACAGACAGATGATAAATAGATGGATGGATGGACAGATAATGGATGGATGGACGGACGGACGGACGGATAGATGGATGGATGGACAGATAGCTGATAAATAGATAGATGGATGAAACAATGGATGGACGGACGGACGGACGGACAGACAGACAGACGACAAATAGATGGATGAAATGAAGCTTGATGGATGGATGGATAGACAGACAATGAATGGATGGATGGATGGACAGACAGATGATAAATAGATAGATGGATGAAACGATGGATGGATGGATGGATGGACAGACAGATAGATATATAGACAGACAGACAGGATAGCGGTGGTCACCTTATGTAGCAGCTCTTCATTGTAAGTGAGGAGGAGTGTGCTGCTGGACAGTGTGTGTCCGTCCTCTGTGTCTGTGTCCACTGGAGAGGAGCCGTAAGCGCTGTCAGGATAAGCTGGCTCTCCCTGCTCCACCGGCTCCAGCTCTAAAGTGTTCTCCATCATCAGCTCCATGTGTGAGGCGCTTCTCAACAGCAGATCTTTGACAGTCATTGAGACTTCTCCTCGCTGGCTCACTCGTCTCAGAGATGTCACGGAGTGCCTTACCTTGTCTTGTCTCTGATGTGCAACGATGACTCATGCCAGAGATTCTTATAACCTGATGAAGTTTACACTATTAAATATTTAACAGTAGTGCTTCCTGTGGTGTGCAGTACAGGACATGTTCATGATGATAGTACACAAATGTGCTCACTGTGGCAAAACATTTTGGGTCGTTCCTGCTGTGTTGAACATTTTGAACTATATATGAAGCTAATAAAAAGGAATACGATTTAATTGTATTGTAGGATACTTTGCTCAAACTCACACACTTAGACTTTATTCAATATAACCTTATTATTTACAGAATGGAAATGCAGGTTAGCCTGCTAAGTGAGGGACTGACAGTTAGCTTCCATGAGAGTGCAAAGTTTTAACCACATATTTAAGATTTAATCATACAGATTTCTGTAGTTTTATCAAACAGGATGGATGGATTTATAGTGACACAAACCTACTAATATCACTACCAGAACTTTGTTGCTACAACTTGCTGATATTTGGATTTCCCACCAAAATGTTGTCATCATATATATATATATATATATTCATCATTAGCATCTGTTTCTAGCACAATAAAACAAGATGCACAACATCAACAAGTTACCATACAGGTTACATACACATATATATATATATATATACACCCCACACACACACACACACACACACAACCACACACACACACACACACAACCACACACACACACACACACACACACAACACACACACCCACACCACACCCACACACACACACACCACACACACACACCACAACACACACACACACACAACACAACACACACACACACACACACACACACACACACCACACACACACACACACACCACACACACACACACACACCACACAACACACACACACACACACACACACACACACACACACACACTCACTGGCCACTTTATTAGGTACACCTTGCAAGTACTGGGTTGGACCCCCTTTTGCCTTCAGAACTGCCTTGAGTACACCCCTAAGGGAAAATATCCAAATTGGGTCAATATTTTGTGTGGCCACCATTATTTTCTATCAGCAACTGCCCTCTTAACCCTCTTGGGCATGGAGTTCACCAGAGCTTCACAGGTTACCACTGGAGTCCTCTTCCACTCCTCCATGACAACATCACAGAGCTGGTGGATGCTAGAGACCTTGCTCCTCCACCTTCAGTTTGAGGATGCCCCACAGATGCTCAATTGGGTTTAGGTCTGGAGACATTTGTCCATCACCTTTACCCTCAGCTTCTTAAGCAAAACAGTGGTAGTGTAGTGGTTGTGTGTATGTTATGGTTCAGTAATCCATGTCCTTTGTCTGCTTGTCTTCAGCAAACTGTTTGCGGGCTTTCTTGTGCATCATCTTTAGAAGAGAACTTCCCTTCTGGGATGACAGCCATGCCCGACCAATTTTATGCAGTGTGCGGCGTATGGTCTGAGCACTGACAGGCTTCAACCTCTGCAGCAATGTTGGCAGCACTCATACGTCTATTTCCCAAACCACAACTCTGGCTATGACGCGGAGCACGTGCACTCAACTTCTTTGTTCGACCATGCCGAGGCTGTTCTGAGTGGAACATGTCCTGTTAAAAGCTGTATGGTCTTGGCCACCGTGCTGCAGCTCAGTTTCAGGGTCTTGGCAATCTTCTTATAGCCTATGCCATCTTTATGTAGTACAACAAATTATTTTTTTAGATCTCAGAGAGCTCTTTGCCATGAGGTGCATGTTAAACTTCCAGTGACCAGTATGAGAGAGCGAGAGTGATAACACCAAATTTAACACACCTGCTCCCCATTCACACCTGAGACCTTGTAACACTAACGAGTCACATGACTCCGGGGAGAGAAAATGGCTAAGTGGGCTGATTTGAACATTTTCACTTAGGGGTGTACTCACTTTTGTGGCCAGCGGTTTATACATTAATGGCTGTGTGTTGAGTTATTTTGAGGGGACAGCAAATTTACACTGTTATACAAGCTGTACACTCACTACATTACATTGTAGCAAAGTGTCATTTCTTCAGTGTTGTCACATGAAAAATATAAAATATTTACAAAAATGTGAGGGGTGTACTCCTGTCAGATACTGTGTATATGTATATATATATACATATATAATGCCTATATCTCTTCTCTATAGTTGTCACTTCCTAGAGAATGATGTCATTATGGACCTGCTTTTAGGATATTTCTTTATAAGTCTCTTTTTAAAATGTAATATATTTAAATTATATTGAAGCTTATCATCTGAAAAATATGCATAATAGTTGGAATGACTCTTAATTATTCTTTTGAATTATTCTATTTTAAATTCCCCAGTAACTTGCTATTTAAACTAATAATACTTGCTAATAATTATTTTCAACTTTTGATTCATAAAAGAATCTAAATGTATATATATGATGGTTTTTTCTAAAAATATAAGCTGGCAAACGTTTCCTACATTTATAATCAGAAATGTTTCTTGAGCTCAAATCAGTATGATAATGATTTCTGAAGGATCATGTGACACTGAAGACTGGAGCAATGATGCTGAAAATTCAGCTTTACATCATAAATTACTAAATAAATAAATTACAATAATAGATTACATTTTAAAATGAATACTGTTTTTACTGTATTTTGACCAAATAAATGTAGAGTACGAGACTAAAAAAAACATTCTTACGGACTTCAAATGTTTTACCAGTGTATGCACATAAGCTATAGTGAAGTGTGAATCAAATTACAAAAGTGTAAATTCAGCTTAAACATTAATTACAAATAAATAAAACATGACAATGTGACTTGATTTCACATCTTTATTGTGCCATCATGTGTCATCTGTTGCTGCCCATCGGCCCTAAAAAGGCTCAGGTTCAACGTGTCTCGATTCTTTCAGGTTAAGACTGGTGTTCACACCCCACAGACCCGGTGACTGATGATGAACATAAAACAAAAGCTGAAGCAGCACTCTCAAGTTCTCACCGACAGGTTAAAATATGACTTTAAATACAAAAAATAGCATTCATTCATCCATCCATTCTTTACATCCTAATTTCATTTGATACCACAAAAGCTTCACCGAAGCACATACATGGAGAGAAAAAGGACACTTTAAACCTAAAACACTAAAGAACAGAGTTTTCTGAACCTGAAACAGCCCCTTTGAAACACGGGGCACTTAAAATCTACTGCAAAAGAAGCATTGTTTATGCCAAATAAAAGCAGCATGTCGCACAAAACACATTTGTTTGAACTTATGTTTCCTAGTGTCTTCATTGGAAGGCGAGAAAGCAAAACAGCACACATAAATGGACAAACGTGGGTGGTTAAAAACAGTAACAACCAGCTATGACACATTGAAACGGAGACTGATCTTTTCCAATCTGAACTGTATTCTGAATTTAAAGGGACAGCTCACTCAAAAAAAAATATTGTATTCAGTTATCATGTGCCAAAATCTGAATGACTTTCTTCAGTGGAACAAAAAAGAAGCAGAATGAAAAAAGCCGCTAAAGCCGTCAGGCTCTAAAAAGCACAAAAATACCTCAACTCTTTTTGACTCATGAACACTATTTTAAATCTTCTGAAGTTATACGATAGCTTTGTGTGGGGAACAGACTGAGGCTCACCCAAAATTAGAATATTCACTTACACCATTCCACACTTGTATGACTTTAATTAATCTTCAAAACACAAATGAAGATATTTTTAAATGAAACCTCAATTGAAATTACATTCAACCAACACTTTCAAGCTTGAAAAAGGTAAAGGCATCATCAAAGTAATCCCAGTGACTGCAGTGGTATAAACCACATTGTATTTGTTTTGTGTGTGTGCAAAAAAACAATGTATGCTAAATTTGTTTGTTACATAGCTGATTTTGCTATAGGGCTTGGTTTATTTTTCAAGATGGTGCTAAAGTGTGAATTTCTTGGATACCACAGCTGAAAGAAATCAGTAAGAGTGCATTACGGAGTGCATTTCTCCCTTAAACATGTATCGGAGATCAATGCGGAAGTGGTTTGATTTTGGTTGAATCAAACTTACTTCGGACGAAGTGTAAGTGGATTAACAAAAACTTTCAGGTTTCATTAAAAATGTATTTGTGTTTCAAAGATAAACCAAAGTCTTAAAGCTTTGGAACATCATAAGGGCGAGTAAATGATGACAGTTTTCATTTTTAGTTGAACTAAGTTACTGACTGAAAATCGCCCTCTCCATCATAACTCTGAAATCTTGCATGTTTGCATGCCACATTATTAAGCTCAGATGAGCTTTATTTGTCACATACACAATTATACAGAGTATAACCAGCAGTGAAATGTGTTCTCTGCATTTAACCCATCCAAGTGTACACACACCTGGAGCAGTGGGCAGCCGATGCTGCGGCGTCCGGGGAGCAGTTGGGGGTTCGGTGCCTTGCTCAAGGGTCTCATCTCAGTCGTGGACAATTCCTGCCGGAGCCTAGATTCGAACCCACAACCTCGGGTTACAAGTCCGACGCTCTATCCATTAGAGCCAGACTGCCCTGTAGAACCACGACTGCCCCGTAACATCAAGACACAATATGTTTGTTTTTAAATTTCTGGGTTTTCAATGGAAATTTTGCAATCCTCAATTGAAACGGGTGATATGTGCATAAACTCAACATGGATGGAAGCATGCAATTTTTAGCTTAATTTTCAGAAATGTGCATATAAAAAAAAATACATTTTTTTTATTTTGATGGGTTTCACAAACAAAGATCTAAAGGAGGGGGAGATCTTCAGAGAATAACTTTGTTCCTCAAGACTTGAAATATAACAAACAAGTAATTTCCATTCATGCAATCATCAGACCTTTACTTGTAAGGTCTGTTGTGTTCCACAGAAGAAAGTCAAAACGATTGACATGATTATGTGAAATATTCCTTTAAATCATGTGTACATTGGAGCAGCAAGTGTAACTCAAGTCTCCAGCTCTTGTGCTGTTCTACACCAGCTTCAGAAAGAGTGTTAAAAATGATTTGAGTAGTTGAGAACCAAACTCGTGGAAGACCAGAATGAAGTGTGAAATACTGTAACACGGTATACAAGCACAAGTGTATGTATGAGTGACAGATCACGGACTGATCTTCAGCAGGGTCAGATCTTCAGGCAGTCTCAAATATTTCAATCCACGTCCTCGTACTTTGCAGTTTGTGTGCGGCTGAGCAAACTCTGCAGTAACGGACAAAGCAGGTCCTCCAGATGAGGTGTTTTTCAACTCAAAGGACATTCAACGACGACAAAGTCACAGAATTATGAAACTCAGACTCTTGTTTGCTGACGGACGGCGTTCGTTAGTGTTTGTTTTGTTGCTGTATGCGATGATTTCATGCAGTGCTGCATCTCCGTGCAGCTGAATCACGTCAAGTGAGAGAACGTATCAATCCATTGGGAGAAATTCATGACGATTCAACAAGCTCCGCCTCCTCTGTTGAGACTTAGCCAATCAGGAGGAAGCTCTGTCTTACAGTAAAGTGCACTTCTTCAATCTGCTTCTGAAGTTTTGATATTAATGCTTCAAAATAAGCATAGCGATACAGCCACTTGCCTCCAACAGCTTCAAATACCAATTTTGACCACTGTTTTACAGAGGAAAATAATGTGCACAGTTTTTTCTCGTAACAAAGAATAAAAGTGTAAAATCTGTGCGATTTGGGTTTTTGTATCATAAACCCACACTGTAAACTATGTGCTAATAAGACTCCGTACCTTGTAACAACGTATTTAGATGACATCTGAACATTGATTTATAAAAGCAAGACTCACACGTACCACTTCTGGCAGTCTTCTTGTGCAAATTTAAATGTTTTTTTCTCCCACAGATTCACCCTCAAGGTGCCTTGACTAGTAATGGGATGGTCTTAAAGACCACGACTCGTAAACATCACTCATGTGGACTGTTCTTCAGGGCCTTCGGTGCTCTGCTCCATTTGTTCGAGCTTGCAAGGCTACCTAATGCGACCGTCTTTTTTGACTGGCCCCAGTTCTGATTTGGGGTCCGGGGACAAGGAACTCCAAGAGGTCTTGGTGCAGAGTCCTATGGTGGGACAGGAGGAGGTCTGCTCAGAGCAAATGTCTCCCGTGACCCAGAAAGCCTCGACAGAGCTGTCCACCCAGGCCTCCAGTGGTTTCCCCACCAGGGAGGTCTTCTTCTGCGCCTCCTGCAGGGCGGGTTCACTGGGTGGCAGCTTCAATATGTGGGTGAGCTGCTGGAAGCTTTGCTCCAAATACACGTTACCTGGTGGACCTGCGTGTACCCAACCATGGTCTTCTGAAGAGAAGAGAGCACATAGTTAGACAGATAAAGGTCAATAGCTTATGAATATTAATTTGCATTCAGAATAAAACAGGAAGCTATAATAGTCAAGTCAACGTAATGCTGTATTATACTCAATATAGACCTATATCGATTATATTTATTCTAAAATGTCATAATTTTCATCATCAAATTGCATAATTAAATTTTTTCTGGTTGACTTATGTGCCAATAAGCCCCCAGCACTACTGTTTATTTGTCTACAGTTTAAATCAGAATGTTGATCATTTAGGAAATGTATTGGCCAAATAACAGGAGCATTAAACACTAGTAACAATGTTGCTTAAAATATTTATTATTTTATATAATTAAATATTTAAATAAATCTGAATATATAGATAAAATACTGTTCAAGATGGCCTAAAGTACTATTTTTTTTTAGAAATTAATTATTTAGCAAGGACACATTCAACTGACCAAAAGTTTCAGTAGAGGCATTTAAAATGTTACAAAATATTTCCATTACAAATACATGAATCCTGAAAAAATGTATCATGGTTGCCACAAAAATATATAGCAGGATGTTTTCAACATTGTTAATAATAGGAAATGTTTCTTAAGCAGCAAATTATTTAAGAATGATTTCTGAAGAATCACGTGACACTGAAGACCATTCATCTTATGTTAAAATATATTCAAATAGAAACTGTTATTTTAAATTGTAATATTTCACGTTGGTGTCTCACCTGTGCGCAGGGGCTCACGTCCCTTGAAGGCCAGAGGCATGACCAGAAACCGAGCTTCAGCTACACGCTCCCACAACCGCAGCACACGCACAGTCCACACTCCAGGCCTGAGGGGGCGCTGAAGTGGTGGCTTGTATTGCGTAAACTCTGCCTCAACGTCTATGCTGATGTCATAGGAGGCTGCTACTATGTGTGCTGGGTCAATCCACACTATGGTGGCTGTCAGGTTGGGTCCACGAGCCCACTTCTGAACTGCCACCGGCTCGTCTAGAGGTCCCATCACACCACCGAAGTTACGGAAGATTCGCTCCTTTGGGTCCCACTCGGTTCCGACCTGGTACAAAACGGCATGCACAAAATATACAATGTTAAATAACTACAGAATTAATTTACTCTATTCTCTAAACGCACATTTTGTTTCTCTTTTTGTAAATGTTTCATGTATGCATTTCATTTTGTTTACTTTATAATGTTTAATTAAAACGTCATAACTGGATCTTCCAGTAAAACAATAAACTTCGATGGGGTGACATACTTCTCCAAATATTTTGGCCTCTTAAACCCTGCCCCTTCCTTACAATTGACGACAAGCTCGCAATTCAGATCTGCCTCCATCCAGTCTACAGCCAATGAATAGAAAAAGTCCCTGCACTTTTTTTTTTTCAGTAATCCATTTTATGCCAATGTATACAATACTGAAGAAATAATCTGTTGCTATGTTCATTATATTGTGACTGTGAAGTATACCAAATAATTTACAATGATCTCCCTGTTCTTCTCACCTCAAGGTGTTTGAAGCGCTCAAACTCATGAAGGTTGTGTTCCAGCTGCAGAGTTGCTTTAGGAACAGCCCACACCTCCAGCATCTCACGGGACCTGGTCACCCCATTCTGCACCTCCTGCCTGACCAGGTAACCCTGGAAACGGTCATCATAAAAATACAGGTGCACAGAGACGGGGTAGCCAATAGGTTCAAACCTGTGGGTAAAAACAATTAATCAAATTAATTATCTGCTGGACTGGAGGAATGGATGTATGGTTTTGAGATGGAGGATGGATGATTGGGATGGAGGGATGCATTTTGATGGAGGGATGGATTGGGACAGAAAGATTAGGATGGACTGGATAGATGGATGGATTGGGATTGAGTTCGGGCTGGGCGATATATCGCATGCGATAATTCCTTGATTAGCGGTAAATCTCCATCACCTGTTTTCAAATGGAGCGGCATTTAATACACAGAGCCGTAGTTCACTGACAACCTAGGCAATATCACATTCATTATCGAAGGCGATTCATCTGCGATAATGAAAGCGATATAGCGTAGCTTGTCAGCATGAGATATATCGCCCAGCCCTAGAATGAGGGATAGATTGGGATAGAGCAGGGCTGGGCAACTTCAATCCTGGAGGGCCACTGTCCTACAGAGTTTAGCTCCAGCTCAAATCAAACACATGTAGGTTTCTAGTGATCAGGGTTGGAGATAAACTCTGCAGGACAGTGGCCCTCCAGGACCAAAGTTGCCCAGCCCTGGGATAGAGGGATTGGGATGGAAGG
This sequence comes from Ptychobarbus kaznakovi, assembly GCA_027422405.1. Lineage (NCBI taxonomy): Eukaryota > Metazoa > Chordata > Actinopteri > Cypriniformes > Cyprinidae > Ptychobarbus > Ptychobarbus kaznakovi. Next base: position 23,821,239 of record CM049807.1, read on the forward strand.
ATTTGAATGGAGGGATTGTATTGGGATAGATGAATTGGGATGGAAGGATTTATTTTGTTGGAGGAATGGAATGGGATATAAACATAGGGATGGATTGGATAGATGGATGGATTGGGATGGACTGGTTAGATGGATGGATTGGGAGGGTGGATTTGAGATGGATGGATGATTTTGATGGAGGGAACTATGGATTGGGACAGAATCGGATAGAGCGGATGGATTGGGTGTGATTGGATGATTGGGTAAGATGGATGAATTGGTATGGAAGGTTGGATTCTGATGAAGGGATGGATTTTGATAGAAAGATTGAGATGGATTGGATAGATGGATGGATTTTGATGGAGGTATGGATTGGGATAGAATGATTGGGATGGATTGGATGGATGGGTGGGGATGAATTGGATGGATAGGTGGGGATGGACTGGATAGATGGGGATGGAATGAGGGATTTTGATGGAGGGATGGATTGGGATAGAATGATTGGGATGGACTGGATAGAGGGGTGGATTTAAGCAATGGATATGAGGGATGGAGGGACCGACTGGAAGAATGGATGGATTGGGGGGAACAAATTGTGATGAATGGATTGGACTGTCACCTGCAGGCCTCGGAACTGCTTTGAGTGGTCTCCCGCTTACGGAGGCCCAGTCTAAAGAAGGAGGAGTACGCAGTGAGGGCCACATCATTGAGGGACGAGACCCCATCAGGCTGCTCAAATAGGCTCTCCCAGTACGCTTTTAGTGCCACTGTGCCTGGAGGGTACTGCCCATACAGATGATTGTCCAGAATCTCAATAGACTCCTGGTTCACTGTGGACTCAAACTTACGGGCGAAGAACGTGGGCCGCGTTAGTTGCTGTCATAGGAGAAAAGAGGGGTTGAGGTGGTGTCAATATCTATGATCTAGCAAGAAAAGGCAATTTGTTAAGAAAAGCACTGGTTCCCATTCCCTAATAATAGCGTGCACGTTGTACACATTGTTCATATGCACAGTTAGTGAAAGAGGCCCAACTGTGATCGTT